>JAPWLS010001151.1:0-356276 GCA_028551675.1 Tineola bisselliella
TTTGTTTGGTGAAAACAAACTATCAAATATGTCATCTACTTTCTCTCCTAAATCTACAAGAGGTTTCGAGTCATTGTAGGAACAATAATTATGGTTGGTGATAGAATTCATTAATTGCGATGGTTGCGTGTTTCCCGCACCACTCGATTGCTTGGTGCTATATGGAGTGTGTGGTCGCGTAGGAGTTGCGCTGTTCTCAGACTTGGGCACGATTGTGGGCTTCATTTCAGGAGCAGGAGTCGTCGAGACCACGCAGCAATCGTCGTCTTCATCATTTGAATCACAATTTATTTCTATAATATCAATCTCCTCCTTTTTAGGTACGAGCAATGGTGCACCTCTGGTTGTCCTTCCACCAGATTTGTCTTCATTTTCAACTTTAACTTTAGCTGTTGCAGGTATTGCGGTAGATGCGTTCTCGCTTAGACCTGGTGACAATCTTTCTGATTTTATTTGTTCATTAGATAGCATAGGGGTGGTCTTCTGAGAAATCATTGTGTCATCAAATTCTTCTTTAACAACAACTTTACCTACATGTTGAGAATTAGAAATATTTGAGATGTTATTGTTTTGTGCAGTGGCTGAGACAACTTTCGAAGTTGCAGGTGTTTCTGCTGCAGCAGGGTCTGGTGGTTTCATAATTGATGCTTTCAATATTTTAATTGGTTGCACTGTTGTCTTTACAGTAAGTCTATTCTTATTTGTTACAGCGTCTTCGTTGGCAGATGCATTTTCATCATCCGATTCCTGTTCAGGGCTATTGTCTTGATTCATCTTCTCGTCCTCTGAATCATCCATATGGTCGTCATCAGGGGGAATGTCTTCATCGCTGTCTTCGTTATCTGATGTTTTAAAATCTTTTAAGCCATTCACTACACTGAAACTGTGTGTATTGTTGCCATCAGATTTCAGTTTTAATTTGAGACCACCAAGAGAACCTAATTTTTTAATCAAGTTATTTGTTTCAGGTTTTTCTTCCTTAACAGGTGTTGTATTTTTAATTGTAAAACCTAAACCACTTAGTTTGTCCAGTACTTTGCCGGGATTTTCAGTAGACGAAGACGACTTTGGTTTTATTGAAAGACCTGGGTTTTTCATTATTTCCCTAAGATTTATCTTTTGGGGAATTTTTGACGACACTTGCGGGGTTTCCATCTCCCCATCCTCATCCGACCAGTCTTCATCTGAAGCCGCCGTGTCCGATTCTAAATCTGGCAGCTTATCTAGAGAAACATACACTGTTTTGGATACGTGCTTAAGGAGATGGTTCTCGAAGACCGACCACTTGACAAAATCTTCGTTGCAGGTGAAGCAGTGGTACTCTTCCTTTGGCTTGGTGATCAATGCGCCCGAGCTGTGCAGCTTCTTCAATAATGTAGCGACATCATTACTCGACGCCCTTTCTTGTTCCTCCGGCTCTTCTTTGAATCCCGTAAAAGCCTCTTCGTCTTCGTCACCTTAAAACAAAAGGAAAACAAAATTAATTAAAACTGCCACAAAAAAAAAACCTATTTTTCAATATAATTCAGACAGTAGCTCAATAGTTACAGCAAAGATTAAATAGAAACTTTCAGTGTTCCTTTAACCACTAACAAAACAAAAGAAAACAAAAAGGCATGCATCAAAACAGTAAGCATTAACTATAACTAATAAGGAGAGATTTCACCAAAAAGTCTCAATTTTTTATTTATACTTCTTCAGGGCAAGGACAGATTGATTAAAACATCCATAGACAGCCTGATTTTATTGTTTAGTTGAATTCAATAAAAACTACAAACCTGAATCTTCGTTTGTTGGTGAGGAAGGTATATCAGTTTCAAGGTTTGCAGCCATGTCTGACCTGCAATACATTTACGGGACGATTTAGAAAAATAATAATAATGATTGTCTCTCTTTTATTAAGTCCAGCAAATAAACCATGCTACTATTATACATTAGTTAGTCAAGTTAGGAATATTAACCCATTACTTCCCAAGCGTCAAAAACATTGGAATTTTTTGATAAAATTTTAAAATAAGTTCATATGTTAAAAAAAAATTATATGACAAAAAAAATCTTTAACACTGAGTCAGCCTATCCTACAACATATGACAATGGGGATAAAAATTATATTTTGAATTAATTATTATTTTTTTTAGCATATTATGAACTTAATTTAAAAATTTCATCAAAAAAAAAAATGTGAGCCGTCACGGGACGCCTGGCAGATGTGAAACATCGCGTTTATTCAAGTCATATGCGTAAAAGACAAGATTACAACAGGAACTAATTATTGCTTAATGAAACAATTCAATATACACGATGTTCACCTCAACACGACAAAGTGCGACCAACTCGATTTTCAGTTCAGGAGCGACCAACTAGATTTATAGTTGGCGCGCAAAACGGGCGGCGCCGACGCGTCGTGTGGGCCAAATTAGCACCAGATTTGGAAAGGACTCCAGCTCGCGGTTGCCCTTCATCGAGTTGGCCGCGCTTTGTTGTGTTGAGGTGAACATCGTGTATATCGAATTGTTTCATTAAGCAATAATTAGTTCCTGTTGTAATCTTGTCTTTTACGCATATGACTTGAATAAACGCGATGTTTCACATCTGCCAGGCGTCCCGTGACGGCTCACATTTTTTTTTGATGAAATTTTTAAATTAAGTTCATAATATGCTAAAAAAAATTATATGACAAAAAAAAATTCTTTAACACTGAGTCAGCCTATCCCTACAACATATGACAATGGGGATAAAAATTATATTTTGTTTTTATTTATATTATATATATTTGGTAGAAGTCTAAGAATCAGTTTTATGTACTTTGAAGTTGGTTACTGTTTTCTTTTTTACGATATATAAAATCGGAACATAATGCTTTTTTTGAGGCAACAAAAATGATCAATTTAAAAAAATTATTATACATTAAAATTACATAAATATTTTTCTCAGCGGAAAAAAATTATTTCATCAGAAAAATAGTATAAAAATACGAATTTCATCAGAAACAATAAAAAATAAAACTTAGATTGTAAATAATTGATGATTAAACGCGAAAATACGCGTCAGTCACCTTCCCGACGGAGGGAACATCGTCAGTCAGAGGTTTGAAGCCGTCGGAAAAATGGAAAATTCAAGTGATCGATCTTCACTTGCAATTTTGTGGAACGATTATTAATATCTAATCAAGCATGAAAATGAATATCAGCCACGTTTATCGTGGTGGATTCTTTGTTAGTCGGCTTTCCAAAGTCGAGAGTGCTGACCAGGTTCCTCTGGCGCGCTGCATTTTATGCAGCATTTGTTTTTGCGATATCTCGACAACCGATGACGTCAGCGCGACCGCGTAAAGGGTTATTCTGATCGAAATTTGGAGGCCTATTCGATTTTTGTATTAAAAAATTTTTTTGTTTTTTTTTAAATTTTTTTTTTATGATTTTGGATGGCGAGAGGGGGTGTGGAGGGGAAGGGGGGAAGGGGGGGGAATCGGCGGCGGCTCGCGCCGACCTTCGGTCGACGCTCGATTTATGGCTATATGTCTTAGGTGGATCGCGATTTTTGGTGGATGAAGGAGGGAGGGGGGGGGAGGGTATATCGACGGCTCGCGCCGACCTTCGGTCGACGCTCGCCTTTTTGGCTGTATCTCCGAAAGTAGACTTCCGATATAGTTCGTGTAAACTGCAATGTTGATCAAAATCATGAGCTCTTTCAGCATCTGAAATTTTTTCAGGAATTTTTTTCAGGATTTTTTAAAATTTTTTTTAATGATTTTGGATTGTGAAATGGGGGGGTGGGGGGGGGGGGGGGGGAAATTTGGTGACGGCTCGCGCCGACCTTCGGTCGACGCTCGCCTTTATGACTATATCCCTTAAGTGGATCGCGATTTTTGATAGGTGGGGGGGGGGGGGGGGGGGGGTCCCCCCCTCGCCTTATTGGCTGTATCTCCGAAAGTAAACGTCCGATATAGTTCGTGTAAACGACAATCTTGGTCAGAATCATAAGCTCTTTCAAGATCTGAAAAAATTTTTCAGGATTTTTTTCAGGAACCGAAATTTTTTTTTCCCTATTCTATTTTAAAAAACTAATCTATGTAAAAGTCAAGAGGCCGTTCGCGGCCGGCTCCGAAGGCACCCCTCTAAAAAAAAATGAAAATAAAATTAAAATATGGAACTTGAGCAATAAATTATGTAACATATGTTAAATAAAATATATTTTAAAATTAATCAAAATACTTTCATTTTTAAACGAATAAACTTTGTAATTATCCTACCCTTGGTATATATATTCATCTCATACTTTTCTCGATTTACTGAAGTTTCACTTCTATCGTGTGTGAATCGCACACACACCTTTTTAATTTTTTTATGGGTTCTATATTGAAAAAAAAGAGACCCGTATTTTTTATTTTTTTATTTTTCACAATATTTTAGACGCTAGCCTGAACTGAAAATTCGCGATTTTGATGATTTTGGGCTTGAGGAGTAATTTTCAAAAATTCACAACTCCGGTTCTATTTGTGATACAGACAGGTTTTTTCTATCATTTTAAAGGTAAAAAAACAAGCTTTAAGAATAAAATATTTTTGAGAAAAAATTATTAACAATTTAAGATTGTTATTAACGATTGAAGTTTATAAATTGATTTTTAATAATTGCCCCCACCTCGTATCGAGTTTTAAGTATTACCATCGTTTTCTACGTTAAATTTTCTTTTAAAAATAGATTTTTAATCGATGGACAAATTATTATTACTATCGGAAAAAAAATTAATTAACAAGCGCGCTGCTTCGCATATAGTTCAATCAATGAATAAAGAAAGTGGAAAAAATTCTAACTCGGACGAAAAAAATACAGCCGTATAGGAAAATAAATAATAATATGAGTGTCAGTGTGGAGCAACTCGTGCCGAAATGGCGAACCTAACCTAAAAAATTCCGAAAGTTCGAAAAAACGGTTTTTTTTAAATAAAAAAAATAATGTCTCCGATCAGAAAAAGTTAAATTAGAAAGTTGTAGATATTAAAAAAACGCATCGATTCGTTTTTGTTGAGTTTAATTCGGTGCATAACTTATCGAGTTATTTTTAAAAAATCATCGAAAAATACCATTTTTTGTTTTTATAATAACTTTTTTAATTTTTGGTTTTCTTTTTTAAAATTCACCAAAAAGGCAGGTATTTACTAGCCAAATAAGCTCGTTTTTGTAAAATTAAAAAATATTAATTTTTTACCGAGATACATCGAGTTTTCGAAAAAAAGGTGTCTTCGGAAAATGGCCACTCTTGCCCTAGAGAAGGTCATAGAAAATCGTCCGGGTACGCATTTTCTTCAATTGTAAATATCCAACGACTCGTGGTTTTGTTTTACGAGAGTTAAACAAGCGGAAAGCCATCAATGATGGGGCTTGCTGGTTACGTGTAGATACGGTGCTTGTGCTCTGAACGGTCTGTTAGGGCACTATAACGGGATTGTGAACATAGCATTTCTAGCAGTCTTTAACTTTAGTACTAGATAATATTTTCAGTTATTTTAATATCACACCTTTAGCATAAACATTAATGACTGACGTCAGATGTCTACAGCTAGTACAAAAATAATATTTTGTGATGTGAACAAATTGCCTTAAAATGCTTGCTTAGTTGGTAATAATTTACATCATTTTTGTGGCTGTAGAAAAATTTCAAAACTTCATTCTTCGTCGGTTTAATTACTCAATACCTTTTTCTATTAATTTACAAAATGTTATCCAGATGAGTCCGTATAATATATAATAATTAATTGAAATTATAGTCTAATGCTAAATTCCCACTAGTATCTTAAAGCGTATCTAGTTCAATCAGTTTTCAGTAGTAATTCTGGATGTAATCCAGGGTCATGTTCTGGTATTTTGTATAGCTATTTTACGAGTTAACATACATTGTTAATGCACGCAGATAGCAATATTTTGTTAAATATTTGGTAAAAGTCAGTGAAAATGCTATGAATATTACACTTAAAGATACAATTTGATGGTGATAAGTTATTGTTTTCATAGTATATGACCACATTCCACCTGATGATAAGCTATATACTACCATAGAAAAAGAAAACAAATTTACATCGTTCGTATTGACCCTCTTGTCATTCTGCTACTTCTAAGCCTCGACATCCCGTCGCTCTATTTCGTATATTTATTTCTTTATTTACAATTAATACAACAAGGTTGTGTGATATAATGAGAACGTTATATCCGTTGTGGATTCTAAGGTGATGGATTCCGCTGGTCGATGCAGGTGGATCACCTTGAGACTGTCGCAGCATCACCAACCAACGAATGGTCTGTTGGCCGTTTCGGTCCGCTGGCAAAAGTGAAAGGAATAGAATCCTGCGTTAGATACACGTTTCAAATAATACTGCTTATATTTTCCTTTGACGTGATATGTGTAGTTACGAATATAATTAGGCAATTTGAAGATGAAACTCGTAAGGTCACAACGTTTCCTTCACGATTCATGTCCAATTACACTGCTAATTTATTTAATTAAATATTAAGCAATCGTAATTTCTATTGTTTACATTTCGTAAGAGTATAATATAACAAAGAAAACAGCTCATCTTTGACAAATTTATTTGTTTAAAGAACTATGTCTGTGTTTACATTTTTATAAATACTGAACAAATACTTCATGAGAGACAAATAATATATTTTTAAACTCATGTAGATAACACACGCTGTGTTTTCAAGACCCAATTATCATGTCAGTCGTACTTTGTTTTGTTTAGGTATTTCAATTATGATGATTAAACACGTTTAAAATTATAGAATTTCTTAAAGAACGACGTGATTTTATAAAAATGCCATTACAATTAGTTTTTAATATAATTTTTTTATCGTAAAAGTTTATTTCAAATACACCATTACTATTACCTAATGTACTTTAGAGATAGGCGATCCGTTCTCTTTGTTATTGCGTAATTAACTATTGATGATTACAAAATCGAAATAACATCGAGACCTTGATAAATTTGTTTTAGAATCAATTTTCTTGAAAAAATAAAATTCTTTAAACTTCATTGCAATATCAATTTTATGTTAAATATGATTACTTTAATAATTTGAATATACTTATTGCTCACAGTTTTATGATCAATATTCAAGTCGAGTCGTTCGAATAGTAATTGTAGTGTGTGGCCCGACCTCTACCTCTCGTGGGATGCAACCAATTTTATTATTGTGTAACGACATAAATTCTAAACACATCCCATTGATGTTCGTTTAACTAGGCTACCAATTATGGATGACCAGAGCACTCAACTGCATTGATAGAGCGGCGTATTTTATAATTTGCGCTTGTAAAAAATAAAAGTTGTTTCCTGTCTCACTCAAATGATGTTTGACGAAATCAAAAGAAACCTTGTATCAATAATATCATAAACGTGAGAATGGCTAAAATACTATTATATATTTCAATTTAATTATATTGACAAATTGCTATCTTTAATATTTTTAACCTTGCTGGTAGACATGCAATGCGGTGATTGGACCTGCGGCCTTCCTCATATCGATATGATTGGCGTCTGCTATTGTTAATGCGTCGAGCGTGAGATGAGATGCGTATTTCAAAGCGTTTTGCAAAGCTACTGTTGACTATGCTGTAATTAGCTTCACTATTTTTTGCAGCTTATTGTTTAGGAACTTGGGTTCATCGACTTCAATCAGGTAGCAAACAAAACATTTTACAGAATTTATTTACTAGAATCGAATCGCAAATCGAAAATGTTCTTGAAGCGGGGTTATTCAGCTTTCAGGGTTTTCGGTGGTTTGTATAATAAGAACAAAGTATTTAGAACGAGTAACCGTAAGTTACAAAATAAACAATCTAACTAAATGGTTTTCAATTGCAATTTTTTGTTGCATGAGCCATGAACTCGTGACGCAGACATTTTATTGGGAAACGCTTTACTGCAAATCTGATTTATAAATTTTAATGGTTTAGAACTGGAATTTCATATGAAAATAATGCACCATAAATCATATTATTTATTGGTTTGATACAATCTTTGTCTTCTTAACATACATTAGTTATCATGCATAGCTTATACAGTAGAAAATAATTTATGATTAAATAAGATAAAAATGATATGTTAAGTTAAAGTTGCTGTCAATTTCAAACTGATACTCTAAAGATTTAAAAGTGACTGTTATACCTGAAAATAAACTATACCGAATGTTAATAAAACAAGCTGGTTTGTTATTTTTAGCTTTGTATATATTGCCCCATCTCTGATTTTAGCCATGAGATAATGATATATGGATATACTATAGCCGTGAACGAGTCGCTTCCTTCGTATCCCGTTAGTTAGATATCACGAACGATGTGGCTGGCGGTAGGAAAGTGAGGCGCGCGGGCCGTGGACAAGCGCACGCGCAACTTTTCTGCGGCCGGAAGACCGCCTCTAATCCATGGATCAGATCACTGATTAACTCCTTTCGTGACTGGCTAGTTTGATTTATTTTTAATCAATTATAACTGGACGATGAACTCTTACCGTTGTATTGTTGCATGACAAGTTTTGCCGGAACATACAAATAAATACAATATTTAGTATTTTATTGTTTTCAAACTTCAATATAACTATTTCGTTGAATGTTCTATAATAGATTTTATCGTTTACATTATGAGAAATAATAATAATCATATTACTTGTGTATGACTAATCTAAAAATTGAACGATATAATAATAGAAATTTTATAAAAAGCAAATTTACTTTATAGCTATTTACATTAATTTACATGAACGCGTCCGAGTTGTAGCACGAGTACCGCTAAAGCGGTCATCCGCTGCGCTATGCTTTTCTCTAGGTATATATTGCTGCAGTTGTGTCTATATTTGCTACTATCAAAGCTTCGGTTGCTGGGCGCAAATTGCAGACGGGACAGTTAAGTTGTTGAATCGGTTACGTGACTTGCAATTATTATTGAATACTGATTTTTTTGCTAGTATGTTACAACGAAGTAGAGACAAGTAATATTTTAAAATGTCGATTTTAAAAGTTTTAATTCTTAATGGCGACGAAACTTTGAGTGATAATTGTTTGCCACATTTAGATCGTTTGGCTTTCACACGTTATCTAGGTAGTTGCCTTTTGCAGCGGCCCTGGCCGGATCACTAATGGTCAAATGGCACACATCTGTAGCACACTTAAACAAATTGCCATGAAAGGATATTTTATGTGGTTAACTATATTTACTAATGTGGTTGCAAACGGAGTTTATTAATACTCTAGGTATTTGACTTACTATCGCATTAGGCGGGGAGAACTTTTTAGATTTTATAATACGACATTAACATATACTTTGCAATACGTAGGATCCAAAAATACATTCACTATTAAGAAAAGGTTTACCAAGGGTTAGAGTTTCTGCCTCCATGCAGTTGTGACAAGTGCGCGGGCGCAGATCTACGCAATACTTTCACTCTCAGATAGCCGGGGCAGCTCCGCTGACTGGCGGCAAGCTTACAGTGCCGTCTCGTTGCCTTCGCCGGCCGCACCGCTATAACATATCGACATAGCTCATGCTCTCACCAACACGTTTTTTAAATATCTGCAAGCAATATTGGATCTTAATTGGTACTTGACATCTTGTGTCACGTGTTGTGCTATGATAAATTAAAACAAGTTGGAAATGCCGGACCTAATACATATTTATTATGTAAATTAAAGTGCAAAGTTTTAGCAAGTACTTTGATGTATCTACATTTTAATAACAATATTATAAGTTCGATACATTTTGTTGTGTTTGTGCTGTGTCATTTTTCATATGCTGTGGTTATGTAAGACCTAGAATCAACGAGTCATGTGTAAATGAAAATCGATGTCCAAAATCAAATTGCTTGTCACATAGAGAAAGTTGCTAATGCTTTTCCACTTGTGTCAATATTGACACATATACAGTGCATATGTATTATAATTTAATGATTGTTAACAAACTTATACATATGTATACTTTGTTCTTTTTATCTCAGTGTATTCATATATTTAACAAATTATTTTATAATTTACCTTTTAAAATATACCTTGCAATGGAATAGTGGAAACGCGACTGAAGCTCTTTTCTTCTAAGTGATGTACGATGCGCAGAGCACATACCTAAATCAAGGATGATTTATTTATTTTAAGTTAGAAATACGTTGTCTTTTACACGATTTTATAGTTGTTAGTCAATGAAAGTTAACGTTTAATATTAAGGAATCGAAGTAAACGATGCGCACAGTTGTCCGTCGCTATTTTAACGTAAATAAATAATGACCTAATTGTATGTTCATGCTTGTTATTTTTGATTCTGACTGACGACGCACTTTAACTCTTTACGAGACACAAATTCAAAGGTTGCGACTCCACACTATTGCTGTTTTTCCAACAATTGTTTAAAAAAATTTTTAACTTTACCTGATTCTTCCTCAAAAAAGTCTCTGTAGGTTTTATTGTACTTGGTAAATTGCCAATGTTTGCTAACTTTCGATAATTTCTCTACTTGCCCCACCCTACAAGTTTAGCCTGTCAAGCAGGTGTACCTAAAGCGGATTTATGGAAATTTCATAGCAATTTGATACAAAACAAGAATTCTATAAAGTTGTATATAGTATTTACAACTTGAATTGCGCTTTCTCAAAGGAAATGTAATATTTACTGACATAAACAGTGGAATATAAACATACGAAAAGAATATATACTGTTATTAAATAGTGTTTGATTTAATGTGTTTCGAAAATGCCACATTATGATGAAAGCTTTATTCATGACGATAATTTAAACCAACGAAGGAACAAGAGGAGCTATCGTGTTTATAAACAGGGCATCGGACCAATCAGTATTTTAGAACCAACTGATGTGCTACATGCACTGGAAGAACGCGGAACCTCTGTTATCAAACGAAACATACGCAACATTAAACATAGAGGCGCACGAATTAAGCCAGAAACAATCCAACCTGCTGCGAATTCTAAACTATACCAAAAGAATGGGTGTAAAAGTCCTGACATAATTATTGATCATTGTCCTCCATCCGACATCGAGTTAACTAAATATTATGATTTACGAAATAACAACGTGAATTTACTAAGTCCATGCAAAAGTTTGGACAATTTAGTATTGAAACAATCTAATTCATATGATAATGGACGTGGTAAAATCAGAAATGGGAAAAGTCTTCAAAACTTGTTAGAGGAGGAAACACTTAAACATTATACTTCTGTAGAAGAAGTGTATGGGGTTCCTCAGAGATTTGATTCTCATACTAGGAAATCATACAGCGTTGCGGATCCAAACCGTGGCGTAATCGATCGTCGCCCGTCTCTTACCCCGGGTCCAGGGATCTATCGCCAAATTAGTGGAGAGTCTGACACTGCAAATAAAAGTAAGGGTATAATTATTTAATAATTTTACGACTTGACCCATTTAAAAGAGTTTTTTCGATTTACTATCACGTTGATTAATTTAATCCGATCCTCACGATAGCTGTAAAGTTTTTGAAACGAGATGGCAAGTCTTTTAAATTAGTTAAATCATATTCACCAATAATCTAAGATAACACAGCATTTTTACGACTATTAATATTAGTTAATATGGCGGAAGTTTGTCAAATTTCGCTTCCTATTGAAATTGTTGAATAAGAGATAATCTAATGAAGCGCTTGTATAATGTCCGCAAATGCCGCGGGAGGACGAGCCCATTGTTTACGTAACATAATCATGGTTTACAATTTACAATATAGAATTAATAAATATTTGCGAGTCTAATAGGTTCTTATTTGACAATGATTTACTTTTTATAGGATTTGTAATTTAACGACTACTCTTAGTGATATATGAGAATTTAAAAGAATCGAATATAAAGTGTCCGCATGATTTTGCTTAATAGGCATTCAAAATACAAATAAACATTTCAACTCTAGTTGGACGAGCGTGTAGGCATGCGATAGATTTTATCTCATCTTCATCATATTTCTTGTCTCGGTCTAGTTATAGTAGATAATTAGTAAATTTAATTTATAAAGAAAATTTTAAAATCTAAAATCAGTTGTACTAAATTCTAAAGAATTTCTTCTATTGCATTGAATGGGCATAGATGTACTGCTAATTTACTCTGCTTGCAATATAATGTTAACTTGTTTGTATACTTATAATGTTATTACTTATTATGACTGGGATGACGCATTCGCTGGTGCGGCCATGGGAGCCAGGCGCCCGTCCATCCGGCGAGTACGACGAGACACGGTCAGCAGTCAGTACGCGTTCTAATATCGCGCGCGTCCTGTTGTCGCTAAGTTATTTATAAACCGCGGATACAGACATATTAACTAACGATTCAATGTCTTCCCCTAATTAGTATAGAGTTTACTGTTTACCATAATTGTATTGTGAGCAATTGGAATATTTGAAGATGTGTTTAGTGCGGTAACTACGTTGTCTTACGTCATTGTTCAAGGTAGGCATAAGGCTCCGCACGTCACTCGTCAATCAAAATCTCTATTGTTTAATTCCATTATGTTTTAATTTATATTAGTTACGTTATTACGCTATTGTATAATTATTACAATATGTTTTTTTATTATGAAATCCTCGCGTACAATGTTGCCCTAGATTCTTTTCCTGTTGACGTCCTTTATCACTGCTATAATTTATTACAAAAATGTAGGTATTGAAGTTTTTGGTTTTGTAACCGATGCGTTTTGTGTCTAACAATATATTCTTATTTAAATAAATTTATTTATGTTTTAATTATTAAATATTTTTGTTACAAATACAGTAAAATGTGTAATTCTGATACATGGTAGTATATTTAGATTATAATGACGCATCAGGTAAATTTTGTTATTAATCATAATTTAAACTGTACCTAAGTGGCATAGAGTAAAGGGTACATTTATAATTTGTGTTATCTTTCTTTGCAGAGAACGACATAAGTTACGAAGGAAGCTCGGGCCACCGTGGTTCATTGCGTGGTGCCAATAAGTTGGCTCGCCGTGCTCGTTCTTTCAAAGACGATCTTTTGGAACGCATCTCCAACATGCGGTCTCCTGCACAGACTCACCATCCACCTCACGTCGTCTCTGCTATCAGGTTATTTAAATTTATTTTACATTTGACCTTCTGATCATTATTTTTCTTACGTGCCAATTATCAAAAATGACCTCATACACAGCAGCTGTATTATTTTTAGTTGTAAATATATAATAACGTTTACTGTATAGATCGATAAGTTATATGTTATCAAACCACAGTCGGGTTTATCTCATCCTTGGACTTGAATCATTTCAACATGGCTTATCTCTTATAATTGGAACGTATGATTGAAATTTTGTGATGTATGTGAACTGAAATGTGGACATAATGATATGTATTTGGCAGTTATGTATTTAGTTTAGTAGTATTATTGGAAACTGTGTCATATTGAAATGGTGATTGGGCATATTGTGAAATTTGTACGATCTTGTTATGTTAGATATGTTGTAAAAAATTGTTTAAATAAATTATTCGAGATCATGATCATCATTTAGTAACATTAAGATGCATTATCTCGTTGTGTATTGTATTATCAGTTAAAATTGTGTACACTATAGATAGGAGCATTCTCTTATCTAAATTGATAAATTTACATAACATTCTCATCCGAGAGTGCCGCACTCAATGTCGGTTTGTCATTAAAACAATTAAGATGAATTCACAAGTTGTCAGTGTACTTTTTGCTTAAAACTTTGGCGCTTTTTTTATTGTGAGTCACGGTTGCTGCCATAAACACTAACTCCCTGAATTGTCATTAGTTTGTTGCGTGTAGCGTTAAATGAACAAGTTTTAATGAACGCCCCGTTTGTGTAGACATGTCATTTCCTTGCCTATACAATACAGTGATTTCTTTAATGCTGCTAAAAATAAACGTGTGTAAGTGCAAGGTGAATTAGTTTATATTGTGTGTTTGATAAATAGTGTGGGTCGCTCTTCATGGCTTCGTATTCTGTTGGATACTGGATAACAAAACAAAAGGAACAATTTCATAAGAAATACTTACAAAATGGTGAAAGGTAATTGTTTCTAATCAATATCGACTACAAAATACATATTTAAGTATATATTGAAACTTACTTATATGTTTTTATCAATTGTTACCTACATAACAAATGTTAAATACCAGTTATTAAAGAGAATATTTCGCCCTGGGGCACGCAAATAGGTTAGGCGCATAGGGAATATGAATACGCGAGTTATGTACATGCTATGTAGGCATGGGAGAGACATGCAATATTAAAATGAATCTAGAGAATAATGTGAGACAAACGGCAGTGTACTTGAATATCTAATTGATACCTTATTATAAGACATAATGTAATAGGTTGTGGGCATGAATGCAAATAGGATTGTTAGTCAATGAATTAGAAAACTATCTTTTAAAGGTGCTTAATTACAATCTAATGGTTTAAACAATGAATGGAATATTACAGCTAGTTAGTTTTGTTTGGAATAATTAGGTAGTTAGCGAATTGAAAATACCAACAAGAAAAAATGTTGCTAATTGCGAAATAAAATAGTTAAAATGATTTAAAGATCAATTGATTGCATTGCCGCTGTCGCAAGCAGCTGGATGTTTATTTTTAGTAAACTTTCCATTTACTTTCGATGTATTGTAAAACCAAACTCGATTAATACGTATTTATGAATAAACTTTAAATAATTATTAACATTTATATGCATTTAGTGACTCAGGTCTGGGGTTGATGAATAGGTAAAATCGTAGAATCAGACATGAAAAAAATAATATTATAAATTTGTTTACAGATCGCATTCCCCACTAAGTCCGAAACTTCGAATGATGGGTACTAAGTCAATAACTAACGAGGAGGAGGAAGTCACGCCTTCCAAAAAATTGGAACAACTAGTCAAACAAGTAAGTCAGGGGTAGACAGGCATTATGGATGGTACACCTTTCATTTTCATGAGAAGTCGGACTGTTTTTTGTAACTAATATAAGCTGAGTTGTAGTGTCACGATTTGACTAAAGGAATTTTAGAGAGATTTAAAGCAGATGAGAATGCAAGTATACATGTGAACGTGACTTTTATAAATTGTTTATTGTGTCGTGATGCTAATATTAAACGAATTATTTACAAAATTTTAGACCGTCGCCATCGCTCTAAACCAAATATTGAATATTAAAATTATGACTTGTTAACGTTGAGTTGGATTATACTAGAGGAATTATGTCAAACGAATTATTTGCGAAAGTTTGTTGCTTAAAGGCGGGAGTAGTGCGTAAACCAGATAAAACACAATAGGAGACATCTATTAGATATTTTTAAATAAGTAGGTAGGCGGGAATTTTAACAAATAAAATATATACAATGAATTTAGTCGTGGCTACACAATATGGAGGGTATATTATATATTACGATTTATCTCGTAGTTAGCAGTTAGCGTGCTAATAGTACTTTCATATTTTTGTTATTATGAAACAAAAATTACTTATAGTATCATTTTTGCCATAAACTTATTTTATGTTATTGGTTTAAGTGCTACGAAATGGTATTTTATTACTATAATACAATCACATTCATATCTATGGGTATTTCCACATTAATAATAAACAGTTTTAACTCCATATACGAGTAGCTATTTTATGATTATATTTGATAATGACAAAGTAACTAAACTAAATCTCAATTAAATTTACCGCTTAAGTGTGTCGTTTTTGTCTGCGTTTCCTGTGAAAATTTATATAAATATCTCACATTTACGAAATCGTAAGTTTACAGATGTGAAATGTTTCAAGCTCTATTTAGGTTATGTTAGATTTGTTACTACTATGTATCTTTTACTTGTTACTTGTTGTATCATAAAGTATGACAATGTATGCCGTGCATATTGACAGAGCACACTTCTCTCGGGTATACGTACTAAGTTTATCCTGAAACGTGACCAAATCACTTCACTTGTGTATATCTATTTGCACTTAGGCTTATTTCTCATTGCGCCAAATGCGTCATTTTTTACAAACGATAGTATTATAATATTCAAACGTGACGTACAATTAATAATAATCATTGATTCCCTATTTGGTATTGTAACTGGACATTGCGCATTGTAATTGTAAATAAAAGGATGTGTTTAGATTGCAATTGATGTAATGGAATAATCAGTAATCATTACATGTGGTTTAAATCGAGTTCGTGTGTGCTTAATGATTTGTGTGAATGGACTAGGTGATGCAGCTTTCTGTTCGCCACAAGTTTTGCTATTGAGTACGTCCAAAATAAAATAATGTCTCTTAAATAATGTAGACTTTTTGCGGCTTATTTCGAAAGCGGTGATTGTGGTCGCGGCGTGACTGATGATAATGTCTCTTTCAGGTTACATATGGCTTAAAGCATTTTTCTGATGTAATAACAAAGAATAAATTAGAAATGTTACCGGACAACGGCACAATTGTTTTTGAGATGATTGCAAATATTCACAAAGGTAGTTTTATTTATCTCTTTTTCCAACAATGATATACAGTAAAGCCTCGCTAATACTTATAAGAATGTATATAACAATAGTGAAAATGAATACAAAAGTTGTGATAAAAAGTCTGTAATAGTATTCTGCTTGTAGTTTTCGAACAATTTTTATGAAAACTATACTTATTTTCAGCAATAAAACCTTATTGTAGTCGATCACCGCAACTTACCAACGCAATGAAGAGATTATGTACAGCTCTAGCTTGCCTTATAAGATTGTGTGACGAAATAACTACAGCCACCAATGTTACGACTGAAAATGGTGAGTTTTATAAGAATAAATTACGCTTACACTTATCGTAATCGGTTACCAGTTGCTCTGACCTCGTAGAATGTTATTGTGCAAATTCAATTTTTTTAACTTCTTTTTAATGTGATTTACTGTACTATTATTTTAAATGTGTAATTTAAAATTATGTGTTCCATTTTTAAATTAAAAAAATTATAGATGATTTCTTTTAAAATTATTTTCACTCCTGGCTAAGTGTTCAACATACAAACTTTACTCCTTAATATAATATTAATGTAAATTAACTTATAGTATGAAGCGTTCAACCAATGACGTTGGATACGTATCTAACTTTCGCTAATACAAGAATATTTTAATAGGTGTACATGAAGACGAGAAGCCAAAGCAAGTTATCGATCAGGAGCGTGTGAATGAAGTGGTACAAGGTGTGACGGCCGCTGTTGCTGAAGTTGCCTCTTTAGCTCAACAACACATGAACAGACCAGCTCTTTCACCGCGACCAGCGCTTGTATCACCTAGGGCTTCTACTCAGAGGAATTCATTACCTGGTATGTTAGGTATTGAGTGTTAAAAATAATTTATTTATAATAATTAAGAACCTCTAAACATCTAAAATAATATTTTTTATAGATATTCCACTAACGCCTAAAGAGCGATGTTTGTTGACGGGCGAAGTGGGGGCTGAAACTGGAGGTGTACGGGCTTCACATTCATCCGAATCAGTGTTGGATGCGCCTGATCCGCCACCTCCTAAGCCACCTAGACCACATCGGTAAGCTTTTCAGGACTCTTTGGACAACAGCAATTGGTTGTTTAGACTTTTTCATTGCACTCAATACCTATTTGCTTTATTTTACGATAATAAAATTTTACTTATTTTTCAGAAAAATCGATTTGGCTCCACCTTTACCGCCTAAGAGGAAACCAACGAACGAAAATTCACTACTCGGATTGTCTATTGATAGGTATGTATTTGATTCTGTGAGGAACTTTTTTTCTTTCTTATTCTTTAACCATTTCGTTTTTTATATATCAGGTTATCTCTACAATCTCATAGCAGTGGCTCCTTGGATTCTATGTTGAATGTGTCAAATGATGAAGAGTCACGAAATATAAGTGATGGTCATAATGAACACGTGTTTAATACTCCACCTAGTTCAGAACTCGTTGGTGAGTCATTGTTCAATTATTGTAGGGTGTTATGCATAAATAGTTTATAATGTTGTTGTGATTGTGTTTTCAGCATTATGCAGTTGTGGCGACGGTCGTGTGTCACTCGATTCTGTTACAAATGAAATTAATAATATCCACTCACATACTAATCATAATCGGTAAGTTGAGAATTGAGGTTGATGTGCGTTCAAGATGTAATCAATGTTCCAAAACATGTCTCATAGTGTGGCAAATCACAATCTGTCACACGTGTGTTTGATTTTACTCAATCGACAATGTCATTGTAAAAACAAGAAGTTTAAATTTGTTTTTTGAAAAATGTATTTTTATGAACAGATTCTCTAATGAATCCGGCTTCGTATCCGTCGGTCATTCTGAGACATCAACGGAGCATTCGTTCGCTTCAACCACTTTCACATCACACCATTATTCTACTAATACCGAAAGGTAATTTATTTCTTGCCTATTATATATTTCACACTTTGTTTTTTTTTTTTAATAAAAATTGTTTATTTAACATATCTTTTAGTTATATTAATAAATAATCTTTTTTTTATTTTTTGCAAATAGCACTTGCTTATTGATCGTCACACTGTCTGTTATGTTTGTGTATGTTTTTGCAGTACATTTGATTGTACGGACAATCTGTCCGAATTGAAATGTTCGCTACAGAGCTTTGAGAGCCGCATGAATTTTATGAACAATGTTACTGCCCTTCATTCTGTTACCACTAAGTGAGTTCGCTTATTATTATTTCTTTTTTAGTTTTCGTTTATTTGTTTGTTTTGTGGCTTTTGTTAATTTTGATTTAATTTTCTTTAACTTATCTTATGTTACAACACATGTTTACATTGAAATAATTGAATGATGGTAATTTAGGTTGGCATCTCTGAATATGGACGGGAGTGAAACACCACCGGAATTGCCAGCAAAAACGAGGCGCAATATTCGCGCCGATGTTCAGCAACATTTTCCTAATGTTGAAATTAGGTTAGTTATCACTTTTTTGTTATCTAATAGTTTGCCTCCGGTGGGGGTCAAGAGCGGAGACCACGCCTACTCGGCTATTACGGCTATTCGTCTCCGCACTGTCCAGGTTGATGGGGCACATTTTTCTTGTTATATTCAGCCCACTTG
The DNA here is from genome assembly GCA_028551675.1 of Tineola bisselliella. NCBI lineage: Eukaryota > Metazoa > Arthropoda > Insecta > Lepidoptera > Tineidae > Tineola > Tineola bisselliella. Next base: position 19,072 of record JAPWLS010001151.1, read on the forward strand.
GAATGAGATGGGCATTTTGCATACTTGTTATATCTTTGATGTATACATTTTTAATTAATTGGTTTCAGGCAAAACCCAGCATGTTCGTTGCACGGCGAGGGACGACCGCATACATTGGCCGAGCATCATCCGCCGCCACTACCGCTTAAGAAAAAACATAGTCAGTATCTATTTCCATATAAAATTATTTAATACAAAATTTCTCAATAACCAAAGGATAATCTTGGAGGACTTATTAAGTATTCTTCTTCCATTCTATAATATGTTAAAAGTAAATGTTTAAAATTCAATTCCATATTCAACTACACTATAACAAAATTAACTTTTCCGTCTTATTTGGTGTACTTTATATTATAATTCGAGAAGATCTTTTTACAGTTATGGCTTTGTGTGTTTATAAATATTCAAGTTGTAGGAGTTATTATGTGATAATATTAAGTCACTTTTATGTCCTGGATGTTAAAAAATTATACACAGAAATTTTGGAAATTAGATAAATACAAAAACTATAACTGTAGCATGTGACAATGTTGAATATGGATTTTGGTGATTGGGTTGTTGATGGATAAAGCATGTTTGTCTGTTGGTCGGTGCGGCGCGTGCGCAGTGTTCCAAAGCGTCGCGTACAGTGGTGAGTGCAATCATACGTGCATGCCAGCGTTTTGTGCTCAATGCTCAATATTTGATACGAATAAATGTGATCTTTTCTATAATTATAAACGGTAATTGTGTTCTCCTTATTAGAATAGGTTTTTAGGTATTTTTCTCATACTGATTTTAGTTCGTTCCAATAATAATGGTCCTGCTGAAAGTTGGCATCGAAACGTAGTCTAATATAAATTTATTTAGGCGTACGCATTTCATCTTATATTATTGTATAAAAATAAAAGAAAACTAAATAGAAAAGATTAGATTTCGCTCACACTTAGTTGAATATCATATTCATTGAATCAAAAATTTCTTTCTACAAAACCCACTTACTTTCACGTTACATGTTTATAATATTTTCGAAGCATAAGTCACTAAATCATTAACACAGTTTCACCGAGTGCTTTTAGCTTGCGCATTGTCCAAAGGGGGCTTCAAGAAGGCTTATAATATTGTTTGTGTTCACTATTAAAGATTCATGTAGCCAATTAACACACAAGATAATGGACGGTTAGAATACCTATTCCATGATTTGAGTTCACATTGCTAATTAGTATTGTAAACTTAGGGTTATTTCCATTTGAACCATAAGAACTGGGGTCACTGTTGTGACTGTCTCAATAGTTTGCTGTATTTTATTTAATTTGTTTTTATTTAGTACTTAATAAATTATATATATTTTAATTAGAATATGTCGCAGAATTTTATAAAAAAAAGTTAAGTTCACGATGAATTTAGATAAATTTTAAACATAAAACCAGAGATTACGTTCGGAAACAACCCTAAGTCTGGTCTCAAGGAAGTCGAGCCTTAGCTTTCATATTTAGCAAATGATTTCTGATTTGGAACAGTACGATCGTCTCGTGCGTGCTTTGTTATTCGATATTTACAATGTAGTAATGCAGATTTTATTATATACAGTTATGGCGTATATGGAGATGTTTGGCAACTGCAGTCACAATGCGGCGACCGCTTCCACTGACATGTTTAGACATTCAATACATACATATAATTTGGCAAGGTTTGTACAATTATTATTTTTCGCACATACAACAGAAGTAGGTTAGCCAATGGCTAATTAACTGACTTTATACTGTTATACAATTAAAATAGACTTAACAAATGTTCTTTTTGTGATGCTGTTATCTGTGGCGTAGTGGTTAGCGTAATATAGCGCAGATTCGGGTTCGATTTTCGATCGAGATCCATACCATCATATCATAAAACATAACATTAAAAGCATAAAAAGTAATTGTATTTTCGAATGTCTGAATTAGTGTTGGCCTTGTAATGCCCATAGTACAAGGTATTCTAGTTGACTATTATTTTTAGTGCACAACACTCGAGTGCTGGTGGTGTAAGCGTGCGACATCAAGCGCAAAGGGCTTTGGCGCAGTCGTTCACTGTACAGCATTTCGGAACGCCACCTCTGAGGTATAAAATAATTAATTTCGCATTTTTAGTAATTATTTTTCTTAACGTTACGCACCGTGAACTATATTACAATGTTATCTTTCGTAATTGTGTTTTTAATTAGTGATATGGTAATAATGAAGGTTGTGTTCTTTATTTAGTGGTTCGGAAGATAGTGTCAGTATGACGACGTCGAGTGGTGCCAGTCCTGTGCCGCCTGAACCTCCGGCTTTGCCGCCAAAAATGAATAAGACTAAACAGGTATAGTTTTCACATAAAATCATACTAATAATAATAATAAATCTTATTGCACAAAAATAACAAAAGGCGATCAATAGACTGAAATTTACAAATGACTGACTTACTGTGTTTGTTATTTCAGCTTCAACCAAATTCGACTAACGAACTGCTTCCACCGCCATCGCCGCGACCATCTTCTCACAATAGTTCTATTGACGAATCTTTTATTAATAACATTGTAAGTGTATTACTTAAAAGTTAATAAATTATAATATGATGCCTAAATAAATTGTATTATACAATATTATTAATTACAGAACTCTGATGAATCATATCACAATTCGACTGGGCCGGGTAAATTCCCATTAGAAGATGAATTGGAAATGATAACACAGCCTTCACCTTCGCCAGTTCCTTCGCAGGTACTGTAAATACTTTTTTCTACTACTATATCCTATATGAGACATTGATATATTTATTCTAACTCTTTATCCTGGTTGCCGTTGGCGTAGTCGTGTGTCATAATTAGCAAAGTATAAGTGGATTACATATTGACATATAATTATTGAAAAGTAATAGAGGTAAATCAAACAATTGTTTTTTTAGAGAAGTGAAAACGGTCCAGATATAGTCGTTGAAGTGAATGATACGAGCAGTGCTGGGGCGACCGATGATGAAGATGACTTATTACTGAAATCTGATGTCAGTTCGTATTTGTTACTCAAAGTGCCCAATAGTAAAGATGGGCCTGATGTCAAAGGGGGGCATCCTGATGCACTTATCGTGCTTGCTACTAAAGCTACCAAAGGTACATATTCCATTTTTGTATGTCTAATTTGTTGTGTTATGCTACCAAGTTGTAATTGATATGTGTGATTAACCAATAACTTGGGAACAATAGGAGATATTTGTGTTTATTTCTTTTTTTGTGATAATAAAATAAATGTGATGTTTAACGTTAAAATGGGTTATAGCACGTTTCGTTATTGCTTCTTGTATGTGAAATATCTTATTTCTTCTTCCTAACATTGAATCTTTCCATGCTTTCAATTTACAGAAACGGACGAGTGTAAGTGCAATGAATGGAGTTTGCAACTTTTTACTTTCTATGAATGCACTTAAAAGCTTAACAATAGCTGTATATTTATTCAAAAAAGCTTTTTATATTTACAGGTCGCTTTTGATTTTAATTCCAAATATATGCATTTATCAGACACGTGAATTAATTTTGTCTGCTTAATTAATAATATTTTACCTGAATTGTGGATTAGAAGAGCTTTTGCTTGGTAAAACACATTGCTTAATAACCAGAAATCCACATGAACATTATAGACTATATTAGCATGGCAATAAAGCTTAATAGCTGATGCCTATATCGAATATTATTATTATTACTTATGCATGATTAAAATTACAGATTTTTCATACCAAGAAGCGTTCTTGACTACTTATCGTACTTGGGTGTCGCCGAATAGATTGCTTGCTAAACTAGTGCGAAGAGCGCGGCACTGCCAAGCGAGAACACACGATTTGAGGCCTACACTTGGATTGTTAACACGCGTTGTTGCTGATCTTACGTAAGTTGATTGTTACGTATTTAAGAGTGATTAAGATTATAAGATTTGCTTTAAAATATGCCTTGCTTATTACAGAACGTCAGACCTAGACGGACCTCTTATGCAAGAAATAATGGACTTTATTTACTGGCTCGTCGAAGTAGAAGAGCTGCCTATTGCCAAAGCATTAAGACAAATACTTGTCGAGAAACAAAAACAAATACATCAACTTGTATCGAAAGTAGACTTGGATACGCCGTGCCTCGGTTCTGTGTCTTTGCGACGCGACACTTTGTTAGAATTCAAAGCCTCCGATATAGCAGAACAAATGACCTTGTTGGATGCTGCATTGTTCTCCAGATTGACCACTGCTGAGATACTCTCGTGGCCTAGAGACCAGTCTGAAGAAAGAGCGCCAAACCTTACAAGATTTACTGCGCATTTTAATAAAATGAGCTTTTGGGCACGTTCAAGAATCTTGGAACAGGTATTTGATTATTTTAAATCACCTCACATGATTTAATTTAAAAAACCTTTTTATTAGTTATTAATTTAATTTGAATGAATAATAATTAAATTACACTTCTTTCAGAACGAAGCACGCGAACGCGAAAGATACGCTAGCAAATTTCTAAAAGTAATGAAAGCTCTTCGTAAATTGAACAATTTCAACTCTTACCTTGCATTAGTATCTGCATTGGATTCACCACCGGTACAACGTTTGGGATGGCCGCGTGCGTTGCAAGACACATTACAAGATCATTGTGCGATTATTGATTCTTCATCGTCGTTCCGTGCTTACAGAAATGCATTAGCTGATACTCAACCACCATGCATACCTTATATGTAAGTTGTGCATATCACTTTTCCAATTCGAGTTATAATGATGCTTTATTTAAGATTTACTTTTTACAAAACAACTTTTTGATGCATTTTTGCAAATGTAATAATCTGATTATAACTGGAGCGTTAATTGAGTGTACCTTTTCAGTGGCTTGGTGCTTCAAGATCTGACTTTTGTTCATATTGGAAACCCAGATTTGTTGCCCGATGGCAGTATAAACTTTACTAAGCGGTGGCAGCAATATCATATTATGGAGAATATGAAGAGGTTTCACAAAGAGTTAGTAATTGCTCATTTATAATTATTATAAAGAGATATATCGATTATTATTGGAAATTCACTATCTTTGTTGACAGGCAATATAAATTTAAGAAGAACGAGCGTATAATAGCGATGTTTAACGGATTTGACGACGTATTGAGCGAAGAGGCAATGTGGCAGTTGTCCGAAAGTATTAAGCCTCGTGGCGGGAGATCTAAACTGAACAACCCACCTCCTGCAGCCCCTCCTGCGCCGCAACAACAAACACAGACCGCTGCTTAATAGGTATCATGTGTTCAAATCTATTGTAACAAGGGAAGACACTAGTAACGTGATATATGTATAATATAAAGTTTGGGTATATGTTATCAGTGGCGGCCTTAGCCATTGCGAGGCTCCAGGCGGCAGGTCTTTGTGAGGCCCTTTGTCCTTCGTGAAAAATATGTGTACGAAAGTAGATCTCGTTGTTTGGTTTAGATATTTGTCATATTTGACGAGAAATGCTAAAGTTATACAAATAAATAAAATTTGAATATTTTATTATACATTGACACTTTTAAAAAAGAAACTTAAAAACGAGGCCCCTGCAAGAGCGAGGCCCTGGGCGATTGCCCCGTTCGCCACCCCCTAAGGCCGCCACTGTATATTATTGTCTATTTTCTAAAATGTTATAATTTTCCTTGTACACAGAACGACGTTGAAGAAAACGTAAGGCGTAACTACGAAGAGCTGCCGGTTACACTTACATTGTTCATAACAACAAGGAATTGTGTATGTTTTAAAGGAACTATTGTGATTATCTGTCCTAAAATGGCCTAATTATTTTTAGCATATTTATAAGAGTGGTGTGTATTTCTCATCTGTGATTGGTCTTACTTACATGGAGCAATATATTCTACTATATATGAAATTCATTCAGCTATTTGAATTTTTTAAAGCCAAATTAATCGTATTATTTCTGTCAATTTACTAGGGCGTATATGGGATTGCAACTACCGCGTTTACGTAATTTTTTATTTTACTGCGTAGAGAAATTTAGTTCCGCAGTTAGCCGACAGATTCGCATTTCTAAGTTTCACACAGAGAAAAACGTTAGCGCAGTCGCTGCAGTTTTATATGTTTGATACGCTCTAGTTTGTTGCCGGCTAATAATATTATCTATCAGTATTTTAATAAAGTGTCTTTTTACATATCAATATGTGACTTGCATAGTTTCATAGTATCGAATATCGCCTTGATATGCATAAGTTTATAGTGCATCTGTTACTGGCGAAAACTAAATCAATTATTTAAAACGCTTGCCATTACTGCCTGTACTATAATTAAAGGCATAGGCAGAACGTGTAGAGTTTTCGCCAGTTTTGTGAATAAATCTTGCATTTCAAAACATCGAATTAGGTGAAAGTTTAACACGTTATATTTTGATATAGTGATTTTTAGCGTTTTGTACTAGTTGAGGTTAGCTTTGATGCTTGGAACTTTTTTCTATAGTAATATTTATATATTTTTCCTTTGACTCTTGTATTTTATCAAAAGATAATAAGAAAGTTTAACGAGTAGAGTTGTGCCCTGTCAATCTGGATGATGCATTTTTGTCTGCTCAAGTGGGCATGGTGGTAGCGACCGCTTATCTCTCAGAACTGTCTCAGCTTATGGACCGCACCCTTACTTAACATCCGGCGGAGTGGGGGCATACAACAAGCGACCATAAAAAAGGCAAGTCAAAGGAAAAATGAATTAAATCTATTGTGGTTTTAAACTATGCTTATATTCGTAGAAGTGATGTAGAGATGCTTATACGGGGTGTTACTAAATATAACAAACAACTACGACGTGTTTGAAAATTATTCGCAGTTAAATGTGGAAGTGTTTTAATAACATCCTGTATATTAGTTACGATGTAGGATATATACTATTATCCACAATATTGTTAAAGTACTTTTGTCTGGTTAACTTAAATATAATTAGATATTGAATATAAAGTTTTTGAATTGCGTAGATAGTGATTTTATTTATAATACTAATAATGATATTAGAGCAATTATTTATTGCAAATATTTTGCTATTTTCGTAGTCAAATATTATATTTAAAAAATACAAATATTATACTCGTTATATAATAGATTTCTGTATTTTAGCGATCAATTGTGAGTAATGTTTTTGCATTTGATATATAACATAAATTTGTTAACCAGACACGTAAAAAAGCAATAACACATTAAAAAAATACAGTGATTTATCAATATATGTTAGTTCTAACTATAATAATATAAATTGTTCCAAATAGAACGTTCATTTAGATGTCTTTTTGAATAAATACTATTTTTGGTATATTTAAACTAACAAGGCAATAATTATTTTTGATAACGATAATTTATATTGACATTGATTTTTGAAACATAATTTTCTACGAATTTCGTGACGTTCACATTTTTATAGTGAATTATTTGTTATTTAATGTCTATTTTTAACTTACTAGTGAATTTATACATTACTAGACTAAATTGCATTAAAGTTTTTAATTATATATAATAGCCGAAAGATATTATAAATGTTTGTTAGTTTCGATTGTACTGATTTGGATTCCGTTTGGTTAATATGTTTGCCAATAGACGGCTACTAGTATACAATGAAGTATTTAAATAGCTGTAGTAAAATTCATTTAACGAACATTATAGCGTCCTCGTCTAGTTTAGACATTATTGGTTCTAGTTGACGTGAATTTTACAATCACTTTTATTGTTATAATATATTATTGTTTATTGGTCTATTGGCCTTGAAATTTTAGATTAAATAATACATTTGCCTTATATGAACAAGAAGTCTTTGACATAGCAATATTTTATTAGATTTGTAGCATCGAAGTGTTGGCGTCGCTTGCAATCTGTCGTAAACGTCCTTCGTTCGAGATTTTTGTAGAGAAATATTTTATAGGGTATAAGCGTTACGACCCCGTATAATTCTGTAATTGAAAGCCTAAACTTAGGTCATTGAGTCACTACATTTTTGTTCTAATAAAATTGACTTCACCGATAATTTTACAGTAAACGATTGAAGGGCTGTTCTTTATACCATTCGAATGTTCTCGAATAATCTTTAATAATCGAGTGTACGTTCTTTTAATCGTATACTGTTTGAATCCGACTGTAAAACTGCAATAAATTAGACCAATGTTTAGAATATTTTACAAGTTATGTTGAATTTATAATGTGTTGTCATCGGCTAGTTGGTAGTTGTGTTACCATTTTTGTTTGTTCAGTGTTTATTGCGTGTTGTGTGGCAATTTTATTTTTGTCACTGGGTATACCGTAAAACTGGGTAATAGATGTACGCGGATGATATATATAGCCCACGTGTTTCAATTCACCCCGTCTTACCTGGTACATCGTTTAAGACTGCCTTTATTATACAAGAAAATGTATTCGTGTGTTTTATTAGTGAATTGTTTCGTTTTAAATTTTAATTAAAGCTGAGTATTGTATTTTGCGCAGGAAATATCACAATAATTGTAATGAACAAGCAATCATATATACATACATCATTATTTGTTGTATAAAATTATATTAAATAATAGTTCAGTTTAAGTGCGTACATAGTTATTTTGTTGTATTAGGCGAGTCAGTATTATCCTTATGAATGCCATAATGTATTGATGGATTATATAATTTTATTATTGTTTTAGAATGTGAAATAATCATAATGTCACCGTAGTTCATATTATTTTATATAAATTACCTATTTATGTTGAGTTAATCATAAATTTTAATGAATTATGTGAGTTGCATGCATGTACAGTATATTATTTTGTGTGTTGTACTTTTTTTCTGTAATTATTTTGTAAAATAAATATAGCACATTATTTACAATTCATAATCTTGTTTTATTGAAACATTATCTTTATTATTCTTTATTAAATAACTGTTAGGGTTTTTGCGAGTCAAGTATGATCCTGAGCACATAATAATTTTTTAACTTGATATAGAAATTTGCTTAGTGTAACCTTTTTATTTTTTTCTAAAACAATTCAAATAACAAATATGATCTTGAAGCACGCTCGAATGACAGCTGAGTGCCCAAAAATATTCTATCTATAGTTAAAATTTATAATTCTCGCTATAGTATTTTAACCTATATCCACCGTATAGAAGACCTTGTTAGTAAGAATCTTATCACAGTATTGTAATTCAACACTTAGCGGGTGTCGTCGCTAATTAGCGAGGCCTCCTTAAGACACAGCTTGAAGTGCAAGATAACATCAAGTATCGGCAATAATTGTTATTTAAATTACGAATTTCTATTGTATACTTATCTAAATAGTCGAAATATGTTGAATTTATAAAAGCTGAAAGCATGTATTGGATTATTCTATTGTTTTACGGCAAGTTCAGTAGACGATGGAAATTTTTAAAATAATAATGTTATTAAAATTGTTGTTACTAATAAATGTAGTAAATGCTGCACCAATATGGAATTATGTATCTTACGATGAAGGTAAGAATAAATATCTATTTTTCTTCCATTGTGACAATTAAGTTTTCTTGACCATGTGCTACATGTCTTATGAATAGAGCAATTTTTAATGCCTGTTTACAATTTTTTAAGTATAGAAGGTCAAGAGGAAAATGGAGAGTTTGGAGACAAATTCGAAGGTGATATAATTTTAACGAAATTACAGCGAAAAGCGCTTGACAACTATAAAACACATTCTTTTCGTAATGGTCTCAGAGGAGCTACGAAGCGTTGGCCAGATAAAGTGATCGTTTACGAAATTAATGAGGATGATTTTGATGAGAAACAGATTGCAATGATTGAAGAAGGAATGGCTGATATAGCTAATAAATCTTGTTTGAAATTTCGTTCTAGAAAAAGAGATAACGAACATGCTGTTCTTATACAGGTACATTATTTTCTTATTGCAAACACGAAGAAAATACCCATATAGGTTTCAGAGGCTAAAAGGATTTTGCCATTCTCATTGGAAATTATTTTCAACAAAAATAAATAATAATAATGGAATAATTTTTTTTAAATAGGGATCAGCTAACGGTTGTTTCTCTAACGTCGGCTTTAGTATGCAAGATGATAGCGATGAAGAAGGTCAAGTCCTGAACTTGGCCAAAGGCTGTTTTAAACACGGAACTGTGGTACATGAGATGCTTCACACAATAGGTTTCTATCATATGCAAAGTACCTACGAAAGAGATGATTTTGTTAAGATTAATTGGGAAAATATTAAACCAGGTATATATAGTATTACAAAATACCAGAATATGTAAGACACTAGGAATAAAGTTTTTCTTTTCTCCTAAAATTAAAACTTCTTTCATGACAACAATAAGCGGCCTTACCCATTGCGAGGCTCCGGGCGGCAGATCTTTGCGAGGCCCTTTGTCCTTCGTAAAAAGTATGTGTGCGAAAGTAGATCTGATTGTTTGGTTTAGGTATTATACATATTCAGTTCTTCGTACAATTCATGTCCATCAATATCACATTGTATATATTATATAGGTATATCTATATTTTTTTAAATTTGCTTGGGTTGTTGCGCGATTGCCCCGTTCGCCACCCCCTAAGGATTTATTGTTATTAATAAGAAGAGAAAAAAGAAGTTAAAAATAGACGCAAACGTTTAAAAGATTTATAATTAGGTACAGAACACAATTTCGCTAAATACAACAATGACACGGTTACCGACTTCGGTGTAGTTTACGACTACGGCAGCGTGATGCATTATCCTGAAAAGGCATTCTCCAAAAATGGAAATTTTACTATTGTGCCACTGCAGGTATTCAACTAATTTACTTATTGTTATGTATATTTTGTAATTGTATATTAGATTCTGCAATTAGATCGGATTTTCTTGCAGTCTAACCAAAGAAACAATAGAGTATTATCTTTTTTATACTATTTGTACTATATATAGTATATTTATAGGTGTGTATATGTATGTATTATTGTTTTCTTAGGTTGAACTTTTTACGGCTTACATCGCGTTTTAACCCGACCTTTTTTCGGTTTCATATTTATCTCAAATGAATTGCCCGAGATGCGTTTTAAAAAATCCTGAGCGAATTTTACGAAATTCAGTAAATTCTATAAATTTTATAAAATTCATACCTGTGGTAGTTTCTAAGATTTTACAACGATTGAGTTAGAATATTTTTTCAGGAAAATGTCACTATTGGCCAACGAGATGGATTATCTGAAAGTGATGTTCTGAAATTAAATAAAATGTATTGTGAAGAATCAGCACCTGAAAATATATAGGAGGTTAAAATTGCAAATACTAGTCTTAACTAAATATCTGAGTTTTTTTACGTTTCAAATAAATGGTGTTGTGAATAATGAGAATGAAGCCTTGTTTTTAAATTAAACATACTTAATCGATTTACAAATTTAGAAATTTGTGACAAATCATAGATTCCTAATAGTCCTTGTAATATGGGGCAGATATTTCATAATTTGGTTAAACGGATACATATATAAACTTGAATTTTGTAATAATATAATTTACTTATGATTGTGTTTATTATTAATGTTTATTAAATATCACAGTCTCTATAAAGTTTTTTTCTTCTTAATTTAATTGCTAATTCAATTTTAAGCTTATTGAACAAGAGGGTGATGAGGTAGAACGTTTACTTAATACAGCTATTCTTACGTCAAATGAAAGTAATTGTGTAAAATAGAAATACTGCAATGGAGTTATTAAGTTGTATCTATTTGGTGTTTTGAAAACATAAATGTAATATATCAGTTACGCTCAGCAGGAGATAATAGGTCCCTCGTCACCGTATCTAATATCAATTCACCTTTTACTTGGTTCACCAAATTACAAATAAAAATGAAATTCATTTGTTATAGATATTGTGGATACAAAAGAAATCATTGATTTGACAAACGAATTTAAAATTTGCAAGATGAAATTTAGCAATTTGGTCTTGCACGAGTTAATAATAAATAATGCAGTAGATTCGAATGCGGTGCCCGTTGCGGCCACCAGCACGGCTGTCGCAACAATGTAACCGCGGCGTCGACAGTTGCGGGCCCAGTGCCATTACTTGTGAAATGGTGGTGTAGGAGGCTATATTAATTCTGGTGTAACTCTGATGGGTTTTGTTCTGGAAGTGGTACGTCACGAGTCGGTTGCAGCCTCGAGCTCCCGCACATGTGACCTCGACCACGATACGAATGTCAACATGATTATACCGTTAAATATAACGTTCCGTTTCTTCTGCATGTTATTGTTAAGAGCATATTAGACTATCGACATCTATTGATTAATTACTATTTAGTGATTTAAATGCACGTATTTGTGTGCTGACATGGAAGGCGTTAGAATATTTTTAGTGATTATCGTGTTTAGTGTGAAGTGCTATGCTATGAGCAACACGGAGTTGGAGGATTTTAAAGATTTTTTGGAAAAAACTTCGGCTTTGGATCATACATTGAAAGGTATGTATAAATACTAACGTTTAGCAGGAAATAGTTATTGATATTTTAAAATTAACGATTTTAATATCATGAAACGTCATTCGAACTAAACAATATTTGATAAATACCTAGGTCACCTATATAGAAGTAACTATTTAATATGCAACGCACATTCAGTAGGTAACCACAATAAACTGCCCATAGCAACAGTTACGTATAAATTTTGATGTCCATAATTACTACTTGAATTCATTATAAAACTACCTAATGCCTTAGATGGATTTACTCACAACGAAGACGAAGATGAAACAGTGTCAGACCACGCTTGGGAAGAGAGTGGAAAATTTGAGGGAGATCTAATCCTTAGTGATAGACAACGACATCTCATTGTGGAGGATGTCGCTGAGGGACTATCGCGAAATGGACTTAATGACATTACGAAGCGATGGCCAAATAATGAAGTTATTTTTTATATTCAGAGAGAACATTTCTGTAAGTAGCCGTTAAGTTATTTGTAACTTAAATTTTTTTTTATGAAAAATATTTCACTGTATAAATTAATGTTGAATCAAATAATTATTTTATTTTTAAATATTAAATTTAAATTTTAGCCGGAGCTCAAGTTCAAGCAATTCAAGACGGAATAGAGGATATTGGCCAAAGTTCATGTATATCATTTAGACCATATAAAAAGGGCGATCGTGATGCTGTGGTTATTCAGGTAAAGTATTGCCAAAGTGACCTTAGATTTAATAATATAATGCGTAATATTTAATTTAATTTTTGACATATTAATGTTTTATCTCTGGATTAGATGAGGAGGTATCATATATTTGGCTTCAATAAATTTATACCATCATCGCATGCTATTCACACGATTGTAATAATCGTGCTTGAAGAATCAGTGAATGCTGCGCGACCAATAACGCCGTATGAAAAATAAATTATTAACGCTTTATTAAACTTTAACAATCAAAAAACAATTAACTCCTTTTTTTTCACTAAAACGTGTCTAATCAATTAATTTACAGGGCAGTCGAAGAGGTTGTTTTTCTCAAGTGGGCTATCAAGGTGGTTATCAAGTATTGAATTTGTCAGGACGACATCCCGTCGGTCGTGGTTGTTTCAGGCACGGCACTGTTGTACATGAACTTTTGCATACGTTGGGATTTTACCACATGCAAAGTAGTCCTGATCGTGACGATTTCATTGATGTTATTTGGGAGAACATTGTAGAAAGTGAGTTTTAATAACAATCTTTCAACCTTCAAAACCCAATTAACGATTTTTCAATTTTTATATTTTTTAGGGGCTAAACACAATTTCCGTAAATACAATTCTTTTGCGGTTACTGATTTTGGTGTAGGATATGATTACGATAGCGTTCTACATTATAGTAAGAGAGCTTTTACCAAAAATGGCAAAGCCACGCTTATACCAAAACAGGTAAGTTCTATTTATCAACAATATTACAGAAGCTCAAATTATTAATCTTAAACATATAAAATTATTAATTAATTTGCAGGATTCTGTCACAATTGGTCAGAGAGTAGGTATGTCGGACAAGGATAAAGACAAGCTGAATAAGATGTATTGCGACAAAGATAGTAACAATAATTTTGAACAAAACGACGATTCTATAGAACAAAATGATAAGAAGAAACATGTAATAAAAACTAAACCTTTCCAAGGACACGGCATAGGTTATCATCAGGGTAAAGCCGTCGTTATCAAATTACCTACGGCTGACACGTATAATTTACCTGACCTTCCCTCCTATCATCTTTACGATTACTTCAGCAAAACCCCTGAAACTTCAGTACCAGCATATCCTGCTGGTTTTGGAGGGGAAGATGATACTTATAAGACACCAAAAATTGAGAGTGATTATGGTGCGTTTATTTACAAATCACCTCCAAAAGCAAAACAAGATAAAAAAGATGTTGAAAATATTGCACCAAAAAAAGAAGAAAAAGTTTCAAAGATAGATTTAAATATAGAAAATTTAAATCGGTCCTTAAAAAATAATACTAAACACGATGTTGAGTTGGATGCCGCCTTAGACGATGCATTTGACAGACTAAGGAAAATAATAAAGACTCATGTTTATCCAACTCGTGGGGTCGATGTTAAACCTTATAAAGAAGATAAAGAATTGTTGACTAAATCTAAAAGTTATAACGAAGATATTGAAAGAATTAAATATACAATATCAAAAGAAACTAAATCAAGTGATGAAAACGACGATCCCCCCAGTATTGATTCACTAAAGAAAATTATTAAAACTCATGTTTACCCAACCCGTGAGACCGATGATAAACCCTACAAAGAAAATAAAGAAATATTATCTAATTTTAAAAGTCATTACGAAGATATAGAAAGACTTAAAGATAAAATATCAAAAGAAACTAAATCAAGCGATGGAAAAGACCATCATCCAATTTTTGCATTAAACCAAAGCACAGGTCATAGTTTAACTAATAAGGGAGAAAAAGACTCTCCACGTCATTCTAAAGATTTTACTGATTTCGAAGATAGTATGGATAAAAGACTTCAGAATATTTTGAAGTCTTTTGGACAACATGAAAATATAAGAAAACTCTCAGGTGAATCTGATTATAGTGATTATTATGAGCCACATAAATATAGAATATATCCCATAAATGAAAAATTAAAAGATGAATGGAATTATAATCAACAAGATCCATATCAATATTCTTCATCTTATTTTAAACCAAAGGAATACCACAAATAAATTATTTTTTTAGGAACTTGTAAATACGCTTATTGTCCATATTTTATTTAAAACCTACATTTTAGTACTAACTAATTAATTATACTTTCTAATTACGTTGTGTTTATAAATAGTTTTTATTTATATGAGATTGAATGCAGGTCGTGCTTAATTTAAAAAAACAAATGTCAAAATTTATGTGACTTTGTTTCTTGTCATAATAAATAAAGGTAAATAAAAGATCTTAAGCAGCTGTTTTTATATTTATTAATTATGTATAGACATTTAAAATAACATGGTTGGATGGAGATGACATTATATTAAACTGATAAGTGATACTAAACAGTTCCATACATAAAATGGTGCTGCGTAGGTGATAATTAGTGTATTGACAAAAATTGTTTTAATACCTCGTAGAAGATAGTTTTCCTGTTATTTTAATGGGTTGTACGGTTTCCAATTTATGTGGAAATACGATGTCGCTGTTTGGTAAAAGGCTAGAGAGTAATGACAATATAAAGGCTAATTTGGAGCGGAAATTATACTTGGCCAAAGAGTCGCCTGAACCTGTGTTTGATTTGTCTGAATGTCACCTCAAGGAGGTACCGTCCGGAATATATTCAATATGTAAAGTATACAGGAAGGATCACTTGAACCTCAGCAACAATAGGCTGAGTTCACTAGAAGATGGTGGTAATTTGAATGACTTATATTTGATTAAAATGCTCAATATTAGTTGTAATAACTTTTATGAACTACCAAATAGTATTAAGTATTTAGTAAACTTAACAGAATTATACATACAAAATAATGCACTGAAATTTATACCTGATACAATAAAATATTTGGAATCATTGACAATATTAGATGTGTCAAAAAATAAACTAAAGGAATTAACACCTTCAATAGGTAAGCTTAAGAATTTAAGAACATTAAATTTAGTTGAAAATCCCAGCCTTAACAGACTTTGCCCTGAATTGTGTTTTGCAACAAATATAATTTCACTGGAGCTTGATGGCAATAACTTTGTATTTCCACCTTCTGATATTGCATGTATGAATACTGAAGATATTATCAAGTATTTATGTGAACAATTGAACGTGGAGTATGTAGCACCAATACCTGCATCAGAAAATGCATCACCTATTCAAACTCCAAAGGCACTACTAGATCCATTTGTAAAAATTCCAGTATTGTCATGGGAAGAGCAAGAAGCAGCCATAATAGAACAGGAAAATAGATTACATCAAGCCTCAAAGGAGCAGAAAAATTTATTCCTATCTAATGTCTTGAAAGAGCAATCTGATTTAGATGCAGAAATAGCTAAAGTTCAAGAATTAAGAGAAAGTGACAGACAAAAGTTAATAAATATAATACAGGAAGATGAGAAAGAAATAGAGTTATTAGTCAATCAGTTTATACAGTCAACAAATCTTGATCCAGAAGTTATTCAACAACAACTTCAATATGAGCAAGAGGAGCTCAATAGACTATTAGATATCACTCGGCAATATCACACAAATGTTACTAAAACTGACACACTCAATGCAATGGAGACATTAATTGAAGAAAACTTTGCTTTCCAATTATCAAAGAAAAATTATGACCAATACATGGATAATATGAAGAGAAATATGTTGGCACAAGAATTGGAATGTGCTGAGAAGGTAGAAGAATTACTGAGAGCAAAAGATGAGTCGCACACTGTATTAGTTAAGGAATTATTAGAAGATCAGGATATACAGAAAGCATTAGTTGCCACATTACTCGAGAAAGTTGACACACGAAGTTGGAGTTTGAACCAAGAAATAGCAATAATTACTGCAAATTTAGCAAAATTGAGTATTATTGAACAAGAGAAACAAAAATTGCATGTCAATTACAATTTTAATCAATTGCTATATCAAAGAACACAGCTGTTAAATGTTCTTGATGATTTGTTAGAACAACAAAACAAAAGGAGGTTGCAATTAATTGAAACATTAAAAGAAATGGAGAGCGAGGAGAAGACAAGTGCAGATTTTTGGCTCAAAAATTATCAGAAACTTATGGAGTCGGTGCCTAGAAGTTTATTAGAAGCAGGAAAGTCATTAGACCCTCAATTAGCAAATAATTTAATACAGGAAGGTGTAATACACTGTCTGCCATTTTTGGTTAAATTTTTATTCTCCAAAGACTCATTGTTAGAGGTCACGGATGAGAAGCTAAGAGGCAATGGTGTGCAGTTGTCATGTGATAGAGAAAGCATTCTGAGAGCAATACAAGAATATGTTGTAACTAAGGTTAAGCTTAGTTCAGACACTGAAACTCAAGTAAAACCAAGTGCTCCTGATGAAGAGTCAACTTGTGTTGGAGTAGTTGATAATTCTGAGGTAGAGAGCAACTCATCTCAATCAGAATGCGTTATATGTATGGATGCCAAGTGCGAAGTAGTATTTGTACCTTGTGGGCATATGTGCTGTTGCCTTTCATGCTGTGATAAAGAGTTACAAAGCTGTCCAATGTGCAGAGGTGACATTGAGAGAAAAATCAAGGTTTTGGTTCCCTGATTAAAAAATATTTCTGGTAAGATGATTGGTCATATCTAAAAGGTTATTATATTAATTTGATCTTCTAATTTAATTTTTTTTTTTAGGGGAGTGGGAACTGCTTTCACCAGAAAAATGTACTGGAAATATATGCAATTTGCTTGTATCTTATGAAGACATTTTTATAATAAATATAATTATGTTTAACTTTTTTGCGCATGAATTCATGTTTCTCTCTGATTGTTGCTATACTTTTCATTAAGCAAATTTAGATGAATGAATAAAAAAACTGGACAATTAATTTTATATTAAATTTGATATTGCAATCCAACTTTAAGTTAGTTTGTTAGTAATAAAATAATAACATGGCAATAATTACACTTTTTATAAATTTATAAAGAAATATTTGCACTAGCAATTAATGTAAAAATGCTTTCTTTATTCGAAATTTATTGAACACGGATTGTGAATAATTTTTAAGGCTTTACACTTTTAAAGACTGTGCCTTCAATTTTATCAATATGTTATTGCTTTCCTTGTTATTTAATTCTATGCACATTGACTGCAGCTAAAATACCTATTCGGGAATATCATATGCATTTCCTCTTTAAAATAAAATAAAAAAACTTTGGTATATTCCAATTATAGGTGATTTAAATTAATAAGCAATATTTACTATGAGAGTAATTTAAGTAATTATAAGACATAATTTTTATGTCAAACAATGTTCAACATATTCACTATAACTACTAAATACCAATTGTGCCAATTATATAATAATATTTTATATTTTGGGTATGAATAAGTAAATATAAGTCATAGTTGCAAATTAAAATACGTTTTGTATGCACTGTCCTCCACTCACGCTTGTCAATTATTTTGATTGATTTGACATTTAAAGTTCTAAAATAGACGTTAAGAATCATTATTTTTAATATATGAGCTCTCTTTTCTAGTCACAAAAATAAAACAAATAGGAGTACTACTTATTCAAATTTTGGGACCAAAATATTAAGGTCATATCTTCACTGATGTTTACAGTTTTCATTAGTATGTTTGACAGTTAATTTCAAAAACAGACGAATATAAACAGTTTTTTATTGAAAATTGTGACAACTGTTGTGTATCTATATAGTGATTGATATCTAAAGTTATTCGTATATATGATTTAACTAACTTAAAACTTAGTTATGCAGCTCATTGGGAACGATTTGTTCGTCCCTGTATTTTTGATGCTGACTATACAGTTATTATACAAGTGATATTATTAAAGAACTCATAACCAAAAATGGTGGCAATAGATGTTACACATTCGTGAATCAAAATTGTAAATACTATAAAGTATTGATTAATTTGGCTTTATCGAGGGCTCATTCAATGCATCTTAATTTTTCGACACCAACAGTTGAATACTTGATCGCTGCTCAAATATAAAGTCAGTTTAATTTAAATAGCGTTTGAGTATTCATTTGTAAAAGTGTATCCACCTCGATTACTATCTGTAAAGACGTTTGCAATGTGACTGTTAGCTTTACTTCTTTAAACCAATGATATTTATAGGAATTTGTTATTACAAAATATTGCTGTTAATACAGTTTTTTAGCACCACTGTGAGTTTTATTTCTGTTAAAGTAGACCACAGATTCGACGTCACTGAAAAGTAATCAAAGTTTTTGATTACGAGCGATCGGTGAACCCTGCGGAGTTAACTTTACAAATAAGACACGGCTTACGCGATATTTATCTGTAGATCTATCTGTAGAGTTTCTATTTATTGTATGTATATAACTATGCATTTGGAAATGCAGTCTGATAATCAAGATACATACTTCGGTTTGTTGTGCTATGAGTACATCCAAGTGGTATTTACGTAAAAACCTTTCACGTCAACCCTCATTCCGTTGAGTAAAATGATGGCAATTTTCTAATAAAGGTGGAGACCTTTTAGAATATTCAACGAGAAATGTTTATTGCCTTTTCCTTTAGATGCCTTTTGTTATTAACTCAATTCTATTTGATGGATTTTGTTATTTGATCTCAATCGTAATCTTATTGATGTTGGAAAACTTAATGTCACAATTCACGCGACATTTCAAAACACATCATCAAATGGAAAATGTAACAATTTTATCTATTTGGCTCCTTACATTATAGCTGTAGGTACAATAATATTTTAAGCGAGTACATACAATATTCATTCTTTTCTGCATTAAAGTGGTGAATTATTTTTTTGTTGTAAAAATAAAATAAGTTAAAAAAATAGCAAAAGAAGTTAATACATACAGTACATTATACTAAAAAGCACTATAGATGCTACACGAAAATTTATGGAGGGAAACTTAAGTGTGCAATAAATTTTATTACAGAGACCAGAAAGACCGCTGCCTATTGCCAATTAATGGAATTTTCGAAAATGTGGTTTGCTATTTTATTCAATATATTTAAGATCGATACAATCAATATTAAAGGAAAAATTAATCGTTTATTGAATTAAATAATATTACATTAATCAGTAAAATTGTTGATTACTTTTATGCAAAATATATTTTTTTAAATAAAATATCAACAGCAGAATTTTGCTCCAATGTTTGAGAAAACTTATTGGAAAATAAGTATTATTTTTATGACAAGGCATTTTATTATTAGGGGACTAGGAGGTAAAACGGGCGTCGATTGCCCGTGTCACCTGCAGGTAATGGGCTTGCGTCCGAGTTGCGCTTTACAAATCACCATTGCATCCATTGTGACAATTTAATGGTATTATTCGAGCTGCTTTTTACATTACTTATTAAAAAAAACTAGCTAAATGAATGTTAGAAGATGTTTAAAATTCATGTCATTATAATATTAGGTTAGTATATTATATTTTAGGGAGAAGTTTGTTTCCTAAAAGTTCCTAATGCTATTAAGAAATTTTTTTTTTTCACATTAATAGAGTTTTGTAAAAGCGCAACAACTAGATACCAGGGTCTTCTGGTGACGGTCTCCACTCTCCTGTTGTCCAAAGCAAACCTCACTAACCTAGTCGACATAATTTGATTCAGACAAAAAAGCTATACAATTTTCAATTGTTCCGTATATTTTAAAACCTATTGTAATAAATTTCTTTTAAATCTTAACTTTGATCAGAATTGATAGAAAAATTGACACTTTTTGTGGAATGTCTTGATTTTAGGTAAAATAATTTGGTTCATTAGGATCGTCTGTCGTAATTAGATTCAGGCTCTATTAGCTTAATTGCCTTAGAGTGTTTCAATCTTCATTTGCATACAAATCACTAGTATTAACAAGGTCATTTTTTATTCCTAAAGAGATAATTTTAGAAAAACCTTTTATTCCTATACACTATTGTTGTTATTTTTATTCAATACAATAATTTATTAAAATTTCCCTAATTAATTTTTAATTGAATGCAAAAAAAAAGTTCATTGTAGGAAATATTCAACTTTCCCTTTTTCTGGACGTTATATCTAAATAACAATGCGCATAATGTAATTTTAATCACCAAATTTAATTATGAAAACTCGTTAATGACATGGAATTATATTATAAAACATGGAGCCATTAAGTGACAGCCGGCAAGGTCGGTGTTGGAGACACATTTTCATAATGGGCCTGATTTTGTTCTCATAACATCACTTTAATGGATATAGCAAAATTATATGTATTATAATGTATGGTCCTTTATAAAAGCTATTACACCGTATGTATAGTATATTTTGCTGGTGATTTGTTCCCACATAGCAGCGGCTAATGACATACGAACAATATTATCCTTAATTGTGTGAAATAAATACAAATGTATAGGACAGAAAACATTGTAAAGTGGTTTTGTATTTGCAATAACGTTGCCTAAAAAGCTCATTAGAAAAGTTTAATGATAATGAGAGAAAACCGCGTTGCGTCGAAAAATACGCTGTTACAAAATAATTACAAATAATTTTTTACTTTGTCTTTTTGTTATTAAAAACAATTTAATAAATAAATGAAAACATCACAAAAATTAAGTAATTAATCAAGAGATATTTACCCAATTAGATCAACTCAAGCAAAACTATCGATGTTACTAAAACAATAAATAACAAGTTATGTAACGGAAAATTTCTGGTAACTTGACGGTACGATTTAGTATTATCCCTTCAGGCTATTAAGTTAGTTGCGTTTTGTAAGTAAATAAATTTGGTATTGGAAAATTACTTCTCTTTGAGGTCGTCTCCATTTATTTTGAAATATAAATGGCGCCAAAAGGCAGGCCCCGAAGGCTTAGGATCTCTGA
This sequence comes from Tineola bisselliella, assembly GCA_028551675.1. Lineage (NCBI taxonomy): Eukaryota > Metazoa > Arthropoda > Insecta > Lepidoptera > Tineidae > Tineola > Tineola bisselliella. The sequence continues at coordinate 41,006 of JAPWLS010001151.1, forward strand.
GGATTAATTAAAAATGTTTGCTGTTCGTGAAAATGATCGATTGTTTCGTTTCCGATTTATTTATTTTTTAGGCATCAAATGGGATAGACAGCGAGTATGATTTATAACAAATCTAGTATATAAAAATAAAATTTATAGTCTAAACTAAATGTTTAAATAATATTAAATAAAATTTATTTGTGTTGAATCGATGAATACTTATCAATTGCTTATGTGACATAACTCTAGGTAAATGTGAATGCCTGGGGGCTTTATATGTCGGTTAACAGGCACTTTATTGGCCCATTACGCACCCAAACTTTTGGGTCTACCTTTTCAGAAGCGGTTTCTAACTCTTACAATTTACCCTGCAGAAAACACACAACAAACACGTTCATTTAGAGTTTCAGATGTTTATTACTAAACATTAACTAAGAATTAATGCTTTCACATAATGCCTAAAAATTACACAACTCCTCCACTCATTGCATGACCGCATTCAAGAATTCCTCGGTTCGGATCTTTCAAATTCTCCAGTAAGTATAATAATTAGGTATCATAAATTAAGATCATTGTCAAAATAGATATTATAAAGCAACATGTCTATTATAGAAATGGTTTATCATTTATAATTTCATGTCAGTATTTTGTTTGAAGTTGTCTACAAACTGTCCGTGAGGTAACTGAAACTGAAGTCTTTGTTAAGTCTTTAAGTTGTTGACACCAACTTCTTGTTAAAACAATAACTTTATTATTCCACAGCATCCGCTTGTGGTAAAATTATTACATCAACCTGTAACTAATAATATTCAGTGGGGTCTAACACTGTCTCTAGGGTAAATACATAAAAAAAACTATGCCTATCGGGTTTCCAAATTGGGCCGGTTCAATCCCGATAAAGGTTTTATAAAAAATAATAAAATACAGTTTTTCCTAACTTCAAATTCTTTCTACGTTTGTATACGTGTTCTATCAAGTTTCATTGCAGAAAATTATTCTGATAAACAGATTTTGAACGAGATATGTCGTTAATCTACCTTTAGTTTGCAAATAATCCTCTTTAATTAGATACGGATTAATGGATTATTAGGATTTTACACGAATTAGTTATCATTTTGAGAGTCAAACCACAATTTCAAATTTGAATATTTTGTGTAATGACTACTGTTAATTATTTTATTGGCAGAGTTGAGTTATTATCGCTAATTTAATTTTTTTTATGAAAGAAAATCAAAAATGAGCATCGCGCAAGCGCAAGTGCAAATGAAGCCTAATTATATAGAGTACTTAATGTAAGATAAAGGTTAAAACAATTATAATTACAATTGAATTTGTGGAGAGATGGAGCGAAAGGCGCCCTACAGGCGCGAGTGACACCCATAAATCTGCGCTAATGTCTTTCGGTAAGGTTTAATTAATCTTTGGTTCCTTTGGTCTCGTAATTTACGAGGAATTAACACTTAAAACAAGAAGGCTCAACTTAATATGATTAAAAAGATAGGCCAATCATTATTCGTATTTTAAAGACATAATGACAAACGCAGTAATTGTTTTTGTTCTCATTGGTCTTAAATGTCATTACTTTTATGTTTAACATTATGTGCAATATAAGACCACGAAAGAAATATGAAAAGTTTATATTTGTCGTCAGGTCTTCAGAAAACTTTAAAGATCGCGTGTAATTGATGTCAATTAGAAACACATCGAAGGCAGAAGATGGCCGCGACAATAGCCTATCTCGGACAAGGTTTATTTCTCTTGAAAGTTCTCCTTTTCTAAAAGAAGAAATCGGAGGATCAATTATTTTCGGTTAACTTTCCCAATTTTCATCCATTTCGAGGTAGATTGAATTTTGACAAACAGTCCTTCATAACTTAAAGTATTGAAAGCTATATCCAACTTCCAATTAAGTCTTTTCAAAGTTTCATCATAAAAGAGCAATTAAATTTTTGAAAAGTTTTAGGGAAAATCCCGAAGCATAATTATAAATTGCTTAACAAGATTGATGAGGTTGTCTATTCCTTTTGTTTTTTATTTGTTACACACTATATAATTAAAGTAGTGGTTAGAATACTTAGAATGTCTAAATAATTTTGGTTAATCAAATTTATGGAAATCTAAAATAAAATACTTAAAATTTTTACGATCTAAATTGTTAAACTGAAGGAGGTCTCAGCGGTGCGCCAACACTCCTGAATATGGAAGGGGCTATTAAAGAGTTTTAACGACAGGGGACTTACAGCCGAGTCCGGTATACTTGAGAATAATCTATATGGAGCGGCCAAGTTTTGCAAATGATGCTGTAAAATTTTACTAGCTTCTATGAAACTGGGACAAGAAGTTTCTAAGTAAAATATTTGTTAGTGAGCTTAATGTAGTCGAGTGACAGTTAAACATGAATGATCCTTATAAAGTTACAAACGTCGATTATTTATGTACAAATCTTTGTAATATCTTTAAATTTGTATCCACAATAATAGAGTAGAACATATATTTTCAATCAATTATTGTTAAACAGTAGTCGAGCTTGACACAATGCTTCAGTGTAACTATTTCTTTCTATTTCCTCGTAATACCACAACTCTCTGAAAATAACATATGCGCTCTTTCGGTTCATGTTGTTCAGCTCGCCCCTTTCCATATCATACGGTACCTTTTAAATATGTTATTCAATATATCGCATTCATTTTGGTGTTATAAAATTAACCTAATTCTAGAAATAACTAAAGTATGTATACTTTAGTATACAGTACTTAGTACTAGTTAGGATTATCAAACTCCATTTCGTAAGTTAAATTTAAATAGAAACAATATGAACTACATATTATTATTATTATTTGAAAGTTTAAGAGCTTTCTGATGGCATTCATTAGCTAAGCAACTTTCAACTGAGATTAAGCCAGTCATGGTTTATCAATGTTTTCAAACTTGCGATGTTGCATTAAGGAAACAAAATTTAATTATATAGTTTTTATAAAAAACAACTACACTTTAAATTAAATATTGTGGCAATGTTTTTTCCATATGTATGTACATAAATATCATTGGGTACCGGTCAATTGTTTCCAAAGCCGTATTTTATGTAATAAGAGCTGTAAATTTTCTTTTATTACTCCCCCTCAAATTCCCTCCTCATTGTGTAAATTTATTAGAGTACGCGAAAACAAATTGCAAGGCCAACAAAGCAATAGAATTGTTTGAACGAATGACTACCACCTTCACCTCTGAATATAGGTATTACGAACGTTTGTGATGAAATTAAATAAACTTGTAAATACATTTTAGCGCATATTGTTTATGTTTACTTACTTAAAAAATATAGTTAGTATAAGTATTATGATTTCTCAAGATATCACGTTTGGTTATCTTCATCTTTAGAGTACGGTGATTCAGTATTTGTATATAGATAATAGTCTCCCTCTGCACTGTTTTGGCAGGTGTAACCCATATTCATAGCATCGTTGTCATCGCATTCTCCTTTCTTGTATGATGACCAGTTGCTACAACGCCTACTAAGAAACCCGCCGGTTCGAATCGATTCCGTGAAAAATTTATATGCTCTCGAATGACTGCATGCATCTAGTTAGAATGAAGGAATTAATAGGTAGTATTTTTATTTATTTTCGCAATAAAATAAGTTTTTCCTACCAACTAATTCTGAAAATAAATTGCAACCAGCTTGAAAATGACCTCCATTAGGGTAGAAATCAGCTACTCCGTGTGACTTTCTTACACCCAAGAAGCCACCATTTGTGTGAATGATATCAACAAATTTAGCATCGTCAGCTTGAATTCCATCTGTTGGAGGTGGTATTTCAAAATGGGGTCGAGCTGGATCTAATCCTGTTTACAGTATTTGTCATATAAATATTATGACTATTTGATGACATGCTCCTCTCGTTATACTGTCACTGTTAATAGTCACTATACTGGTGTTTCACTCAGAGCCCGATCTCAAATTTGGCAAGAACGATAATAACCTGTTATTCTAGCGATGGTCATATTATGTTCTTTGAGCCATCGACCAGCAAAACCAACCACTTGGGCACCAAGACTATGCCCAACCAGATGAATCATTTCTTCAGTTATTGAGTAATGCTTCTTTATAGTCTCTACCATTTTTCCTATCTACGATCAAGTCAAAATATTAATTTCATAAATTAAAGTAAGTTTAAATTGAAGTTGTTTTTTGTTCCTTCATTAATATACTCACTTGATTTCCAACATATCGCGTTTGATATGCTGGAATAGTGTAAAAGAGATTTTGTGAAATCTCACCCCAATCAACAACTATAACATTAACATCATAAGATTCAAGATATGCATTTTTCATATCTATAATTCCCGAAGACTGTCCATTAGATAACCAACCATGAGTAATGAATTTCAAATCCTTGTCTTCCGAAAAATAATTGCTAATAATGTGTTCTTCCTCTGTCGCATTTGTATCTTCAATAAACATGTCTTCGCATTTATGTGGATTATTCCTGAAATGCTTATGATCTAATCACATGCGTTTTATGCACGACCATTCATAACGCACCTCATTACTATACCTATCCACGTACAGATTACAAGATCATTGCAGTGGACTAAAAAGAAGCTGTAAAGAGTTTAACGTTCGCACGACTGCATTATTTAAAGGTTGTTTAGATCGCGCTTGGCAACGGAGTATAATCTATGGTAATTATAATTCACTAAAAGTAACATGAAACTAACCTTGTATATAGTTGAAAGTACACATTTCCTGGTATTATCGTTATGTTTACTTTATGTGAATTGGATATATCAACGAAATGTAAGTATCCTTTATCGTCAGGGAAAAGTACCCAATCTTTGCCATATTCACCTGGCTGTTGTTCATCATCGTCGTCATTGGTTGTATCATTATTATTAACAATGCAAAAAACTGCGTCTGTAAATATGTTTTTAATAGAAATTCATTTATTCTTTGGCTTGTTAGATTCGTTCGATATCAAAATTCTTAATTTCTTCATAGTAATTGAAATATTACTTATACTGTTAAATGCAATGTAAAGTATGATCATAAATGTTATTTGCTTCATAGTAACTTGTATATGAAGGACTGAAAGTATTATGAAAGGGTATAAGTAATATGCTAATAGTTTGTCATTGAAGAATTATAATTTTCACTTATCTAACTACAGGATGTAGCCCAGATTAAGTTGGATAGGACCACTGTTCAGTACCTACAGTGTCTTACCGCGTTTAACTTTTTACAAAATGTTTTTAAATAAAATAGTTTGTGAATAATTATATGATTTGAACGATTTGCATCTGCGCTAAATTTATATTGGTATCGTGTAAATCATTTTTATGTGAGCTCTTTTAAGAAATTAACTTCTTATAACTTTCCCGTCGGCGGCGTCTGAGCCTCAGTGGTTAATGAGTTCATTGTTCTCTATTATTAAATCCAAAGGACAATTAATTATGTTTAAAAAAATGCAAACACCATTTATCTAAGTACGTATTACAACGTTCGTAGATATTCTATATTTTTTATCGTTAAAAAAATTGTTAATATTGTTAGCATTCGTGATAAGTAAAACGTGTTTTAAGCCTGTATTGCAGTTACTCGCATATAAGTTTTTAGTACCTCCAAGTAATATCATAAACTAGAAGTATGTAATTTTAAGATCAAACTAAATTTTTAAACGAAGTATTAGAGTAGTAGTATAAGAAACAAAGCTAAAGAGCAAAAGAAGAGCTCTTTATAAAAATCCTAAGTTTTGGTTCTCGCCTATTAAATTAAACTACATCTAAGAAAGGCAATCTTAGGGAATATTGGGGAAGATTTTCATGAAAAGAGACAGTTTATTATCGATAATCCACTGACATCAACAGGCTCTGACATAAAGCCAACACTTATTAAGTTTTATAGCTACGTAATGAATGCTGGAGTCATTTACCAAATATAAATTATACCAAATATTCGCATCAAATTTTAAATACTGGAAAATTGAATATTACATGTATAAAATAAAGCACAAAAGTTTTTCAATATTAAAGTTTTGACAACTTCTTGGAAAACTTGTTTGAAATGTCGAAGTGAAAATGTGACCCCAATAAAATACTTATAATGAAAATCAGAATTTATTAAAATAACATGTGATTAAATTTAATGAAGTGAGATAGAGTAGAGCAATTTGTTTAAGTGTAGAGAGTGCATTCGACTTAGCCTCACTTTTAACGAAACACAAAAGGCTAACAGTTGCCAGTCGAGTGTACGAATAGAGAAATCTCGGTGGATTTCATACAAACTATGACCAAAAGAGTGTACTCAAGAGAGGCTGAGAATACAAAATAATTCATGAACAGCATCATAAATTTTAAATTGCTTTTACTGTTGGTAATTTTTCTAGTTTTCTACAGTTTCAGTGTACTATATATTAATTACAATTGGACCATATACAACCCCTCCCCCATGTATATAACTCCTTACTATTGGCATTGTTGGCACTATGAGTACCGCCTCAGGATTTAAATTTTAAGTGTTTAATAGCTCACCTTTCATGATACTTACGTAGGGATCCCTCAAATGTATGAGCATGCTCTATCATATGGTCACAATAACCCTCCCTTTAATCGCATCTTTGGGATAAAAGTAAATTAAACAATTTGATCGTCATCAATAAACGCTTTGCACCACACACGTTTTGATTCAGACACATGTTCGTCAATATATTTTATAATATTTTAACTCATTTGAAAATTTACAGAATAATTAATCTAAGTTAAACGTTCTTCAGTTTTATATTTCTTAGGAAACCAAGAATTATTTTTAAAAAAAATTATATTGATTTAATTTTATTTTAGCTGGCGAGCTGCGAGAGTTGTTATCACAAACGTCAGAGGCAGCCAACCTACACTACTGCAGAACCACACTCTAGACACTTTCAAGATAAAATCATTTTCACAATTTCTCTTTGTCCAGAGAAAAGTGTTCGGATTTTTCATAAAAATACTTAGAAAATATTTATATTATTCGATACCAAATATTTCACCAAAATCTCAAAAATCATATTAACTTTATTAGGCAATGTGAAATAAATGTTTTTTTTTAAACTAAAAACAACTTTCTATGTATATTTTTTATAAATATAATATTATTTTTGGCCATTCCGTTTAATCAATAGTCTTATAAACAAAAAAATTAATATAAATCTATAATTAAAAACTTGTAAAAACATACATAATTGCCGTAGCTCAGCAGCACGTTTTCATAGATAAAAGTGTTCAGCGGAAATTACAAAAATATTAAGCGATATAGAATTTATGTGAAATTCTATTTTCAATTGATATCGTGCCAGTAGCAATTTCCTTTCCGGATGTGCCATGCAACGGCTTTTGAGTATAAAATCTATTATAAGAAGCATTTAGTCTATGAAGAATATTATTTAAAAAAATATATGTAAACAATTTTTAAGAGATGTTTCCGATGAACAGTGACTTTATGAAATAAGAATGAATTTGTTGAATTTGTAATTGTTTAGGCCAATATTTTAAAAAATGAATTTTAAAAAAGTTAATAATTAGAGGACGGCATAGTAAGTATTTATATTTTTTATGTAAATTGGTGAGCTTTATAAATACTTTTTTTTTAATTTCGCACAGTTCGTTAGATTAGATCAAAGAAAAGCTTCACAAAATTACCTAGAATGTTCGTTAAAAAGACTTTTTTTGAAAGATCAAAGATTCTGCCGCTTCTCAGTGATTAAATTATATTTGGAAAAGTTGTATAGAAATTTTATGGGTCTCGATTTTTTATCAAGAGGTATTTTGAGCTTCTTTAAATGAGAGTGGACAGTAGCTGGTGGTGAGCCAATCTGTCGTTTCAAGTAGTACTGTCAGTTTCAAGTATGTATAATATCTATAACGTTTTTGGATTCGCTTGGAAAAAGCAGGACATTACTAGATGAGTCTTATTTTTTAACTTACACAATGCACACTGACCGCACTTTAGAGCCTAAAAACTTTGCTGAATTTAAAAATGTTCATATATTTATAATGGATATATAATATTGTTCATATAATAATTGTCATAAATTCTTTAAAATTGTTTCGCATAAAAATCATTTTAAAGGTGGAATAATTGCTCAATTTTGTGGTTAACAATTTAAAAAATCTTATTCTCTGGAAATAAATTTTAACACGGAAGTGGTGCTCTGGGGAAGATTAGTAAGAGGGTCACGTACTGAACCCTTTCTCTGGATCTGATGCTAATTAAGAAGTTCATGTTCTATTCACACAGATTCTGTTTGAACAAAGAAATAAGCTTTTCTTTTTAATCTTACCATCTTTAAACTAATTTAATTGTGTTTTTTACGGACTTAGAATAATGAGTTATAAAAGAACAAAGTTTTATGTACTTTTCTCTAATTATCATTTTAACAGCCTAGCATGTGACCACTTTTCGCCTGGTGTTAAGAGTACAGAAGAAAAGTCAACAGGCAGCAGTTGCCTCCTCTATCACTCCACCTGAGTTACTATCGTTATATAAAAATGCTGTGAAAAAGAGGTAATATCGTTTCATAAGCAAAAACTTCGACCTTAATAAATAAAGTATAGTTCCACGTTCCCTATTTGAAAGTTGTTCAAACTCATTATTATAATATGAGAGAGTTTGAAACATTGAGAGCGGTAAATTTATGAAGTAACGCAGGTGTATGTAGTGAAAAAGCCCTACGGTGCGCTGTGGTACAAATTTCGTGTACTTCAAGAGTTGGTAATTAATTAAAGAAACGTTTCCTCGTTCAAGTTTTCCAGAATTGTTAATAAGTGTAATAATATTGTTCAACTTCCCTCCGAAGCTGTTCTATATTAAATACAATCTTAAAACTTTTGTCTATTATCTCTCTGTGTACTGAAATCACAAAATAACGAAATTTTTCGTTGATTGAAACAGCAAAGGACAGCTAAAACCCTTTGCTTACGAAAATCTATTTCAATGACATAATTAAATGACTTGACAATGTTCAATGAATAGTTGATGACTAATGATTAATGTTTATAATAACCCTACCTGTATTAGCTTCGTAAGTAATTTTGGTAACGGTGGACGTGAGCCAGGGACTATCCATCAATGTCAACTGTCAATTCAGCGAATTATACGTCTATTGTTAGAGGAAGCTGCTGGTGCAGCAATATGAAAGCATCTGTTATATTTATATAAGTAACAACATATTTTTGGTTCATGACAATAACCGAACAAATGTTCATTGTATAACTATTTATTTCTTTGAAACTGTTTTCTCATTCCTCGTGATTTTATATTAGTCATATTTTACATTTAAAAATTACATATTTCGATTTAAGAATATTTTTTTGTTACTAATTTTCTATCTTTGATTTAAATATGATAGAAAAGCCATCATCAATGTTGTTTCGTCAACACAGTGGACACTTCACTAAAGTCGTTCAAAAAACATGTTCAGAATTAGATTGAGACCTTTGTGATAATGTAATGTAATTATTAATAAATAATGTACTTTTTGTTCGTATTATTAATTTTCATCTGTATGTATATTGTATATACTTTTTTTTTTGTATGAACTGTAATATATTGATTTGTAATGATTTTATGATATAATAAATCTGTTTATTGATTAAAATCACGTATTGTATGTAATCTGTAAAAATATGTAACAAACAAAAAAGTCATAAGAACTCATTATTTTTAATTTACTTAAAACTTCACTTTGAACTTCCTAACGCCTGTGTAATTAGAAAACTTTTTAGAAGTTATCCTCTTTAAAACTTTCTCGGAGGCAGAAGTACTCGAATACTAGCTATTTATCCATTTGACTCTAAAAATTTGGCTCACATATGCATAATTGTATGGCACTCATACGCGAGTGTCGTTCATCCATAGTAAGTGTCACACACTACACACGGCAGCGCGGATGAAAACACTTCACTACCACTTGAAGCGCAGCGCGAATTCGCGTTCACGGGTACGCTTAGTGATGTCTAATACGAACATTATCGATATAAAATATATTATATGTTTTTTTTAACTCGTAATAAAAGTACTTTTTGTGTTCTCTACTTTTGTAGACCTTTATGGCGCAGTGATTAATGCGGGAGTGCTACGTAGAGGTTCTCCAGGTCTAAACAAATATTGAATAAATGTTATTTATTCTTATATTATTAATAGATAAAATAGGCATTTGTTTGTGGCCTGAGTGTTATTTGTTTGTGTTGACTTGTCCTAATAACCATATAACTTTTGTACATCATATAGGTAATATTGTAACATTATTGATAATTTATATTATTTATTGTTGTCGACATCAACTTTACAAGAAGACTTAGAACACTGCTTTATGATTAAGCGAGATGCCTTAAGCAGAGGTCTTGAACTCAAGCAACTACAGTCTAGACTGAATTTAGTTTCAGAGTATTTTCTCAGTTTTGCTACATTCTGTCATTTCCTTTACGTGCACTACACCATTAAAACATGCATTATGCATAATCATATTTTGAATATTAATAAGCTTTCAAGTAGTATAAGTTTAAGTTTTTTATTTTCTATACATTCTCATATTCAGGGGTTTTAATGGCAGGAAAATGAAGTTCATTAAGAATTATATGACTTATATTACATTTCCGCACAAAATCATAACGAAAGTACGATTATTTAGATTAAATTGTAAATAATGATATAAAAATTTCCTAATATATTTATTTATTAGAAAACATAGTAAACAAAAGCTTTAATGGTTTTATCTATCCTATCTAAGTAGACAAATGAATTAAAGTGGAAGCTATTAACGTCTCCCTGTTAAAAATATCGGGTTTTCCCGTAACATTATAAAGGTCTTATTTCACCCGGAGCATCAATAAATTTAAATCGGGTAGGTTTTCTCTGGCAATGGGAGTATAAGACGTCCAACCATTTACGTACAACCTTTTAATGAGCTGTTTGTTTTGTAATTATTATAAGCAATCAGAGCCGGATTAATATGATTTGTAATGCTATACAGTTCGGTTTTAAGCGCCATGTATATATATTAATTCATTCGAAACATATCATATCTGTAATAAGAACAACGAAAGAAGTACTATAATCAAGATCAGTCATATCTAAAATTTTTAACAATTCAAATCAGTTAAATTCAATTCGTACCTAGATAGATGCAATATTGATGAAATCTGATAGAATTCAATTGATTATTCGATTTGGACGCTGCAACGAACGTGTCGATAGCTCTCCAAAATTATATTATTTTAAGTCGGTAGGTATAATAGTAATAACATTAAATTCTACCTTGCAGATGATTTATGTAGCGCTCGAGAGTAGCAATTTCCTTTACGGAAGTGTTACTATGGCGACAAGTTGGATCTTACTGGAATCTTGCAAATATGCTATATGAAATTCAGCTTGTAATGCAACATTTTTGGCATTCCAAACAGATTTTATTAAACGTTTTTTTAAATAGTTTTTTTTTTGTTTTGTAATAAGAACTCGTCTATTATATTTCTTTTTCAATATATATATTTTTTCAAACGCATAATAATTTTCTGTATTCAGTAATATATATTTATTATTTAAGAATCTCAGTAATCTATCACAATATAATATTCACACAAAATATATTATCAAGCAAAATCGTAACAAAACAGTGTAAAGCGTGATGGATAACTTTGATACCTCGTGGACTACGGCCATCACAAACAAGATATGAATGATGTATTTTACCTTATTCTTTACCAATTTGATATAAAAATAATATCGTTTAAAACCGGTACGAAAATGTCCATACAAAAAATATCTTCATATAATATTATACGATAAATAATATAAAATAATATAAATTAATTAAATTTCCTTGAAGCTAAGGATAAATTTAAATGTGAAATTAAATCAAATAATAAGCTATAATTAAGCAATTTTATGATTTAATTATATGTATCTTGTTTGAATTTTAAGAGTGTTCTTCCCTGAGAGGGAATCGCACCGAATTGTGGTTTCATGCTGTAATATTTAGTAGAGCGGGGTGGCAAGGCGAGGCCGCATGAAACGAAAACAATGCCCCACTTTACGTATTTACCTAGGCAAATGGAGTTGCATCTGGCAATACCAAAGAGAGCAAGCAAATTTTGCCTATTTATCTAAGAAATTCAATAGAAAAAATATTTTACTATGTTCTAGTTATAAATAACATCTAGATTATGATTTAAGATTATATAAACGGATCAAAATCAAATAAAAGTTGGTTTATGTTTGAAATTAAAAAACTAGATTTTTTATAATCTATATATATAAAAGGAAGTTGTGTTAGTTACACTAATTATAACTCGAGAACGGCCGAACCGATTTGGCTGAAAATTGGTGGGGAGGTAGCTTAGGGCCGGGGGAAGGCTTTAGGATACTTTTTATCCCGTTGGATATAAAGGAAAATCGTGTTAGTGGCACTATTCATAACTCAAGAACGGCTGAACCGATTTGGCTGAAAATTGGTAGAGAGGTAGCTTAGAACCAGAAGACGGACATAGGATACTTTTTATCCCGTTTGACCGGGTTCGTGCGGGGCGTGTCATAAAAAGTCAAAGAGAATAAAAGTTGTTACACAATTAAAATACAATTGTCACTTATGTCATTGTGGTTGAAAATAAACAGCTTTTCATGTTAAAACTGCATTTATATTTTATTCATAATGCAAATAACGATGTCGATCGGCAAGTTTAACTTCGATGTTTTCAACCCCTACAATGAAGACTGGGATTATTGTATTGAACAATTATTATGGCAAGAAAACGTACGTACTCTCGGAAAAGTGTGTTTTGGAACAAGACATCGGGAAGAAGGTGAAACAATCTACCAGTTTTCTTTACAACTACGTAGCCTTGCTGGTTATTGCGAATTTGGGAACACCCTTGGAGACTATCACGATAATTTAGAGGAATGTCCAGCCAGAGGCAAACGCTGTAGGTTATGCGGGAAGAACAACCACTTCTCAAAAGTGTGTATTAGTAGCGGCAAAGTAATGCATAAACAGTTTCGAACGAGATGCCTAGCACGACACAACACGTCTAGCTAATCTAGCGACAATGAAAGCAACCAAACGTATCCAGTGAATAAAAAAGATTCGCCAACTAAGGTAATGATACCAACTAAGTGAAATGTTGTTTGGAAGATAAATGCGCACTACGTTTGATCTTCTTAAGCCAAGCTTTAAGGAAGATCTTGAAAGAGCTGGGTTATTCCAGGAACTCAGGCCATCAGTTAAAGAAACTATTCCGCCAGAATATTCGATTGGAGACATGGTCTGGGTTAACAAATCTAAAGGGAAAGGCTCTGAACCAGGGATTACATCAAAACGCACCGGGCCTTACTCCTATCAAGTTGAAATGAACAATGGAGTAATCAAACGGAAACACTCTGATCAACTTAGGCGAAGGGAAACGATGAGAACAACGATGATTCGTAACGATAACAGTTTGGAAACGAAAAACGATACTGTGAGTAACAACAAGAAGCCGAAGAATGATTACTATTATAGTTGTGGATCAAAACGAGGTAGGGGTGATGTCAATGATCATCATTAACAATGACGCGACCGAGACGATCGAATCTTTTCTGACAAAGCAGTAATGCAAGAAGGATACGAAACATTGTGAATGAAAGGACTGAGGAAGAACAAGGAATCGCCCGTGAAGAACGCCGCGTTAATATGGCTTGACTTCGTGCTTTACAATCACAAGAGCAAAGCGAGGCAGCCCGTGAAACGGCTCGGTTGGCAATGCCAAATCATCAAGTCAAATCATCATATATGTGGCATGTTCATGGGTCGGAAGACCATCTGCGTTGTTTGTTCTTGCGCTTGATAATAAAACAAAAAATGTCGTATATCCCAAGGTGGTTAACTAAAGAGTGCAACCTATGCAACAAAATACATGAATAATAAAGAATCATTAAAATACTTGATTTTTTTATTTGTTTTTCCTAATAAAAATTGAACTTAATTAAATCCAAAATATGTTTATTTATTGCTTATAAGGCGGAACAAAGTTCGCCGGGCCAGCTAGTTTTTAAATAAAAGTACTTTAAGGATAATAGTGTGATATATAATAGGGTTGAAAAGCTTTTATCTTTATGTTATTGTACACACAAACCTTTTACTTGGTTTACCATAATAATATAGTGAAGCATTTATAGTTAATATAATTAATTCTGTCTAACCACATGACATAAGGAAGGTATAATGTTTGCACCACTTGCGACTTCAATGGCTTGGGGTATGGACCATTTTACATTAAACAGTTAATTATGGTAATGTCGGACGCCTGTTAATTTCAAATTCAAATTTTGTTCAACAAATATCATCATAGTTGGTTATTGTTAAATATTTACGGTTTTTCAGGTTAACGTCTTATAACCGACAATCAATGTGATTTTTAATGTTGTGACTTTTAATCACTGAGTTACGTTACCTACGTTCATTAGAGCTATATGAGAATACCAGGACAAAATGTCTGCAGCCGTGTGAATCGGCACTTGGCCTGTTCGTTGCTATGCCAATGCAGTCAATCGGCAAATACGTGGTAAATCGGTGTGTACGGCCTCTATAATTAACATTGTGAAATACAGTCCAAAGAATCATAAAAATTTACTTCAGTCAATTTACAGTCGGAAGAACGACAAGTCACAATGCAGACTTGGTATAGACGTGATCTCATCTATGTTTGAATCCCCCATAAATATCGGCTATATCAAGCATTCACATAGAGCATAGTGAAAAAAAAATTAATCAATAAACTCATGACTCTAATTGGACAATTTCTCATTGATACGAATAGGTATATCAAAGTAGCAACCGCAGCGCGTGGTCTGTGTAGCGGCGTGTGCTACTCTCGGAGTGAGGCGCCGTGTTGTGGCTCACTTTGGCTACGTTCAGGGGCTCACCAAACCGAGTCCTTCGTCACACACGAGCGCTATGTCTACAGATTTTTTTTGAAAGTTTAAATAATAGGTACATTTTGTATTAAGTGAATATATAATTAGAATAGATAATTTAATATAAAAATAGTAAATTATATTGCGTTAAATAAAATAAAAAGGACACTAGGAGACTGATCCATATTTGTGATTTTATTAAATTAGCCTTTTGGAGAATATTTATGTGTGTAACAAATTTTTATTTTTAAATATCTAGTTAGTACCATTCTTTCGTATTGTGGTTTAAGCAATAAGTGGTTTTACACAGTTGAATATTCTCAATAAGAATAATAAACGATAATAGTGTTGTTCAAATTATCTATAATTCGAAAAATGTATGGATTAAAATGCAATAATTTAGGATTTTTTTTAGACTTTTTATAAATTCCGTATGTAGACCATACATGTAGTTTGACTTAGCAAGCAGAACGAACGACTAGTTTAATCTCCTTAGTACGAAGAACAGTTTAATTTGTTAAATAGATATAGCTTAAAAAAGATTTTATTATAGAAAATTGTTATTTCAACATTATATATTACCTTTAACTTGCAAACTCTCAAGAAATTGTAAGTTAAAGATCTTAATAATCTCTTTTTCAGGCGTTTTAGAGACTCGTTCCGGACGGTCAAATGTCTATATTAACCGTGAAATTTAATTTTTGCCTTCTGAGAATCTGTATTCTATTTATCAAGATCGTTTAGGATAATATTTATATCAAATTTATTTAAGTTATTTTGACGATGATTATACGCCAATAACGTAATTTTAGCACAAAAATTGTCAAAAATTTATTCACCTGAAGTTAGGTCATAATGCGTTCCATAGACATTAGCAACAGCAGAGACAGATTTCGCTGCACCGGTTTAGTGAGGTGCTGTTTCACACGTTGTTATAAGTTGAAAGAAAGATGAAGTTTTGTATTTCATTCTATTTCCTAATTTAAAAAACTTATTTTTATTTATTATCCAGAATAGGTACCCTTAAACGTTATCTATAGATAGCAAACTGTCACGAGGAAAAGGCCTAAGTAAGCGAGTTATTTAAGCTTAATGAACAAAGTTTATAGGAAAACTACTTACTTCTTCAAAACTAACTTACGTTTGCAAATGCAACGAAAAGATAAGTTAGCTTTATAGTTCAAAGTTTAAAACTTGTTCAGTTAATTTGGTTAATTTATAAGTACCCAAAATACAAATTCCTTAAAAATGATAAAAATATATGAATATAGAAGTGTTGTTTGTGTTTGTTATTATTATTTTATGCTTGGGATCAAGTTTCTTTTCAAATTTGTTATTTATTAGAAAACTGAAAATTATGTTTAATAACCATTTATTTATGTCTTCAGTTATATTATTTTGAATGTTATTTACGTTTTTAGAGCATTAACATTTTAATAAAGTTGATATCTTAATATAAAAAATAATTAATTAAAAAAAGTTATATTTTTAATACATCGCATAAGCCGCAGCGAATTCTTTAATTAAGTTATTTTTAAAAGTACGATAAGCAATTTTGAGAATATATATTCGTAATTACATTTTTCCTTGCTGTTTCATGAACGCTGAACTCATTTTCTCTACAAAGATGGCTTGGGAAACCACAAAGCTGCCTCTAAAATGTTTTTTAATTAGCCCTGGGACCATTTAGTAAAATTAAAAAGAATTCTTCAGTTATTCCATACATATTTAAGCTAAGATAACGAAATTACTAATTTTAGCGTAAGATAAAATATATTAAGTATAAGTGCTTATAAAAAATTCGTCGTAAAGATATATTTTAAGTAGAAAAGAAATGTTCTCGTTTATACATTTGTTGAATAAGTAAATACGAGTAGAAAGCCCCTTGAGGACTAAAACAAAAAGAAACTTATTAAATCATGTCAATCATTATTACGAGAGGAACGAAACCTAATGAATATTGACAATGTTTTAAAGAAAAAAATCAATATTCGTAAATTTAACTTAAATGTACTAAAGGAGTAGGTACTAAAGTCGTTACTTTGCAAGGATAAATATAAATTATTTGTAAAATGTTCTGAAATTCATTTATATTATGATTTACGCACTTCTACATGAGCAAATGTTTGTGCGCCTCTGATGGTAAATTGGTTTTCGCACAGATAATATTAATTTCGTGTTTTATATTTACCAACTTAAAACTTATTTTAATTCTTTAGTTTTAAAGTTTTAGTTTTAAAGGAATTTTCTAATATAATTTTCCAAACAAGTAAGGTTAAATACGTATGAAAGCACACGAATAACCTAAGACTATTCTAAATTTTATGCCAGTTTTATTGATGACAAACACAATCAAAACATAATTGCGTCAACGAATATTCAAATAAAACAAGAACAACCGTATAAGGTGCTGCCTCCCAAAAAATCTTTTAGTATCAGCGTAACTTGAATATATGTACCAACTTAGCATAGATTGTATTCATGTTGTATTAAAACTAAAAAAAGCAATTCAAATTTTCATTGATGTGCTAGTAACAACAGGACTCTAGACATTATATCGCATAACATCGACAACACCTTACATCTCAACTATCAACTCTATACTAGTTATCAGAGAGACGAGACTCTATACTGTGGTGTATGTTTATGAGAGAAGTAATAGCTGTCGCATAAGCCCACGAAACGGTACATTTAATGGGCTGTAAATGAAAAACGACGTCTCGTGACGCACTGTCCGCCACAGCCTCGTGATACTACGCCATCTAAAAGAATAAGCTATGTGACTATACCCCTTTATGATCCATTTTGTTACCATGTGTATGGATTTTATTGTCGATAGTTTATGTATAGGTATAACGTGAGTGCACATCGCCGCATACTGTTGTGAAGTTGAAAAATGACTGCAACTAGTACCTACTTACTCTTCTTTAGCTATAAATGAGTGTACATATAGATCAGGGTGACAGGACAGGTTGTATACGAATATATAACTAAAATTTTTATGCTGAATAAAACATATATATATTTTACTATGCTATTGTGAGTAAAGTTAACATTTAATGTTATAATAAAGTGGGTTTGGTAATTAAATGAATGTTATCTTAATGGTGATTGTTTAGTATTCTGTAGTTGTCACTCTGTCTTTCACAAAAATAAAAATAAATTTGATGTTATAATAGAAAATTAATAGTTCAATAGATAGATCTCACAAAATAAATTATTTAAACGTAACTGTAGAGCACTTTGTGTTGGAGACAAAAGATAATGCCTCTTCAATTTGATAAAATTTTGTAACAAAAGCATAAGAAAACGAGGACACGTTTTATTCCCCGCTTATTTGTCCTTTGATTCGAAACATAGTCAATAGAAAATGTATCGCAATTTATCGTTGAGAGGGAGGCAAGAGGGTCACGCTGCTAAAACGATTACACGTCGTTGTGACAAATAGTTCCATTTGCCATTGTGAGATGGCGACAGATGTCTTTTATCTTCCGATTTTGCCCATCTCTACTTTCGTCTGCAGAATTTTGACTCGAGCAAAAAGGATTTTTCGGGCTGTGAAAAATTGGCGCCTGAAGCGTAATCAAAGGAAATCACATTATTGGTTCTGCGATGGATGCTCAAACAATAAGGCACTTGTTAATGGAAATAATAAAAAACCGACTCCATCTTGTACAGAAAAGATTTTTCCAAATGAATAATAACGCTAAATTTTATTCGAAAGCACAAAAATCAAATGACAATTTTTTAAATCACACACCGCTTAAGTTGATAATTTCGCTTCATTTGAGAAAAAAGTATTTAAAAAAAATTGAATTTAGCTTTAATATTTGTTATACACGACATATAAATAGCTCAACTCAACGAAACAGAAGCTATTTGCATTATTTGAAGAAGCATTATTTGTGATTAGTTGTATTTATCACTTTTCAGTTGTTGTAGATATGTTTTTTTTTACTCGAGCACTAATTTTTAAAATATACACATCATTTGTTATAACAATATGTCTAGTTCAAAAACAAAAATAGTTTAAGAAGATCATTATCCGAATTTACACCTACTAGGAAAATACCACTAAAGCTGGACATTTCTCACAAACAATTGAAGTAACATTTAATAGGTGCTCCCACAGTACATTCCCTTTTATTTTATTATGATTGTCGACCGCGGTCACAAGCCTAGAAGGCGGTGTAAAGTGTTCGTTGATTCTCTCTCTCGGACAGTCCAACCATAATGTGCATTACAGCCAAGGAATATAGGGACCGAATTGACGATGATGCCTACCTTACTTTTTGTTCTTAAAATTTTATAAATATAGATATATCTATATATCTAATATGTTACCTAGAATAGTTTTTTTTTAAACTACTTATTAATTTAGATAAGTAAAAATAATAGAATACTCTTACATAGATCTATCAGAAAAACGCAGAATACGTTATAGTTACTTAGTGAGATTAAATTGTCTATAGATGGTTGTTTTTCCTCTAGATCGACGGTGATTGATTCGTATAATGTGTTAAGCAAATATTACGGAAACATAAATTACGTTAATGCTATATTGTATACAAACAGCATATTTAGAATGTCTGGTTTGATAGTTTTGGTACACTTTCAAAACATTTGCAATATCGGTTTTGTTCGTTGGAAATTTCGCGCTAACTGCACCAAGTTTCGATTGGAAAATTGTCGTATTTCAGACGCGGGTCTTACTTCGCCAATGTTTCTTGTTTGAAACAACATTTTGTGTTCTGTTTATTGCTTTCTAGAAATATTCTTACGAACTATTCCATACGATTGTAAAACTTTAAACTATAAATTTTTGTTTTCTATTTATTTTATAGATTTACTGATACTACCATAGGTATAGTTTACTATCTAAAACATTTTTCTTTGGACACATAAAATTCTAAAATAAATATGTCTTCACGTAGCAATTGTATGAGTATTTCCAGTTAGTGTCAGCAGTGCTATTATCATTGGCCGACCGCTTGCCTCTGCCAAATATTACTCCTCGTTAAATAGTACTTATGTACTTCATACTACAGTCAATTTTTTAAATATTTTTTTATTTATTTATTAATAAAAAAATTCGTCAATAATCGTCGTAAAAATCAACATATTTCAATCCGAATGAATTGACACAATATATATAAAACCATATCAGTTTGAGACTTTTAACTCAAAATTTTAAAGAAATAATTATAAAAGAAACTTGAAACAACAAAGTAAACAGTAATGCTAACTCAAAAGTGTAATAAGTCTAAATGAAAATAAAAATCAACTTAAGGAAATGGCGTGTTACTTATCCTCTTAAGTGTATTATGAATGCGCTCTCTTGAATAAAGCTCTTCTGCACTAATTATATAGTACAAAGTTAATTACACGGGATCTCCTTATAGCAGTTAATTAAGAAAATGTTGCTGACATGGTAAATAGACTTTTCTTCTTATTTCTATATAAAGCAGCTGCTGTCATTTATTCATTTTGATATAGCTAATTTATATTCATTCCTTATTCGACGAGCCCTGTGGCACAGTGGTTAGTGCGGCAGTTTGTAACGCAGGGGTTTGGATCCCGGCCGAAACAAATGTTTATTCGTGATAACATATTATTAATTTAATAAATAATAATTTGCCCTATTTGGGTCGACAGAGACTTTGAAATCTACTTGCACGTCGGCTGAGTGTGGTTCTTATCTGACCCGTAAACTCTGAGCAAATACGCAGTCTCAGGGATGGTCACATATATAACAATTGTGTGATATTTATTTCTTATTGGCTCCATGGTAGCTTCATTTTAATCTCAAATAGTTTCTCATTTCCCGATCCAGTAATTTTAGAATTAAACGTTTAGAAACGGCCTTTACCCTTTTCATATAAATGCTGGGACTTTGATAGATTCAAATTGAAATCGTTTCATCTCAATACGATTTTTTTTAAGCAAAGCTCTTTAATATCATCACTTTGATGTAAAATGTATTAATATTTTCAATATGGAACGATGTTTATGTGAATATTCACCTATGATTTTACAATACAACTATATTGGTTATCAAACTAAATTAAAAGAATAGGCACTTATTTAATATTCTGTGTAAATTAAAGCGTGATACATGACACATGACATCGACTGGTGATTGTTATTAGTTTCATCTGTGTCTCTATCCAGTCGTGCTCTGGAACTACTTTCTAAATAGTCAGGTATGAGATGAAGAGTGCTGTGTGCACATTATCTTAAATTAAATTACAAATTTAGGTTTAGATCACGAAATATTGTCTAATGATAAACATTGTTAATCAATTGTACATGGTTTCATTTTCACCTACACAGAGACGTAAAAGCGACTTGTAATTAGTTCGTGTCTACAACTCTAATCGAATAATAGATAATCCTCTCGGCGGAATCCTCGTTCGCCATTGATTAGCGAAACTAATTGACTAGACATTATTAACAAGTGGCAGGAAGTTTATAAGCATTCTCGACTTTCATCGGGTTATGAATAATTAAATTTACATTGTCATCAATTGGTTTTGGCAATAAAACAACTGGCTGTTGGTTGAGTCTTTCCTCTACTCGTGTAATTAGTTTCGCAAAAACAAAATAAATTATATTATTGACCTGACGTTGCAGACACTTAACGGCATCTGTGCCCCAAATTGTCATATTACGCTCGAAACGTTCCAAATGTAAATCCAAACGGGCGGTACAATTTTCATGCCCGAGTGGATATGAATTTTCATGTGATGCACTATGAAGGCTGTCGAATTCGACATTATTTTACTCTTCCATTTGGAACGCCCAAATTCAGGTTGCAGCTGTTAAATATTCACTTCTGCTCTATTTTTCAAGCACCTATTCGATTTTTTACTTTGTATGAATAATGTAGCGTGTGTCGAATATTATTTTCACATTGGATAATTCTTGATATGATCCATGCCACTTCGGTTTGTGGAAATAATTGTGTCGCAATTGTGTAAATTCATATTGTGTTTCAAAATGTTGTTTCCTTTATTCCTTGTGAATTTATAGGCGATAACAAGAAAGATGCTGTGAGCTACAAACGTCATCGTAGCGAAGTAAACAAGACTTGAATGATACTATTGTTGAACATAGTTTACCATGGATTTTATCAATTTAATATTATATTTTTAAAAAATTGTAAGGTTTTAAATAGTTAAACGTATATCAATTGGCAATGGCATTAAAGTCGCCATTGTACAATGTTTTTAATTGTACAATAATAATTATTATTATTACTATCTACTTTTAAAATTAATTTTAAAAGAAAACTATTTTTGTATATGTATACTCACGTATAAATAACAATACCAACTTATAAATAAAGGTGGTAAAAATACACCGAGTAACTGCGTAGAAATAAAAGTAAGAATTCTCCTAGAATAAACGTCTAATGAATATTAGATTAATAAATAACAAGTCCGGGGTTACTTACAAGAATAATGGCGATACTATATTTCGTGGAAGCTTCCCCGTGCCGTCTTGTGCCACGTCACAGACGTCGGTAGTGGGAGACTCGCAAAGGGTACACAAGACGTGAAGTGAATATTTCTATAAAGAACACGTAGCTAGTCGATGTTCTTTTGACTTCTGTTATACAATACGACTTTCAAGATCTTATTGAAATGCATATTTTAAAATGTTTACTTAGATATTTACCATGTTTATCTGCTATTATTAGACACATAGAATATGTAAGACAGGTAAAAACAATTACTGTAACATCTCATATAGAGATAGCAATTATGCCCTACGGTTTATCCCACTTTAATTGTGGACTATATACAATGTATTAAATGTCTTTGAATGCTCACTTCGTTAACTTCATCGTTCTTTTAAATGTATTTCGGTCGTAAAGTTTAAGTTTCCCTATGAAAAATCACTCTATGTAGCCTATAAACATTCCTCGACACCGTTACACAAAAATACTTTTTTAGATACCTACTAGTATTTATTTAAGATTGCACGTTCAAACATATAAATTATACGATTTTATATATTATTATTATTATAAGTACCAATATAGGTTTTCACACTTAAACATTTAAAGATTTTGTTTGGCTAAATAAATAAAATGCTTATTTTGATATGTTATTTTGTAAGTCTCATCCTGATGGTTGCTTTTAAAACGTCATTGATTAGAAATACATTTTTTAATTTTGCTAATAACATACCCAGTCCATCCATCCAAGTCCGTATTTATCAATGCATCGATATTGATAAATGGCATCATACACTATAATGTTTTATGCTGAGCAATACTAGGTATATACATATTAATTTCTCTATATTTGTGAACGTAAAGTTTTACAATATTTGTTTATTTTAATGATTTATATTAAGAAGTAATACGATTATTTATCAGATTCAATATAACTTTGAACCAAGTGGGCCAACATAGCCTGGAAATTGTTTTGTGATCGTCGGCCGATAATTCAATTATTTTGGGATTCAATTTAAGCTAGCGCTTGTTTTCGAATGCTAATAACAGTGAACAATGTTAATTGAATAATTTCAAGTGCTTTACCAAGTTCGTACACGATAATGTGAAATTGAAAGTAATAACGCTTTATTTGTGAATTGAATTGTAGACTTAATTGTGTAATTATAATGATTTAGATACTTTTAGTCATTGAATTAAATAAACAAAATATCATGCCGGAATACCAGGATCAAAGTTGGTACTTTACGGGGATTGAACCAGCAGACAAATATTTATATATGTATAATAATAAAATGTTACATATAAAATGTTTGCATTAGGTAGGTAGGTATATCTAAAACTTACTACAATTGAGGCTGATCTAATTTATGCACTACATTAGAAACAAAAGCAGTCACGCTTAAGTTCCAGATTTCTGATCTTATGTTGCTGTTACATAACTTACATTTTAGTTCTTGTCCCAATATCCATGGTGTTCTTAGTTTTGGGATTGTCATATCTTCTTGTATAATTTATTTACGATTAAAATATTATATATCTTGTACACATGTACCAAGTTTTTAAATAAATAAAATATTATATAAAGTTTGTATATGAATAATTACTGTAATATAATAATCAAATCACATCAATATTGTCAAGGTCTATGACGAACTACTTTAGTACTTTTTTGGTATTTATTAAGAATATTTATAATGTTGAGACATTTTATCAAGCGTTTTTAGCTTCCATTTAACCTCATTATGGACAACCAAGATAAGAAAGGAATTCCGAGTGAACTTTTTAATTAACTTTGATTTCACTTTGGAAGTTTTAGGAATGTTTTAAGTGTTGTGCTTAATTTCACGACTGTTAGGCTCTTACAAAGGGGATATCGATTTTCTCAATTTAACCAATTTAACATAGTTAGTGGTTTTAGATGTTTGTTATAAGCTTTGATAAGTGTTACGTTACATTCATTAAAATTACTATCCTTATACCTTCAGTACAAATTGACAGGGCAAATCAACCTATTCGTTGGTGAGAAGCGTATAAACCGTATCCCTATAGTATTTTCTAAGTTTGTTTTTTCTTTATAATTCTATTTATTGTTATAAAAGATTAAAAGTAAAGAAAGAAACTTGACTAAATCATCATCAATCACACGTGGTAGCCAATATCAACATTTACCTGAGGTTCATACCTCTCCCAATCAAATAAGCCTAAACACATTGAAAGTTACGCCGCCTTCTTTGACTAGAAAAATTCAATAAAAAAATTCAATTTTATTCTATGTTCATTTTATGTTAGAATAATTGAATATGCAAAGTATGTTCGTACGTGAATATCACTATTACTATTGGATCGTTCGCGTTAGTCAAAACGCTCGAGGCTAATACTGCTACATGTAGGTACCTAACAAAGTACACATTCTATTCAAATTTCAACAGAGCGATCCACAATACGATCAGTGGAGCTAAAAGCGCCACAGGATGTATCACAATGCGGTCACCCCTTCAGGCAGGTCCACATGGTTTCACCCAAAGCATTGTGGTAATGCCCGAGAGCACCTACAATACGTTTGCTTGTAATTTAATATGAAAACGGTTTTACCCTCGTTTGTTCGGCGGGCACTTTTGTTCATTTAAATTCTGCGAAATAAATAAACAACGTGTTATACCAAAATATTATAAAAAAAGAGATTATATTTTTCTAGTTTTTATAATAAAAATAATGAAATATTTTTCTCAATATTTTATTGAAAACATGTTTGAAGAGTCAAAAATAGAAAATAAGTATGTATTTCGTAAATATATCAAAAATATAAGCAATTCCATACGAAAACAAAGAAACATGGACCTATTGTTTTATCCAGTTTTGAAAACAGAGAAAATCTCTTCGCCCGAGGCTATCACTCCATGTGTCTCTTGTGATTTTTGTAAGGCACGTGCAAACGAGGGACTGCGAAGAGGCAAGCGCCTGTGTTCCCCTCAGGTGCCTTAGGCGACGACCAGATATTGCCTTCAAAAGCCAACCTAATGAGAACAAGTTTCCAGAAACCCCTCGAGCATTCGAATTGAGAAATGAAAACACCAATTAGCGTATGCTATTGACAGTCTCTTTCCAAACTTGGAGATTAGATTTTAATTTAAATTACTCGAAGCACGACTTACGTAAATACTAACAAACTTTATTATTAAGTTTCATCTTTAGACGTGTATTTTAATTAAAGTTTATGTTTATCAAATATTATTTACAATATTATATTATTAATGTTATTTGAATAAGAAATCTACGCAGCCTGTTTGACAATGTTAAATTGTTACAAGAAATTGGAAGTTAGTGGCTCCGATGATTTATGGCTCTGATAAATTTCAACAAATTCGGCAAAAAGTTTTATCACTAGTAAGTATAATACTAAAAGTAACGTAATTGGCGCATTTCCACTGAAGTTAAACACATATGTTTCAGAAGTACATAAATAAAACTGGTAACAGGGGCCTGAAACTCCGCGGTATATTAAAAGATTTCTCAAGTTTTCCGACAGGCGCGTCGGTTAAAGTTTCAACACGGGTTCCGATATAGAAAACAACTAACTTAGTATAACTTTTTTATGAAAATCTGCGCACCCGGGTACAGTCCAGAGGAGCATAAAAATCGTTAAATACAACCAAACATAACTGAAAATTTATAAACCTGTAAAGCTATTGTATATATAAGGTCTAATTGTTGGAAAACATTAGACAACGGAAACTTTACACGGAAACAATGTAATATATTAGGTAGACGTAGGGAACACAAAGTAAGACTTTCTGTCGAAACGCCATTGTATACAGAAGAGTTTATGTTTCGTTGGTTTTAAAATACGTGTCACAGAAAAAAGAAATTAAAAACAATAAACGTTCAAATGGATATTTATAGAACATATACTCTAACATCAGGACGTAATGTACGTTGAAAATCCTACCATTGTTGTAACTCAAGTAATATCTGTCTCGTTTGACATTAATTACGTTGATGCAATTAATAGAAGGTTTAAGGCTTGATTTGTACAATACATACGCATAGTGTTTTATTACTAAGTTATAAGAGATTTTTTAAAATTAATAATTAATTTAAAGCATATATATTTATAAATTAGAGGAAAATGCATAATTTTGATTTTACTTGTTTTAGTATATGATGTAAATTGTAGTTGTCTAGAAGTTGTAATGGGAGAAGCGTTGAACCAACCAGGTTTCACAGAAGGCAAGCAGCTTTCAAAAGCTCTTTGTCATTTGCGTCGTGAGGCGTGATACTGGAACAAAGGGTGCTATCAAAGGCCGTTCTGACTGTGTATGGTGTGACTACGAACTTGTATTGTGTCCTGTGAACTTTCATCACTAAATTTTATTTTTCTTATTTTATTTTTTTGAATCAAATTGTTATTATTAAATTTATATAAATACATAATTTAGACATTTCATATTTCCTTTAGTCTTTGCTACACAAAGAGTCCTCTGTGAGTATTTTGTATAATATTAATTCTATATCGTAGTCTCGATTCTATAATATATTTTTGTGTATAATTTGTTTGTATTGTAAATATATTTATTAATTTTTACAGAGCACATAATACATTTTGCAAGGTAATTAATTTGGACATTACCAACAAACATCAAAAAGGAAATTACAACTATATATACTTTTGCAATCATTACGCATTTGATCTGCATTTGTAATAAAATATTTTTTTCTCTATCAATAATAATCATAACTGGTTTCACTTGTAAATAAATCATAGAAAATCCTTTCCCTTAAATGAACTAGCATAGCTTAGCATGCAAATCTACGTACAAACTCTCGTATAATCAGATTGAAAAAATAATGCAACAAGCGAGTTTGCCTACGAGTATTCCCAGGCCGGACGTAGTGAATGCATTTCATCTAAACTACTTTTTTTTACAAACTCTAGATGCATGTGCGCTGTGCTGTTATTTATCCTAGTTCGAATATTCTGTAACCTACATTGGATCCAATATTTTTGATAGCCTTTTGCAATTGAAAGCATAGGAGACTGTAGTCCCAAATACTTATTGAAAGTTAAATATCATACGAACCTATAATGATAGATTGGCTATATAGTCCAATCAATGAACAAAAAAAGTGGAAAAAATTCTAACCCGGACAAAAAAAATACAGTCGTATAGAAAAAGAAAAAAGAATATGAGTATCTGTGTGGAGCAACTCGCGCCGGAATGGCGAACCTAACCCAAAAAATTCTCAAAGTTAAAAAAAACGGTTTTTTTTAAATAAAAAAAAAACAATGTCTCCGATCAGAAAAAGTTAAATTATAAAGTTGTAGATATTAAAAAAACACATCGATTTGTTTTTGTTGAGTTTAATTCAGTGCATAACTTTTCGAGTTATTTTAAAAAAATCATCGAAAATTACCATTTTTTGTTTTTATAATAACTTTTTTAATTTTTGTTTTTTTTTTTTGAAATTCAGCAAAAAGGTAGCAAAAATGCAGCAGCAGCAAAGGTAGCAGCAAAAATGAAAAAAATATGGCCCAAAAACGTCATTTTTTAAAAAAAGGGATTTTTCAAAGTCATTTTTGGGACTTAAAAATTTAATAAATCGATTCCCTTTTTTAATAGTATGAAAGCAACTCTTCACAAAGAAAATGCGTACCTTGACGATTTTCTATGACCTTCCCTAGGGCTTAAGTGGCCATTTTCCGAAGGCACCTTTTTTTCGAAAAATCGATGTATCTCGGTAAAAAATTAATATTTTTTAACTTTACAAAAACGAGCTTATTTGGCTAGTAAATACCTACCTTTTTGCTGAATTTCAAAAAAAAAAAAACAAAAATTAAAAAAGTTATTATAAAAACAAAAAATGGTCATTTTCGATGATTTTTTTAAAATAACTCGAAAAGTTATGCACCGAATTAAACTCAACAAAAACAAATCGATGTGTTTTTTTAATATCTACAACTTTATAATTTAACTTTTTCTGATCGGAGACATTGTTTTTTTTTATTAAAAAAAAACAGTTTTTTTGAAATTTGAGAATTTTTTGGGTTAGGTTCGCCATTCCGGCGCGTGTTGCTCCACACATATACTCATATTCTTTTTTCTTTTTCTATACGACTGTATTTTTTTTGTCCGGGTTAGAATTTTTTTTTTTTTTACATAGGACCAAAAGTTCATTGATTGGACTAATAGTTGTTAGGAATTCTCTAATATTGGATTTTCATTATTTTTAAATTCAACTTTTCATGTTTAAATTCACATATTCAGAAGTACCTCGATTTAATTTATACCCATGCAGAGCAATCATGTTCATATGTACACATCTACATCGTATGAACATTGGGATTCAGTAATCCATAATGCAACAGACTGCCATAAGCATATACGTGCTTACTTAAGGCACATGTATATGATAAGACGTCCTATTTGTCACGAATAGATCTTCGAACAGAAGGGTGAATTTTGGAATACAAATGTTACGTATAATTTCCATATTGCTGATTATTGTGTTCTCAGAAATGTTATAGATGTCTATCTATGTGTGTTTAGTTTCTTGGAAGATTTGGGGAATAACATGTTTATATGTAGAAAGGAATGGATTTCTGTGAAATGGTTTTATTTTTTTGTTGTTTTTCTTTGTTTGAAAAGTAAACAGTTATATACCTTTAAAATAGAATAACAATTGTAATAATAAGTTCAATTACAGTTTATTACTTTGTAATTAATATACAATTACAAATACGTTTACAATTTTTAAAAATAACAAAAAATATATATAGGAAAGTGAATTAGAAAAAAGTAATATATATATTAAATTAATGAGCAATGTTATGGTGATATTTATGTGAAATATAATTCTGTCGAAGTCTTGGAAAAAAAAACTATGCATATCAGTATACCGGGTAAATAAGTTAAATGTTCGGGACTGAAAATGTGATATTAAGTAATATTAATGTGGGGTACATATTTATTCCAAACATTTGTTGTTTTGAATTTATAACACGTAAAAGGTGTGGATGGACTCTAGTACTCTACTGACAATATTCAATAGCACATTCGGCTGCAAACGTTCAACTAAATCACCCGCAGTATGCCAACGTCTTCACAAAGCTGGTATACGTCACGCATTGTACACGTTATATGTAGTTATGTCATAATTCTATGTTATGTTCTAAATTGAATGATGAAGTCAAAAAAATTAAAACATTAGATTTTGTAATCAGATATATTTATAACTTCGAGAGTACAAACTTATTGATTTGACCAATATTCGTGACGTAATTGTATGCGTAGTTGTATCTATTATGAAAACAAGTTTAACTTGTCGTCGTGTGATTTAACAATATTATTTTAATATGTGATTAATAACCATATAACCTTGGAAGTACTAATTTAAAATTTATTCGGGCATATATCATTCCTAAAGATAAATCCACTACATAATACATTTAAGTCATTATTTTAGTTCTCATGAATTAAAAGTTGCTCTCGATTGAGACTTGAATTCTCAGATTAAAACTTACTACAAATTTAATACAACTGACGATCTTCGAAAAAAAAAACGATTTCTAACATTTAACAAACATTTAAAATTTTAATTACTTTTTTGAATTTATGTAGGTACTATACTATATAAAATGTTTTTGTAACCTTTACACTTCAAAGAAAATGCATTTTTAATGCTTTCTCAAAGGTCAAAGTGACTAGGGTACGACATTTTGAAACATTTCAATCAGAACCTATCACACACTTCTGTAACGAAGGATCAAAGGGTCGCCAACTCTAATCGATTGACTGAATCAGAATTCGGTAACTATTTCTGGTTAAAATGATGGCGCTTATAGGAAGTAATAAGGTAAGTTTCTTAGACCCTACTATGATCTTTTGTTATCGCGAAGCTTATAAGCGTATGCTATAAATCTAAAAGGGTACGAAGGCGGGGCTTTGTAAAAAGTGTTCCTACATTTTATCTTAGACGTCTCAGATTTATTATACGATCATGGTATAATACCCAACGTATTTCTAATTCTAAAATTTTGTTATATCTATTTATTCATCCTGATAAAACATTGCAGAATGGTCTGATGTTAAGAACAATTACCAATGATGCCTAAGTGGTTGAGTCGACGTAATTCGTACTAGACAGTTTTAGTAAAGACAGAATGTCTTCCTGTCTATGCCATAGTATAAACATCCCGAAACATAAATTCTATGTACTCGAATGAGAAGAAAAACCATAAGAGGCAGAAGCCCCGAAAAATATCTCCGGGATAGTGGGAGCTATTTTTAATAAAATTATAATAGTATTTAGTATTCTTAATGGTAATTTGTTTACAGTTTGTACTTTTGCATACGAAGACGCGAATCTACAAACAGTCTAACACAAATTATAATTTATAGTAGAAGTGGTCATCGTAGGCGATGCAGATGAAGTCCTGTGTGATTCTATTGAGTAAAGTTTGCAACAGCCTTTTAGATGGTGGCGACAGTCGTAAACAGGGTCGTCGGAACGGGCCTTCGTCAGGTATTGTATACACATCGAAATAGAACTTGGAATTGCTTTACGTTGAATGTCTTTGTTTCATTTAAAAGAAACGTGATGCGCTTTGTTTGCGAGCTTCATTTTGAATTTGTGTTAGAGACTGCTTCCCTATTTTTATTCTTCTATACTTTGTATTTGAATATTAGTTTTATTCTACAAAGCACGATCTTTCAAGTCCAATATGAAGCCCAGTATAGCACACACGATAACTGTCATATGTAAAACAGTTTATAAAACACATAATACATTTTATATTATTGTATACCTATATCTAAGTATGTTGCTGTTATTCGCGGAAAATGTTTAAGAGAAAGAACTCCATAAAATATGTAGGTCTAAGTCGGCGAAAACACCGATTTATTGTATTCTTTATTGGGATATTCACTTCACGTGTTCACTATGTGAGCTCTTTTACACGTGAGCCTTTTGTGACGCATATCTGACACTCGGCGGTACTTCTTTGTTAAAACATTGAGTCTCCGCATTTTACACGAATCAACAATAATAACGGGTTGTTTTCCTCTAACTGTATTTTTATGATATCAACTTAAATTCAAAACGGAGCCAATGCGGAAAAGAAATAATGATGTATTTTTTTTATTATTATTTTCAGTCAGCTTGTTTTATAAGTGATTTTATTTTAATGCAACGTTTCTGTTAAATTAATAAAAAATAGTTTCATTTTTTTTATTTACACCAGAATAGCATAAAAAGTACAATTAATGTCGTATGTCACAGTTTATTATTCAATTTCAAATTATCTTGCGGCTTTTCTAAACAAATAGCGATGCCGCTCTGCGCGTGAAATAGTTGGCACAGCAACAGTAACTGCCGTCAGATGTTATTTATTTTTGTAAATGTTTGCAAGCAACAAACTGCAATGTACATTTATGTGCAATGGCATTTTTAACACGAATTAATCTGAAAAGATAATTTCTATTAAGCGATCTGGGTTCGAAAAGGTTTTTTAAATTAAATTAAATCTATTAAATAAGGGCAAATTTGAGGGAAATATTATGTTACATTATTCTGTTTTCAATACATATTAATTTCTTCCAATCTAATAAATTTCAATACAGATCGGCTTACTTTTTGGTTCTGGATGTTTTAAACAAACAAATTGGATTTACAAAAACAACTAGCTCATATTTCTAACTAGAAAATAATAGAATTTTGTTTCAAACAAGTTACCAAATGTTAGTCTTTTAAAAGTAGGCATTAGTTAATTGTCTTCAAAACCAAGACCGGTTGGTTTGTGTAAGAAAAACAACTGAAACAAAAACAATATTTATATTAAGGAAAGTTTTGTTACGTCCCACGCGATGTACATAAAGTTTGAGCAAGATTTTAATAAAAGCTTTTCCCGGAATGTTTATCTTTTCGCTGCCTACCCCACGATTAAAATAAACGTCGATTTGCAATATCAGTCTTAACTTCGAAAAAGTTTACTTTTGATTGATGAATTAAAATTTTATTAATGGTAAAAAAACCTAAATCATTTTGTTATAATATTTTTGAAGTAAAAAAAAAACATTACTTAAGTACCCAGTTTTCTTTTTAGGTTATTTATCACAGCAAAATGCAATTGCTGTCGGATAGCGAGCGGTTTGTTGAGAGCTAAAATAACAAAAGAGGAAGATTTAATTAAAATAAATATCATGAAAAAAGTTGTTTATGCTTTTGTAATTTTTTACATTTCTATTCTACGTACTTTTAATCAGCGAATACAAGCACTTATAATTGAATGAGAATAAAAAAAGTAAATAAAGCTTCACGAGACATATTTATTGATAAACTTTAATTTGCATAAAAATAAATTTATTCGTTTGGTGGCCGGTCAAAGGAATTGAGTTATCTGTTCAGTGTTCCATGAATTTTCCTGTTGTTGACGCATGAAGCATTCCCGCTGACAGAATCAATGTATATGCCAGTGTTTTCGCGACATTACATTCGTTTCTCGTTATTTATTGAAATCATGATTATTCCAAGCAATAAGTAAAATATACTCAACGAAGCATGACTAAACACGTGCTTAGTGAGATAGAAAATTTATTCCAAAATCAAAACATTTCTAAATATTATTTCTTTGTGTAAGACATGATAATGATTATAAGTCATAATATACATAAAAATAATCCGTTATTAGTGTCATTATATTATATTGTACAAAACGTCGAACATATCTCAATATCTATAAAAAAGTTGATTGGAAACCGAATTGTTGGAAAGCCGTGACCCGGAAACGATAAAAAGTTTTACGGTCTGCAGTGCGGAAGCGTCTTGCTTCCAAACTTCCTCTCTATTCTCCTGTTGTGTCCCTATTTTTATTACCAGATTACACTGAGATTAAACAAAAATATAAAGTAAAATATTTTTTAACAACAAAGCGTTTTCAATACGACGCATGCAATACGAGAATGACTCGAAAAAATGAATAAATACTTATCATTGTCATATTTGTAATTCTGAAAACAAAAAAAAAAGCTTAATACATATATGTTTTTATTTAGAATAATTTAAAAATAAAATGAAATGTAAGACGTTCCTACACATGTAACCAATTCGATTTATAATGAAATAGAGAACACAAAGAGTTCGATCTGGTCAATTATTTGTACTTACGTTGGCATCTGTCCATGAAAGTATACAAAATTCAAACCAATTCAATTTTAAAATCGGTCGTGTCGCCGTTCTTTACAATTCGGTCATTGTTGTATTCCAGTAGAAAATCTTGAAATCTTCTTTAGCCGTATTTGATACTATAAATATATTTCCACCAGCTTTTCTTATATCTAGTTTAACTAAATTTTTATTTTATAATTCTTAATTTGTAATTGTAATAGTTTTCCTTTAAACATTTGTATTTAAGTTTATAGAATTTCAATGTTATCTAATGAAAAACAAAAGTGAACGGCAAATAACATTTTTGAATATTTATTTGTGTAATTATTATTTACATGAATACTTTAAGTGCATAAAACCATATCAAAAGTTTTAGACCTTGATATGCTCTGGTAGTCCAGTGCCCTCGATTTACTTTTCCTAGGCCTCACTTCATGCAATTATACTTAATGCACACGTTAATATACATTTAATAACCGTTACCCGTGCACGCGCTTACCATAAATCACTTATTTATGATTTAAATAAAATTTAATGACCGTTTATAATTATAATTATGTCAATTATCATTGAGTTAAATATATTAGAGAAGAGACCAAAAATAAAGTTATGACGATACAAGAATTGGTCCATGTAGAGTAGCAATTATTTACAAATAAGTAATAGTAAGTTTTTTTTATTTACCTGCTTATAATATCTAATAGGCAATATTCTGTTCCATCTGTTTACGCATTACTCTATGAGCAAATACCGATTTCGTTTGGTCATGTCTCCTTTAGTAAAATATCACTTATTTAAAGTCAAATGTTATTTATTTACATAGAACTACTTGTAATTTCGTAGTATCAAATAACCGTAAAAGTACTGTTTTCGATAATAATTTTATAGCACTAAAAGATATAATTAATACCGCATAATTGACTTTAAATGGATTATGTAGAACACAGTTCATTCAATTGGAATGCTGAGAATGTTTGCTGGAACCTTCTAAGATTGAAAGTTGCGCCACACGCTCTGTCATAGATTGTACGAGTAATTCAAATGCCTTAATAAAGACAGACATATTTTAACATCGATTGTTAACCACACTTGTTTACTATTAATATTTAATTACTATGACACGTGACCGAGCTTTAATGTTACGCTAAATTGCAGTCTGTTTGCGGAGGCATCTACAAACAGTCAGAAAACCTATAGTCAGAAATCGACTTGATTTGAAGAGACAAGTACACTACTACCATCATAACCCATAACCAAAATAATAGTGAATTTCAAATCAATAAGCATCTTTTTAAAACAAATCGGAACAATCAATTGTTTATTGGAGCGATAAAAATTACAATGCCACTAAACGCAGCTCTATAACATTTTGTAATAGTTATTTGTTCGAAGTTCTTTCTTTTATTGAGTCTGAATGTTTAGTTTCGTTATCTAATTTAATGGCCAGGCCACATATTATCTATAACGCGTACTATTGTGCGAAACGCACTGTGCATGATGTTGGAAATATGAAACTTGTGTCCCATTGCGTGTATTTTTCGTCTTGATTTTTGTCATAAAGTTATCATAGTTCTTTGAGATTGAAGAATATACTGTATTATAATCAATAACTACTGTTATTTACATCGTAATTCATTTTTCAAAATATTAAAAATAAATATAAGTAGGTACTAAATTATTAATAAAGAAATATTAATAAAATAAAAAATTGCTTATATTTTAATCTTGTGAGTAGCGAAGGCAATAAATCATCACGTAACAACTCAAGAATGGTGGGTAATAAAGGAAGAGGTGGAGATGTATAAGGAAAATTGATTTTCATTCATGAAAAAGCAATCCGACATATTAATATTATTATGGCTTTAAAATATAAAAGTGCGATAAACTTTACATTTAATAATGCAAAGTGCATGAAATTATTAATCATATATTAAAGTAAATCATTCCGTTATGAAATAGTCATAATGATTCAGTGGCAATGGCATCTCCAGGCTCCGAGTGCATACTTGCATACATTGTATCGGATACACCTTTCAAATAATTCACAAACAACAAGTACCTATAACCTCAACTTAGCTCCAAAGTACCAAGTCTTAAATTCGGGTTTTCCTGCAAGCAAATATATTTCTATCTCGTTTTGTTTCATTGATATGCTGAAGCCCTTTGTGTTTTGTCTCAGTCTCGCTTGGAAAGGCTTGCGCGGAAAGAGAATGTGGGGAACGAACGACCTTTTGCCGTTATGGCCAGGCAGTGCGGGCCGTGCGTTCACCGGGAGTGGGTATCTCGACGTTACTGGCCGACAATAATTTTCGATAACCTGACAGACAAAAAAATATCGTAAATATTACAACACCCAACAACTGCGATTACGTCACTCACTGTCATCGGGCAACACCATCAAGTTCAAAAAAGTACGGATAATAATTTATCTCAGTGTCCAGTGCCGAATCACGTTTTGTTTTGGATAGTGTGGATCTGTTTTGTTCTGGCGAGTTAATTTTTTATCCACGAAGTGTTTTGTGTTATTTGTGTCTTTTTTTGCCTCGGATTTAAATTCTGCAATATAGGTAAGATTTATTAAATACAAATATGATAAATGAAAATGTAATTTTTAAATTAATTATTTTAATGTATTTATTTATTGTTGATAAAACATAGGAAAGAAAACATAAGCATGTTAAGGATACCTTGAAAACTTCAATTGGTCCTGCATGCCGGATATAAAGCACCGGATTTATTAATTAATTACTAAATTAAATTATGAGTAGGTAATTCATAAATTTAAAATGCCGAAACAAGTTATGGCAAAATGTATGGAAAGTCTTCAAATTCCATCATAAATATTCAAATGTTTGGAATTGGATAAACAATTTAGATTTTATTCAGAGACTTACGAATAGAGCTTATTCGCAATTACAACCTTTTTCCTCTACAATTAGGAGTCATAATTGTATAATGGAAGGTACCGATGTATAATTTTCACATTGTCCTTTGCTATTAGATTTGAACCAGAATATTTGACGTTATAACAAAGGTAACTATTTAACATTCCTCGTAAATGGCATTTATTGCTCAATCCCAATAATTTCACCTGTCGAGAATGTTTTACCGCCGATAATACCACCAACTACTCATTTTATTTGCAACAAACTGTGAAAGCGGATAGCTTTGATGAAAATGGAAATCTGTTTCTTAACAATTTACTCACATAATAGTGCATACCACCTGGGGATTTGTCACGACTATCCATGTTATTTCGTAATAAATTGCTGATAATTAGATTATGCAAACGATTAACTGGCTTCTAATCTTCACACTTACAAAAGCATAATTTGCGTTCTTTATGAATTATTATAAATTTGAGGAAAAAATACACACGGATGGAGAAAACAAAGAACAAAAAAAATTGTAATACCCTCTCAGGATAAGTTGCCTTATTCTAAACACGAGAATTGCGTGAAGAAAAAAATAACTACAAAGGGGATTAAAATGATAAAGACATATCTAGGTCTCTCTTACTCTTACATCTATTAAATTTTTAAAAATTAAAGATAATAAAAAATGGGTATTTCTAATAAGATTCCTAATTCTGCTCGAATTAAGACATAAAGGTGCCCAGATTATTCCTGATCAAATATATTGAATTGAATTTCATAGTTTATTAAAAGATGACTGCGATTCTGGTTAATAAACTATGAATTTATTAACCAGAATTATTCTCTTTTATAGCCTTTATTCGGCATTTATGCTTAGTAACTCCACTGACACAACTTTTGTTTTTATAATTAATCTAAATGCTGCCAATTCACATTCTTCGGCACTGTATACTGTATAGGCGTTATAGCATCAATACAAATTGGTCGTGTTTGCATTTTATTTTGAGCCGGAGCAATTTTTCTCACTGTTACTCACCCAACAATAAAGTACATTTAACTCAATTGCTCTCGCATTTTTTATTTCCCATTTGCCATGTCTGTTTATTTATTTGTTGGAGAGATAATAATTTACAGAACATTAATGCAAATTTTATTTGGTTTGCTGTTGTGTGAATTGAAGACGGTATTACGATTCACAGTGACTTCATCTTTTGCATTACCTAACGAGCTGTCGAAGTCTTTGTTCATTGAAGACTTGCATCAGATGCTTCTCTAGGACGAGGCGATAATTTGGTATAAAAAGAATATTTACAGCTACTATACGCAATGGTCATGTCTCTAGTCGCATGAGATTTCTTTTGTTACATATCCATACATTGCCAATTGCTTAATTTATGATATAAAAACTGATTTTAATTAGCCTGGTCTGTCTTCCTTTCAAGTGCAAGGAGCGAGAGTAATTGGAATAAGACTTTTTACTCTATCGACCGAATAGTGCAATATCAAGCCGACATAGTGGGACTAAATTGAACCCACAGTCCTTTCAATGTGGTAGCATTTACAGGTTTTAACAAAAAAATAACTATTAGTCACATGTGCAAGTTAAGGTACTTCGTAACACTAAGGAAATTTGAACTTTTTTAAGACATAAACTAAAGTTACCCAACTGCTATTAAAACTTTTACTTCAGCTGGTCTAGACTGCATTCATGAAAACTTTTATTACTGAATTCTCACAAAAAAGAGAGATGTCTTATTTACGCCTACATTGCTTTCAGTCTTCTCTTCATATTTTATAAAATCTAGAGTAAGTACAGGGGTCAGGGGATGCTGTTTAAATATGCATCCCTTCTCGCTTGATATGTGTGAAAATTTCCGTCCCTTGGCTTATTCATGCCTACAATATGTTTAACATATCTATTAAATGCAAGAAATGTGAAGTTATTTTATTAATTAATGAACTGCGCAATATATTAGGAATGTCATTATGTTGTTATTTCTTCATGTCCGGTTTCAATGTAATATTATTTTTTAAATTGTTTACATTTCAATTACCTTAATCATGCCATTAAATTTATTTGTATAATGTCATTATATCAAACAATTAGCTCTAATCTTCGCATTTATCCAAAGATACATTAAAGCTCTGATCACGATTGACGTAGGAAAAATATAAATAACCCAATCGGATATAAACCTATAGAAATAATAAATATGACAAATCTTGATTAGGGCAAACCAGAGAAAGGAACGTTTTAAAAATCCAAATTGTTCAACATTGAAATTCAATATTGGAATGATTCATCGATCTGATGACGAAGGCCACCTGCCAGTATCCGCCTTCGTTAGTAAGGCTCTTGGGATTATCTTGTCAGATTTTGACGCTTACGCAACATCAGCTGATCCCCTCCAATCGAACTGAGAGGCGTCTAAATCGGAGAGTTTAATTATTGATGTTCCCATGCGAGTGAACTCAGTGCTCATTACACAATTACTAATATTTACATTTAGAGAAGAAAGTCTCAATTTAAAACCTAACATAACCTACAAATGCATGTACTCGTACATTCCTTTTAAAAGAATTTTGTCGAATTGCAATTATTATGTATTCTAAGAGTAAGTGAAAGTGTCTATTTACTTAAGTAAAGGAATAAGTTAGTGCTTGTATTCCGCCACTGTTGTGTTGTAATATTCTTGTTTTTAAAGTAGATATACAAGTGTTCTTGTATTAAAATTCGGAGAAATTTCTTTGTTTTGAAACTTTGTAGATAAAATTAAGCACCTCATCAAAAAGCGTTCCCATCACGCAGACTCATAAAAAATATATCGTGACTACGCATTTTCACAACGAAGCTCACGGTGTCACATCGTCAATCTCCACGGCTGGCTTCACCGTCACTATGTAATCAGGAGGCTAATTCATCACCGCAGATGTGCGTTCGCATACCAAAGAAGTTTTATACGGATACGCGATTTCTCCGCGCACGCTACGAGAAAAGTCACGAATAACTTCGGGAAACGACGGAACCAATTAGTCGGTAAATGGTGCTCCCACAATAGAATATGACGCCTCCTAATACATCATATTTCTGGTCACGTATTGGGTTACCGTTCCTTTGTTACGTGAGCCACTTTCAGCGGACGAATAGTATGGAGTGACGGACGATACCCTTGTCCTCGTGTATAGAATATGATTAATTAATTTCTACGCAATACAAAGTAGGCCAATGTTCCTTTTGTGTTCTATTTAAAGATCCTTTACTCACTTGACATATAATATTAATTCATCATGAGACATTACCATCAGCTATCAAATGTCTACACTTCTATCGTAAACATACGCATCTTGGTTCGTTACATAGATAACAAGGAAATATATTCCTAATAAAACAATATATAATTATTATCGAATTTTAGAGCTGAATTATTAAAGCGCTATTAGTATGCACACGGCTCATCAACAAAATTTTAATAAATTGATTGTGATATTCAATTTTCTTTTTTTTTAAATGTCATAAAGTTGTATGTATCTTCGAGCAGTCCGTCATGATATTATAAAAATATCTTTGATAATATAGAACATGATATTTTCTTCAGTCACCGGTTGATAGCACTTATTGTTAATACTGCCAAACGTCATTTTAGATTCTCAAATAATACGTCGTTTATCAAACTGCTCTCCCGATTTGTTTTATTCAATAAAACGTCTCCCTGAGTGTTTCTTTATTCCTTGGAAGCCGTTTATTAATTCAATTCATCTCTGCATTAATAATACTTAATATGATATTATAGAATGTATTAATTAACCGTTCATGAAATTGGACAATACACTGCTTTATATGCATATTAAAGTTGTTGCTATGAAAACACTAGTGCTGTGGTGTGCTGATTGTACAAATAAGTAATTTAATTAAAATAATGATTTGCTTTGTGAAAAAAATTATACTAGCCTGCAATTATAATAAATTTGATATTATGACATATAAAAACTTTAGTTTTCATATAGTGAATATATCTGGTACTTAATTGTTATGGGTAGTTATTTATTGGCTTTAATCGCGTTAAGAGATCAGCCAACTCTATCCGAAAGTAGCCAGGTAGGAGAAGAGTATGCCTTTTTAATATGGACTCAAGCCAGGCGTCTCTTGCTTATGAATCGCTTTCTAATCTAACATCAGGTGGAGTATATTAGAATGCCACGTCACTACAAACTAAATATTATGTAGGTTCAAATTAATATGCGCACTTCAAAAATCATTTGTTTAATTTAAAGTTACTATTTAAAATTACATGATAATAATAATAATATAAAATATTTGTATCTATACTAAATTTTATAAAGAACTTTAATATAAGGCATACCTATCATTTCTACATTTGGCAAGAAATTAAATTGATATAGCCTTTAGTAATACAATGTCTTAAAAAATCTTAAGTTTCTGCTTATATAACGCAATGATATTGGCAGATATCCAAGACAACTTGCCAAGGTTCAAAGACACGAGACAAATTTTTATTCAGAAAATAATGTTATCACACTCATAGGGATAAGGCAGGACTATAAATATCACTTCTCCAAACCATTGTATTTCTTATGCATTATTCATTTTAAACGACAAGTTTATTATGCTACAGAATATATATTATTGTGCGCCACACTTCAGTACTGCTTTCAAGAACAATCAGCTATAAAACTATAAAGTTTATTTTTTTAATTAAACCTAAAAATAATGATATTCGTATGGTATAGAGAAATATGAAAAAACTGGTAAAACCTTTCAGCGTTCCGAACCTTAAATATATTATTATTCAACCCTGAAGGGAATTACAAGCTCCTAAAATAAATAAAGATCCATCTCGTGTGCGTGAGAAAGTAGCACGTGTTATTCACAGTTTTCTAATGCAAATATATCAATAGTTAGCGAACAAATACTTTCTACCTGTCAATCCACTTTCACCTTTATATACGAAGGTTAAAGGTTGATTGGATCTCATAACAGTGTGCGGTCGTTGGCCAAAACGTCACACAGTAATAAAAACATTTGAACATTTAAAATATAACGTAATATGTTTTTAATTAGAAAAATTTTTCGTCGCACTGCGCAAAAAGTGATTTAAAAAAATGTTTTACTCATTGAATATGGTTTGCAAAAATTGGAATGTGACTGACCGATAATGTTCACGGATAATAATGTTCAATAGCAACACTGATTCTTTGTTTTAATAAGAACTCAATTCGATACCAATACGGTTGAAACAAATCGATCGTATGTTTTTATATACAAAAAAAACATTAACATATGAAATATGTATAGATATTTATAATAATATAAAAAATACAATCATAATACTACAATACTTAATTGTATTTACCGAATATATTTTCTAAGAACACGTTGAAGTTTTCAATGTCATTAGAGTAGAGCCCTGGGCCTGGTCAGAACGAGACGTGACGCTCCGACCATCAACGAGCGGCGCCACTGTCAAACACCATAACATTAAATAAGCTTCTGACAATAAACAAACCTGAACTGTTTTACTTTGAATTAAGGTTCAAAATTAATAAAAATTAGTTATACGCATACGCTATAAGAATACAAGCCTGTTTGCCTAGTATATACTAAATAAGTGGAAATAAGATTGGAAGACGTCTCTAGCCGCTTATCGTATATAATTACCTAAAATAAAGAATGCTTTAAAAGATAATCATTAAAAAACGTACATTTTCCATTTTCACGAAAACACAAAAGAATAAAGATGACATATTGCGAGAAAGAAGCAAATAAAGCGCCTAAATTATGCCGCAAAATTTGTGAATATTTTCCTTATATCACATAGGACACGTACTGATTTCATTAGAATTTTCACGTATATAAACTTAGGGATTTATTCGTTTGAACCTGGCTGGCACACCACACGGATCAATCAAGGATTCGTTGTACACGTACCCCAAGGAATTCGTTCAGGAAGATACAGGAATTTCCCTTGCGCCTCACAAAAGCCTGAATTATATATTTACGAGTACATGCTCCTGTGCAATTTGTATCTCAATACGTAAACAAAACAAACTAATAAAAATGGCAAATATTATAGAAACACATTAGTTGTCATTATTATAACCTGAATTGTTTTATCTCCTTAACTAAGTAGATCTTTTTAGTGTTGTTTGTTTATCTACAAGTACTAATCAGTGAATAAAAAACATGTCTGTTTTCACTCACGAAAAATTTCTCCCGAGTTATCTCTATATTCAAGGGGCGAATCTTACTGCTACAGATTATGTTGTTGTGTTTCATCACAATAACTGCTCGTGAATTAAATGGGCCTTCATAGACAACAAACAAAAATATAAAGCAAGTGAAGCAATTTTCTCGCCGCCTGGCCCCCTCCCCCTTTACTGGTCACGAACGAAGCTGCGTTTTGTTATTGCTTAAGGAAAATTTAGGCATACATTTTTTTTATTCTAACCCTTCTATGGATATTGAAATCGAGGTGCGCATTATATTATCGCATATATAAATGTAAGCCTGTATACATATAATTGTGTGCAAAATTCACTATATGAAAATTATGATCATAATATCAATCAATTCAAAGTATGGGAAAAATTCGCTGGAGCATTGCAAAAATAATTG
This sequence comes from Tineola bisselliella, assembly GCA_028551675.1. Lineage (NCBI taxonomy): Eukaryota > Metazoa > Arthropoda > Insecta > Lepidoptera > Tineidae > Tineola > Tineola bisselliella. Next base: position 84,040 of record JAPWLS010001151.1, read on the forward strand.
GCTAGACGCGGTCAGTTAGGAGCGGAACTTCCTAGTAATTGTTCAAATAATTTTCCATTAAATATATCGTCCCCATGACGAATTTGCTCGCAAAATGCTTAAGTACGCTCGATGAAGCAGCACTGCCCTCCTGATGATAATGGCAGTGACCTTTGCAGTACACTGTTAGTAATTCATTTTGAATGGGAAAGTTTAGTAAATAGATTATACTCTTAAATATTCTTAACAATGATTTAGCAAAACTGGATGTATTAATGCGCATATATACCTAATATAAGTATTTGGTAACTGAATTTAGATTTTTATATTGAAAAGACAACTGAGGCCGCATAAGACGAACTTTCCTGAAGATTAATTCACATCAGCGCACTTCCGTTCCTACTTATATGGAAAATGGAAAATGAACAAAAGTAGGTCGCCTAAAGCGCGATGTTCGACCCTCGACTGATATCTATTTGTGGAACGTCTACTCCTCGCAAATAACCCTTTGTTTTCCCTTAGGTTTATAATATCTCTCGGAGCAGAGACCCATTAACATGAAATCTTCTGGCTGTGAGTGAATTTATAGGGTTTAATGCTATAAATCATAACATTAACGTCGATGCCGACGCGATTCGCTTTGAATTTTCAAACCCGTTCGATTCCATTATTTTCTATAAGAGCTGTAATGCTTTTGAAGCTTTTGAGGCCACTCGAGGATTGTATTGACGTTATGTTGCGGTTAACAAGTTTTTGAACACTGCGATACTCGAAATGGGCGAACAAACACCCGCGGTGATATATCCGGGTCCCTTGTTAGGGTATCCTTAAACTTGACCAGACAGAACGAACATATATCAATACTTATTCTATACCTAACATACTTTTCCAAGCCTACTCTCAAAAATCTCATCAAAGTTTAGGTCCAAAATTTTTTTTTGTAATATTGAAATAGAGCATATTTTATAGTTACTTATTAAAATGTTAATCAACCAATAAGTTTCCTTTGTACATGTGATGGTAAATGTATAGTATGCATTCACTTTCAATAGGCATATGAAACACTAATACTTGACACGAGAATACATCGTTAAACCATACATTTTACATGAAATCTGCAAGCAATTTAAAGAGACTGATATTATAAATTGACGAACCGATATGGTATGCGAGCGGGGACAACATTCGTAGGGTGGGGCATGTGCGTTTGGCGAGGTCGTCAGGTACAAGCTGCGAAATTGAAAGTATACCACGAGGAAGGAGGTGAACTGGTCTAAACACCACGTACAGAACTTGTAATCACAAAGTAGTGGACACTCAGTACATACTTAATGACAATATCCGGTAATTGATACAGTTCAAATCACTTCCTATTATTGTTTATTGGATAACGAAACATTGTTTCTTATCTTTAATTTGCGATGAAATAGAAAGCCTCCTTTCTCTCATTAGAAAATAGCTAAGTAGCGTTACTCAAAAAGAAATAGACTCGCTTACTGCTACACTTACTTGAGTTTTTATACTTTATAAGACGGGAAAGAATTTGTAAAGATAGGGAAGTGACTGTAAACTTTGCGATACGATACGTCCAAGTTTTAGGTACGTTTAAACTTGGGCAAGATATTTTAGCGACAAATTTCTAGCCTAAAATATTTTGTACAGCTTTTAAGGTAACGGGCAGAGTTTTACACTTTGTTCGTTGCGCAGCCGGCAACAAAAATAATAATATGCAGAAATAGTCATTTCTTGTGGCAACAGATGTTTTTGTCAACCATAAGTTAAAACTTATTCAGCTACAGCTATATCCCATATATCTCAAATGAGTTACATATTTATCTTCATAAACGATGAATTTTAAGAGATAATTAAAAAATACTAAATTTAAGAGAACTTATGCTCGTATTTAATTCGGTTATTTTAGGATTACATTGCTTTCAAAATGTTCAAATACAGGTCAAACGCGATTGTAATTCGTACAAATTCTTTCAAATTATTTTCGATAATAACTACAGTCCTCACTATAAGTAGTCAAATCTTCTTTAAAAAAGAAGAAAAATAAGCCAAAAATAAGTAAATGATTTCCTTGGTTTCTTTTTCACTTGTGTATGTAATCTTGGCTGACAGGTTTACGAGGGCCGCACGTTTATTTCCTGACTTAGTTCACTGGTTCATAAACAATGCCGCCCTAAACTACTCATTTGTAACAAAACTGCCCCAAGTGTTATTTCTGTAGTTCGATAACAAAATTATTGTACGTTATTATTTTTATACGCGTCTAAAGTGTGTTATTCCTTTCTTTTTGTTATAAATAAATTACTTGTTGACTTTAAATTTTAAATAACCTTAAATTATGAACAAGTTGTATTCATTTCCTAAAGGTAAGCAAGTGACATTTAAAGCAAATGATGCGAACTCACTTGGTTGATATTTCGCGTATATTCATAGACGATGAGACGTCTTGGAAGAACCCGTTATATACATTATTGTTAAATTCCTTTGTTGTTAATCAATCATGTTTTTTTAAATTCACTTCCTTATTAAAAATTTAGCATAGGCAATTGTTTCAATAAAATTTAGTGTTTTTCTTAGTTAGTCTCTTGTATTTTCATTAGGATTGTGTAAATCGATTACGTTTTCGTTTTACTTCTTTGTTACAACATGTTTCTATTTAAATGGTCTATTATGCCATTGATCATGCATGCATACCTAAATCATAACCAAGGTGCATATTTAGCACCGAAGGCAAACTAACAAAACCGAGCGAAGGCCGACTATAGTGAAAGTGAATTGAGGGCGGCAGTGCTGCCAATGTGGTGGGGTTGAAGCAAGGTTGCGCACGCGCATACCGCCTGTACCAGCTAACACATACACAGATATCCAATAATTTATGAACTTTATTACTTAGGTTATAAGGTGCATTATTGTCATAATAATTCTTAAAGTGAAGTTTATTAGGTGACGATGTAAAAAAAATAATGCGTTGAGTAATATAATAAGCGTTGCGTTAACTTTAGTGGCTTTTGTGATCTATGAAATGATGTTTATTAACCAACCACATTGCAAATAGTTATCAATGATTTTCACCTTCCACATTCTTTGTTATATATTCAACATAATATTTGGTCAATGATCTATTTAGGAAATTTCTTGGAGACATCATTATTAATCAAAATAAAATCACAAACATATAGCTATTTATAAAAATGTTATACAACATTATTGAAAACAAAAACCTAGTTATTTCGTGTCTGCCCATCCACACCGTGTCCACCCTAGCTTGAGATCAGAGCATATGTATGTATATACCTGTAATGTATTTATTATTTATTAATTCAAACAATGACCATATCACCATCTAATTATCATAACAATTTACGTACAAAACCAAACAATAAATAATATTGTTACATAAACATTATAAATACCTACAAGTTGAAGCTTCGTTAAACTGAAATAATATTTTGTTACGTATAATAAATTAACCAATATATTAATAAAATTGGAGAGAGTATTAAACAAAATTAACAAATAAATAAGCTAATAAATTAATATAATAAATAAATAAGTTAATTAGTAAACGGTTTTCAAATATAGGTACACGTGGCTTTAAAATGTATAATTACCAAAACGGTTTTCTTCCGTGTGTGCTTATTTAGCTTTTAGTAGCACTCTAAAAACTGAAAATTTCACCACAATTTAATAATTAATATGCCTAAACATACTTTTATAAACTTTAACCACATTCAATTTTATGTTATAGATTGAGGTCAGTTAATTGACACGTACAAACTCGAGGTGAATAGATTTTTCAATAATTTGTTGAACCTTCAACACCTATATAAATAACTTTTAAAACAATTTACTATTCTCACTTTATAGTGGTGACTGACTGCAATACTAGTTAATGAATCCCCCTTGAATTGTAATGAAAGCACGTAAGTTCTATAAGTATCTTTAAATTCCACAATGCGTCTAATTGCATTGAATATTAATGCAGTATTATTCATTGAATTCTAATGTGACATTAAATAAAAACTAGTTAGACCTAAATATTTGGTTCCACACATGTACAATAGCTCGCCGTGAGAAAGTTTCATAATCAGCACAATAGGAGTAATTTATGCAGCCACAAAGTCAGTCCTCTTACGTTATTTGCATGTAAGTAAGTACAGGCCGTCTTTGTTGTATAACACGTTGTATTGCAAAGTAATTAACGCTAACTGAGGGTACTTAGTTGACCAAGCTGGACTACATTCTAATTTCTAGAGTTACAATTAATTACGTGTATAGGAAACTTGATAATGTTTTAGAGTAGAGAATTCAATATGTTGCTAATAACTACTATATATGTACAATCTAATATTGAATAATGTTGCGGTGTTTTAGTAAGATATAACAATATTTCACCAATACCATACAAATAAATAGCTATGTGCAATACAGTAGTGCAACACGAGAAAACAACGCGGCGAGCCGGAACGCGTTATGCGCTGGCGCCGCTTTCTCGACTCCACGCTAAGCGATCGACGCCGCTGGCATCTTAAATATGCCGTGCTACGAATGTGACGTAGCGTTACGTTTCTCTCGTGCTAATAATTATTAAGAAGTATTTCCAATGACTAAATACCTATTATAATATTTAAATTTAAACAAAATGATGACACATATACTTTTGTATTTGACCATTAATACTTGTATGTCATTTTAATAGCCTTAAGGTTTTGATCTTGACACGATCAGCCGCTGACATTGGATGTCTTTAGAAAACAAATGGGTATTTCGTCACTTTCGTGTTTTATTAAACGTTTATTTAATGTCTCATAGTTGGTTGTTGACGGGTGATGTCGGACGACATTTCTTTGTAGTCGTGAGAAGCTAAAACTGAAAGCTCGATGAATGACGCTTCAAATTCTTGCCGACCGTCGCGTCATACCAAATTACGCTTATAATCTCATTTTCATTCTACAAACGTCTACCTTTTACATTATTCATTGCAAAACCTAAAAGTAAAGAAGTTATTTCTCATGACACTTCTTTTTATTGATATGTTAAAAAAATATATATTTTCTTTTGTTTCAGATATTCAAAATGACTTAGAATCCATACCCAATATGAATATGAATTATCCAATAGTGTGTTCAAATGTGAAAGGGGCTTTATACAGATTATGCTAAAATTAGGAGGTCTAGATAGAATCGTATCAATGATACGGTGAGGACATTATATTAAAATGGGACGCCGTCGTTGGAGATTCATAGCTGTGGCTGCGTTCCTGTTAGCGATTTCTAGAGACGCGGCATGTCAAGGTAAATAGGTATCTGATTTCGTACAAAATATGTATCATATAAAAGTTATTGCCGCATTATATGAGCTGCTAAAAGTAAAAATAACATTTAATTTTTTTCCTCCATGGAATATTATAATAAATTCTTATGTTATCAGAAACGCTATAGCTGGGCTTTATATAAAGATGTGAGTAGCTTCAAAATTCCATTTTTCTCGCTTATCTAAATAATGTTATGATAATACTTACGCAAAAATCACGAAAATATTCGTTACTAAATTTATGAGACTTGTATATTTAAACAAAATAGAATTTCATTGTTTCGGTCTCAATCTTAAGCTTTTGAAAAATTCCTACAAAAAATTAATTGCCATCACTTGTTTTTATAAGAAGATTATATTGTATGACTTGTTCGTTATTTTCTCTCTGGAAATAAACCACAAATATATATATAGAATAGAAAGATATAGAATAACACAAGTCTTTTAAAAAGGCACGACCGCACGCCAAATAGTAAATGAATAGTACCTTGATATTATTGTAATAAAATACAACGTGGGCGGTAAGACAGAGGTGGTACACGACACTTTAAAGTATAGTCAAGACAGCGGCCCACGTTCACATTTTGCTCTATTTTTTAACAATAAATAAAGTTTGTACCTACATTTATTCAGGGTTATTTTAATAGCATTACTACATGTATTTATATATTTAAACATTAGTGCTCTGGCATCGCGTGTTGTAGTTTACAAAAAGGAGAAAAATAGCTAAAGAGTATTTTATAGTAAAAAGATTCAAATAAGTACAAAACAAACAATTCAGCGGCCTCTAGGAGCACTTAAATTTACTCACACTAGACATTCCAAGCTAGATGAATAACCCATCATTTCACAGTGTGCATCAACAGCATAACGTAAAATACAATGTTTGCAAAAGCTTCGTGTATGATATTAACTCATAAAGACATACTGGATTTTTGTATATTTATTTAAATCGTAAATTATATTACAAATATTGAATAATAATTAACAATTTAATTAAACTTCTAATGAATTGCTTGATAAAACAAAAGCCAAGTTCTCAATTTCCGAGCCGAACGGATTACTGAACCCTTCGACTAGATCAGCCATTCTCAAAGTGTGTTCCGCGGAACCCTAGGGCTAAAATACTGCAAAAAATATCTACCAAAGGGAGATTATAAGGTTACATCTAAATATTACGTAATATTACATTGCAATATGATTATTCATAAATACATATAAATCAGTTTTTTATAATTATACATATTAAGGCTTTTTCCTTCGACAAAAAAGTTTGAGAACCGCTGGACTAGATAAATCCGCGTTAATTATCAATTTTTTGATTTTGTGTATGTGGTTGTGTCTGTGTTAAACCTATCTTAAATCTATATTATTACTAATTAAATTATAAGCAGTAAGTACATGTTTGAGTAATAAAACACTGAATTAAGCATAAAAATACAATACAAGTACATATATCGTATGTAGAAGCTTGTATTGCCATTAGCAAGCGGAGACCGTGGGCGGTTGCCAGCCACCAATGTCGCTCTCAAGGGTGCCAACAAATACATTTACTTATTTCTATTATTACGTCCACAATTCTTACGTCGTAGACGGATAATAAATTTATTTAAATTGTTTTATTTACACAGGGATTTTAATTTATTTATTCTTGTTTTGATTGTTCTTGAAACATTTTAATTTATGTGCTGGGATATGTGTGGGTAGTCAATAATTGTTCGTCACAAATATCGATGTAACCGATGCCAATTTTATCTTAGATAAATACCCGGTTTGAATTGTTTGAAAAGCACAATCCTAAACTTGCCTTCGGTCTTTTTAAGCAATTCAATTTTCTAGGGCAACACAAGCCATTAAATATACGAGTAATATGCAATATTACACAGGTTCTACGATTTCAATTTTTCATACATTTACTATTATTAAAATGTCGTTAGGATATGTGGTATCAAAAAGGTTTGTGGAGGCGAATACGTGAGGGTACACTGTAATTGAGGGATAAACGCAGACCTCGTGAACCCTCATGCATATCTAAGGCAACCAACTTTCCAGGATTAAGTAGGACAATTCTACATTAATCTGGACACATACAAAGACTGAATTTGTAAATAATTCCCGATGTTTGATATGTAACTGATCCCAGGGTTAACTCAGTCGGATTTCAAATGTCACATAAGTTTAAACTACTAACTATACTTGCTATGCTTATATGCTGAAATATTGCAACACTAATTTTATTGAGCATACATAAACCAACATAAATATGGTAGGTAATACATTTTTCTACAGACTTTTAAATCTGTTAAGTTACTTAATGTAATTATTATTACAAAATACTAATTACATAATCGGAACCATATACTTACTTACATTCTCAATATAAATTAATGTAATTCATATTTTTTTATAATTTGTTTAAAATAAACTCGTAATTTATTTGTATTAGTAGGTACTTCATTTCATAATCCACTCGTGTTCTTCCATAAATTTATGCTAATTTTGTTCTCTTCTGTGTTATTAATTAGAAATAATTATAATTACTGACATTATTTCTGAAAACCTCGAGCATTTTTCTCACTTTTTGTTCGCATAAATGAAGATTTTGTTGAATTAGTACGAGGCCTTATCCCTTTAATTAGGATTAGGATAACAAAGTAGGGGCCAATTACAGCAACGATACTGAATAATTTACAACTGCGACTCCCGCTTATATTTGTTTAAACTCCAAATAAATGAAATTAAAATATATTTTAATAAAAAAAGTCCAGTAATTCGAGTTCAACATTATTTTTAAATTCACGCTCTAATAAATGCTCCGCGATCGTTTGTAACCAAAATGATGTAATAAAAATTTAACAAGTATCGCGTCCTGCGATCTTAAAAAAGCTCTAAAAGAAAATCAAATTACCGCAGATATTAATATTTATTTCAATATAAGGTCAATAATAAAATTACGCCGTAACAGATATCAAGAACTCAATAAAAATAGGGCATCCGTAGACTGAATAATTCATATCCCATCCCTTGTTATTGAAAAAGTTCTTTTTTCAGTGTCAAAGAAATCTTAATCTACATATCTCTGTGTACGTATAGGGCCTGTTTACGTAGCTATAGGCAGCTGTCCATTTGCATTGCGACTCGAAAGCTTTTCGGCTCGACCTTCGATTACTTTTCCAGTTTTCCACTCTGAAGATATTTATTAAGGGTTCGCGGATGTGGGGAAAGCACCAATAAAAAGGACAGCTATGTTTTTTCACAAACAAATACTGAATATACCGAGCGATATGTTATCCGTTAGTTTAACGTAAACAAGAAAAAAGATTGTGGGAAATATTTTATTTAAACCTGTTTTTTGTGTAATTTATATATCAATTCACCTACACTTATATCACTAACACAATACTTGTAAAATCAGAATTAAGGTTTATTATCATTCACAACAAAAAAAGAATTTCTATCATCTCTATATTTATGTTTCTGACCTAACTGGACCTCACTTAAACCAGTACTATTCAAACATCCCGCTTCTGAGTAAATATCGATTTCCCATAATATTAATTTACGCCGGGATTTGAGTCGTGACGAAAACCGCTACTCTTAATTAGAACGATAATCGCGTGAAAGCAACTTTCCTGGAATGATCTTGCTAGCTCGAGGAGCCCATAGTCCTTATTCTTGTGGCACGAAACTCATATTGTTTATTATTATGAGATGTAATTCCAAGTGAAGACGTTATCTATATTTTTTACCGTAATATCTAAACAAATAAGATATATCAACTTGCTTAAATTATTTGTAATCTAATAGAATTCTTTATCTTATTGTATTATATGGGTTATTACAAACTAATTCCCAAACTTTACCCATAAAGTTTTGTTAGTATCCGTATAATTGTTTATCTTACGAAAATGAAAAGATAACTTGTATTGCTTCATTGTAGGAGCCGTGAGAAGTTTGTTGTTATGCATCTAGCCTGTACTTAAACTTAAGATCATAGATACACACAACTCATTATTTCACAAACGTACTTCCGTAATACACAACATACATATTTATTTATTTATTATTATTATTATTAACATTTTTGTTGCTGATACATATAACTTGAAAATACACAATGCCTAGTATATTTTATGATAATTATAATAATTACTCTCATTTGTTACAACTTTACTCGTGATAAAAAACTATATACGAATAATGATGAAACCAAGATGAATGTTATTATAAAATAATTGAATGTAAAATGATGAAATAATCAATGTTTATAATGTAATAATTTGGCCGAATCATATATTACATTTACAAGTTACGTTGTTGACTGTATGGAACATTGACGTGTTATAATTATCAAAATTACGTTAGCGAATCATTTCACGTAAATCAATAATTGTGCTTGTACAATATTTCTGGTATTTCAGATTTATTTAAATGTAATATTCTAGTATCTGTTTATTATTTCTTTCAGATGAAAATGACTTTTACTACACACCTGTAGAAAGAAGCTTTGCTCAAGTTCAACCACCATTATATACAAATAATCGACCATCAACGTTCTTTGAACATGGTGATAACTACAGACTACAACAGCCAAATATTCCCAATGCTGGGCAACAACAACTGTTCAGTGATGGAAATAGATTCCCAAGTCCGAATTACAATCAACATCCATCACCGTTCCAACTTCCAACGGGACGAAGTCAACCATCCGGTCAATACTACATAAACCAACCTGATTTTACATCACAAAGGCAAAGATTCAGGCCATCCCTTCCACATAATTTTCAAATATTACATCAGGGTACAACGAGACGTCCAGACACGTCACAAATACACTCAGTTGCATACCAAAATGATCCATCAAAGCCAGAAACATTTTTAGGTCAAATAACACTAAATAATCCAGACATAGATTTTCTACAGAGCGGACGATATAAGAATACACCTTTCGATGGTAATAGTTTAAAACCAAATAACCATCAAAATCAAGGAATTCACAATGAAGATGATCCTGATAGTCAAGATATATTTGAAAATCACAGAGTCACAACTTATAATCCAAACAAATACTCAAATAAACAAAGACTGAATATTAAATCTAATTCAAATATTGGATATATACCTCATGCAGAGACATATTCTTCAGAAGAAGAACAGAACAACAACAGTAAAAAATATCATATACTTACTTCGGATAATAAAAATGTTATGAACACTGAAAATAATCAGAAATCGCCTGAATTAACAAATGGCAGTTTTAATGAAAAAAGTAGATTTACTACGTCAACTGAATATAAACCCTTACTAGACATAGAACCACTTCTCGAAGACGATATTAGTGATATTACATCTTTCCGAGAATTAATGAAGAGTAATCAAGCATCTAGCGATGTACAAGTAATTAAAGCTGGCGATAAAACCACAAATGAAAAACTTGATTATGATAAATATGATAATAATCCGTCGGCAAGCTCAATGAACGCTGACAACGTTTCGAAAGAAATTCCTTTGAATTCACAAATTAAACCGAAGAAGGATCACGACAACATTGATCTAAAGCAGCATAATAATCCTGACCTAAATAGAAGCGCTCAAAATTATTCTCAAACGAATTCACCGAATTCAGATAAAGAAGATAATATAGACGATACTAACGAAGAAGTTGAAGACGAGGGAGAATATGTTGAATACTATGATGATCCTGAGAGTACTGAAAGTTCACGTACTACCTCAACTGCATATAGCACAGAACATTCTCCGGATATCTATGATGAGTACGATAATTCTGAAGAAGAGAATGCTCACGAAGAAACAACTACGACTATGAAAACAGATTCAGTTCCAACAACAAAAACTACAATACATCCAGAAGATAGTTCAACTCATTTTGTAGATACCACTATTGCAGATCATATAGATCACTCTGGAAATAACGAATCAAATGAAGCAATCACTCAAGTAGAAAATTCTCCTCTAGATTCTTCTTCCAATGAGGAAACCTCTGCGGAAACACCTTCTATACTAGGTCAAGAAATTGTATCTGTCGTGACTACCAAAAGTGTCGTTAATGGAACTATATCCATTCCGGACTTTACATACCCTCCAACAACTGATAAATATAGTTCTACTCTAGGTACTAATACAATTTCCGATAATAAACACAATGAAAGCGTTTCAACCTCAGTTCCTAACACTACTGAAAATTGGGTTGTAATAGCTTCAGTACAAACAAGTCGAAGTGTATCTGGTGCAAGATTTTTACCTTTTCCAACTGTTGAACAAGAAGAAAAGAAACAAGTTTTAACGGAGGACGAAGAAGATGAAACGGTTACCAAAAATCCCAAAGCAGATATGTCACTAATTTCTAGCTCTACATCAACTGAAAATATAAACGATAAATTAGATAGCATCCAGTCTGAACTGTCTAGTGCGGTGCTAACTGGATCTGATGACAAAAATATCGCTCACATAACGGAATCCACAAGTGAAAGTACGACTTCTACAACTACAGCGGCTGCCCTTAACTTATTTACATTAAAAAGTACTCAAGCAACATCTACAACAGAAAAGTCGTCCCCTGCTCCACTTCCAGTGATAATTAAAAAATTTACACCAAAACCTTCTACGACATCGACTACAACTCCACGGTCAAAAAAGAAACCGACTTTGGTTACTGTAATGGATGATTTGGCTGGATTTTTACCCCCCGGATACAAGCCACGACCTTCATATAAAGATAGAAAAACAAGCACAACAACTTCAACTAGTACAACGACAACTACAACTCCTATGCCTTCATCAACCACAGATAAAGAAATCTTAAATGGAACACAAGGACGATCATCTGGTATCTCATCTAAGAACAAAGTTATTGTATTAGACGAAAAATCACTTATACCAAAAGACTACAAGCGTCCTTCTGATGAAAAGAAGCACGATGTCCTTAAAATTGTTAAGCAGGATGATCTCAGCAAATTTTTACCACCGGGCTATAAACCTCCAAATGATACAATTTCGCCCAAAGAAATTGTAGAGTCATCAATTTTAGATAAGATTAAAAAAGTTGATGTATCAGATTTTCTACCTAAAGATTTTAAAGTATCAAGTACAACACCAAAAGCAACAATAGAATCAAAATTATTAGCTGCTTCTATTCCAGTTGACATAAGTGCATTTTTACCTTCTGGTTACAACAAGAATCTTTCAGACAATACTAGTGATCTTGTAACTAAAATCAAAGTTGCTGATATTTCAAGTTTCCTACCACCTGGTTTTAAATTAAATAAAACGGACGAAGCTAGTACTGAAGGCTCCTCGACTACAACAAAATCAACAAATAATGGGTTTAAAGTGGTATTCCCAACCCGGTCTAATTCAAAGGCTAATAGAAAAACAACAACTCCAAAATCGAATATTGGAAATGGCCCAGAACCTATAACACCAAAGATACTCAAAGGATGGCCGACTAGGTGAGATACAGAAATAAATATAAATTGAAATGAGTTACACTTAATTGAATCACTTATCAATTGCATTTGTTTTAGAGCTTCAACAGAATTTACTGGTTGGCCTTCGCCTTCGACTACTCCTTTCTCAATAGAGAAACTTCTCGAAGCACAGCGGAATGCTACTGCTACTAGTCCCCTACCAGAACTAAGCACGGAAGCCACCACTCGTCGCATCATAACAACCACCACAACAACACCAAGTCCACCACCACCTACTACTCCTGGAATATGTAGAAGAGAATGTGATATAGCTGGAACTATTAAAATTGTTTCAGGTTTGTGGCTATTGTGAAATATTTATTAACCTTGCTGCTATAAAATATTTTTATTATAATGACAATTATTGGAATTATAGGGGTTGAATGGGTTCCTGAACTCTTGGACCATCACACTGACGAGTGGCAAAAATTGGCCAATGAAGTAAAACAAGAGGTATTGATTTAGAATAAAGATATTTATATTTATCTTTGTATAGGCCTTTATTTATAGTCTTTATAACGTAAAATTATTTTTTAGCTTAATTCTGTCTACTCAAAGTCAGACTTATTGAAAAAGTGGTACAAGGGTATTCGCATAGACGCGTTCAGTAAAGGCTCTGTTCTTGTGGATTATTTCGTGGAACTTAACGACGTTAATGAAAAAGTTGATACTTTGGAATTCAAAAAACTCTTCCACAAATCATTATCCCAAGCAAAACCAGGAAGTGTTGTGGAAATAATAACCGAAGAGCCAAAAACAGATTTTGATCCCGATGTCATGCTTGGAGATCAACCAGTAGAAGATAGATTAAGTGTACATGATGAAAAAATTACAAAAACGATCGATAAATCATCAGGAAAATTAGAAATAGGAAAATTTATAATGGATCCAGCGTATACAGAATTTATAGGTATACTATATGTGAAATTTATTAATATCGAGAGCATTATTAGATTGAATAAAAAGCGGCAATTCTAATAAATTATATTTTTACAGTATTGCCGAAACGTGAGGTACCCACAATTGCGGAGCCGGAGGAAGAATCGTTCTTACCTCAATGGGGAATAGCTGTTATTGTGATAGCGCTCGCTTCCCTGCTATTTGTTATTATATTCGGTGTAACTGTCGTAAGTAAAATCTATAAACCTTCATCTCAAATCGTCATATTAATTCTTAAGTAAATTATTGCAAATTTTTGTGTTTGATAGTTGGTTAATCGCCAAAAAAGTGCCAAAGCAAAGCAGCCGATACCATTGAGTGAAGATATGCTTCGGGAACTTGATAAGAGTCACATGGGAGGATTTGACGAGATTCATCAAATGAAAGAGCGAGAACTTCCATATCTTCCGTCTGGCAAGGTAATGTTACAATAAATGGATGCAATTAGGAGAAAAGGTGTTATTAGAATTGTGCTCTTATATGGATATAATTGTTATTCATGTAACCCTAGAGAGAGCATAGTCTTGTTTAAACCAAACTAATATATTATAATTTCCCTACAGCGAATGTCTACCGCTTTCATAGAACAGTTAGCGTATCCGAACCCAGGGGACTCATGGCGGTCGGAATGGACACCGCAGATGCAAAAATACATGCAACATTATAACCCCGATTCTGGTAGAGGATCACAAATTTATGGAGGAAACGGCTACGGGTAAGTTTAAATTCTTTATTAAAAAAAAGTATTCAAAACGTGGTAAATATTTTAATGTTGTTACAGTTACAGTGGATCGCAAATATACGGACAAACGGGGGGTGGCTCTCAAATTTATGGATATACAGGCGAATATCCGCGGTCTCACTATTCCAGAAGACGATCCGAATACGATAACAATTTCTAATAATTCCATAAAAAGACTTATGAATTCTCCTTGACAATATCTTACTCGAAATGCCAATTTTGTATAATATAATGTTAATTGTAATTTAAAACTCAATATAGTGAAAGCGTAAAATGAACAAAAAAGTGGTAAGAAAATTTTATCGATATTTGACGTTCAGAATAACGACTTCTAGTAATGTATCAGCTTACACGCAATGGATGGCAAACAGCACTTACACTATATGGATGGATTCATCGCTATTAGCACACCCTTGAAACAAAAAGGAATAGCAGTATTATTGTTATTATTAGATGTCGACACATGTCAAATAAATTTGTAACGTTTCTCTTTTTATACAGCTACGAAACAAAAATTGTTCATTACTTAATTGTACAATAATATTAGATATTATAGGTACTTATCTAAAAAAATTTTCATTATCTCACAAAACTTCATTATTTAATTCTGGTTGTGAAACTCCATCAATACATCTAACTCATATTTTGAAATCGACGAAGCATACTACTATTTAAAAATTTTATACAATGTTTTAATAATTTATTTTTACTTTATAAAATCATTATAATAAATTAATTATTTAGTTGCCTAATTAATGCCGGCCTATAATATGTCACTATTTGTAAATCCTAATTTACTTAATGAGTTTATTGCCTGAATGTATTATTCAAAGATGTCAAAATTGTTAATTACGACTGATTGTGAGATGTAAATATCTAGTTTAAGACACTAAACTTATTTATAAGTCAGATGGACGTCAGGCATACTTGTTTTGCTCAGTTGTTAAATTGGCTGATCAATGCGTATAATATGTGCCAAATAATCTGTGTTGAAATGTATATAATGTCATGTAATGGTAACATTGAGCTGTCGTTAGAAGCGAACTTTACAATAAATTGTTATATTAGCTCATATCATTTTGTGAATAGCCCCATTCCATTACTACTATGCATACATAATACATCCATCACGCATCACATGATATTAATTAAATGGAATTTAATATTTTATTCCTCGAACAAAGTATTCCTTGAATGTTGTTTAATAAATTTGTTCTTAGATATTAGGTCCTGAATATTTTCCTGTATATAATGAGATTTTTTGTACATTTAGATAATTTTTTGTTTATTATTTTAGGTAGAAATTAAAATATTAAATAAGATCCTGAATTATAGTCCATAAAACTTAATGTTGTTTTATTTATATTTTTTTTAATGCTAGTTCCATAGAAAGTGAAGTAATAAGTAAAACTTCCATAGCCTTGGGTAACAATTTGCTGGGTTATTTTCTAGGAGTCGCCGGGAATAAGGAGAAACCACGAAATGACGTACTATAAAATAAGATTGGTATTCAGTATTGCAGCCGTGGCGTTAGCTACGCCTAGACCGAGGAAATAAGCAAGAAAATAAGTAAAAAGGAAATAGCAAGGAGCCTTGAAGATAATTGTAAACTCAGTGCAAATATATAATAAGTCTAAACCACATTCCATAAATGAACTTTCATATCAATGTATTCATACATAAGTACTTATTGCTAAATATTATCTATTTTGTTATTGAATTTACTTGATGTTATAATTTTATTATAATGTCATAAATTATATTGAAATTAATGCTTTATGCTTTAAAAAACTCAGATAAACACAATACATAGATGTATAGTGTATACGCTCCAAACTAAAAACTTCAACTATAGGTATCAACAAAGACATCACAAACATAATATCCAAACTCGAAACAAATATTATATACCTACTGTTTGTACGACCGGGAATCGAAATCGGGATCATCTGTGATAGACTGGTGCCCTAACTATTATGCGATAGAGGCCGTTAAAATAATAAGAAGGATAATATATAATATACGTAGGTATATATTATCACCATGTAATATTTACAACCATGTAGGTATATACTATATATTTCTTTTACATGTATTCGTATGATACCGGATTCGACCCACCCGCATTAATATAAATTCTCTATTTTTCGATCTGTGAACATCCCATCACAATGACTTCATAGCCGAGAGGGAGCTTATATGTCCCTTCACCCTTTTCTTGCAACCGATACGATGCTATTACGATAAATTATGAAGACAGTAAATTTTGTTTCCTATTGACTAAGGAAATTCCAATTTATTTGTTGAAAATAGTTAATACTAAAAAGTTTTTACAAATAAAATATAAACTAGGAGAAAAAATAAAAAGTTGTAATCGAATTTATAAGATGGAAGTTTAAACTAATGACAATGTGGAATTTGCCATACAAACAAATATACAGGAATGTGAAGATAGATAAACCAAAAACAGCATCCATTCCACGTATCACAAAACATAAATAACAACCATAACACAAAAGCTGACATTTTTGTAAATATATTTCCAGAATGCGTTATCTTCAACACAAGGGTAGACAATAAATTCGCTATGTCAGAAGTTGCCATTACGAGGCCATAGATCGGATAGATGTTGATGACCACTGACACGCATTAGCATTGCAAATGGCGGCTGTGTCTGCTCACAGAAGGAATTGATAAATCGACAACTATGCCTATATCAGTCATTTTGTATAGAAAATTATGAATAAGACTATTATTGAATTGTGAATATTATTATTTCAAAATGGACGTTGCACACTAGTCTCAAGTGAAGATGGCTGGTGTCCGTTCACTGATTAAGACAATTTGGAATCCGATACGTTGTATCTTTGGCAGTATATAAATGTACAAAATTATAAATGTATACATACCTATTAGCATGCATTTGTTAAGCTGATACAAATATTAATAATTGATACTCAAGCGCTCTAATCTCCAAAATCTCAACCAGCTTGCTGTTACTCCATAAATTAAACACTGCTGCAGTTTAGAAGCGCGTGTTGTGCCGTTTCGTCTTGTTTCAAGCAACTTCGAGCAAAACAGCTTCGAACAATCAGTATCAACGTAAGTTTAGTCTATCAGTACCTACTACAAACGCTAGAATAGTACAAACATTATTTAAAAAAGAAACTTTTGACTTTATCTCGTATACATTGTTTTTCTACTTTTTAATGTCTGAGACTTCATCAAGTACCATTATTACTTTTAAAAGAGCAATAAAAAGGAGCAAAATGGTCATTAGTCATGGTGTAAGCGCCCAGATTACGGAGGAGGTTTAAAAACAAACGTTAAAGAACCTTAAAGACTTATAAATAACTACGTAAGAAAAATAATAAAATCTTCAATAAATAAATTACATAAAAAGGAAATTTAATTGAGAGGTTTCTTTCATAATTGCTTTTGAAATCTTCAAAGGTTTTTTTGTGATGTTTATTATAATATTTACGTCAAAAATAATATTTGAAAGACGTTATTTACGTGTTTTTGAATAGTAATCTGGCATGTGACCAGACTCCGTGTAATGTTAATATAGGGTGCAGTTCGTGACTTTCAGTATAATTGCTACCACAGAGAAACCATGATCGGCCTCACGATGCTGGCTCGAGAGAAGGTTGATTCAGATTGACAGAACCTACTTCTCTCGTTATACACTGTAACTGCCTACTAACATTGTATTAGTTTAATATGTAATTCTAAAGGGATTTTAATAATAATTACACAGTGAGCTATGTAGTGTATTACTTCTCCATCAAACCCGAGTAATACTACGTCTTGGGTAACACAAAGCGATTAAAAGTTGAATAAATTTAATAATTAATGTTGATACACGCGTTAGATACACCAGCACGAAATAGGCATAATTTACACAGAGAACACGACACGACCCATACTAACGGGGAAATGTCGCATCCTCCAACTTCTACTTAAAATTAATGAACACAACATTTACTGTACTACATAACAATTGCTTTTAGCTAAATAGATTATGTAATTATCACATCTGCAACTTATTAGACTAAGTAATTATCAATAAAATTGTATAGCTAGGCAAAAAAATGAAGTGAGTTTCTAAATTGACTAATAAAGACACGTTGTAAAAGATTTTAATAAGAAAAACTTAATTTAGAATAGTCAATCAAAAATAAAAGTATTAAATATTTTTGAGCAGAGAAAGATATAATTTTGGAATCATAACATGAATAAGTAAAGATTTCTTGCCATCCCTGTTTGAGCAATTATAGCGTGTATGAGGTAGAAATAATCGTATTTGAAGCACGCCCTTTTCGGCAATTGCAGCAAAACTCTCCACAATGTCGAAGGATCCTATAATGAAATGATAATACTCAAGCGTGGCCGTGATCTGGATTCCTAATTCGAGTAGTTTAGCTTCAGATCCGAGGGTCCATTTACCTAATTATACCCAATTTCACTTTGCTCTTTTCATCGTTTCTATGAGTATGATTTATTATTCAAAGCCGGATTTTTATGTTGTATTATTATATAGGTACCTATTTTTCAAGAAACAAGTCTTCCACCAGAAAGAGAAACAATCAATAAAAGTGCAATAAATTTCATATGATGCACTCCTCTACAGTTTATCATATTTTAAAGTTTATGATCCATAAAACAGAACTCACGTAATAAAATTGCTTACGATCTTCCAATTTCGTTGTTAATAAAACAGTATCTAACCGACAATCGTATAAAAATAATATAATTTGTTTCGAGAGTTTTTGGGTAGAAAATACTGTTTTACGAACTGACTTTTTGAGTTCTCCCCTTATTTTTTCTAACCGCTCAATGAATAATTCAACAGAGCGAGATTTAGCTGAAATTAATTGCGGAGTAACGGGCGTTCGTCCACAACACACATTTTCCATCAAAGGGATTTTACTCCAGAAGTCCTTAAGACACATATGCACATATTACTCTATTGATTCAAGTTTTTTTTCACCTAAAAAGTGTTACATAACATTTGTCTATATCAGATGAAAATGAATTGAAATATAAAAATTATTTATTTGAAAGCAACACATTAAAACTCAAATTTATAAGTGATACCATCTATATCAGGTGTCTCCTAAGCTAGGAAATAATACAGGATGAATTATAGGAGACGAGGAGATATAAGTCAGTAATACTTTAAATTATAATTAAACATTTATAAGTTTAAGACAATTTATTTATTATCCTTCATATCCGAATTTAACAAAGGATCGCAAAAACTGAGTTGTTTCCGAGTGCCTACAACAACTTAAATCATGGAGCACACACAGTACGACCAATCCAAAATATAAACTTTTATTTTTAAATTTAGAATTTACTTTTAACTTAGACTTTTAGGTTATACGCGATTGAAAAGACTTTATGTGGTTCACTATTGCATTTAGTTTGATTATTTTTAATCGGACATTTTGGCTATAACAACAGTAATTCCAAAATTTGGTACTTTGGACTTCAAACATTTTCTATTATATAAATATAATAAACCAATTAAGTTGATCAACAATACAATATATCTATGATCATTAAGTTAATCAAATTGCTAATGATTACTTATAATTAATACATTCAGTAACTATGTGTATGATTAGTATGTTAAATTCACTTGCCGTGTGTCCCCGGAGACGAGTGCGTCAGACAGGCGCTCAACAAATTGTTCAGGAAAGCGATTAAAGCCTGAAAATTGTTTCACAACAATGAAGGTCCGGCCACAACACATTTACAGAGGGCGACATTAAATCTTTTATCCTGTCGCTTACCAACATTTTGCCTTTTCACATTATTCATAAGTTTTCGAATAACAAATAATTTATTTCGTATAAACGTGCGGTCATAAATTCAAAAATATGTTAAAACAACTATTCATATTTGAAATTTTAAACATAATGGATTTGACACACAGCTCATTCCACGTTCTTGGGTGGGGCCTAGCTGGAATGGTCTAGGGGTCTATATATGTATATCGGATGTTTGCTGATCAGTCCGGAATGAAACTTATGGAAATTCGAACAATTTATTTAACTTTAAAGTAAGTCTTGTGACCCAAACAAGCTTGACTTATTTGCCTACAGAATGTGCAATAAGTATTCTTTCGCCTTTCTCTGGACTGCATAATGCAATGTGACAAATCTTTTACGAATTTGATGAACTGAACGGAACGCATTTTCTTCAAATATTTGTCTAATTCATTGTGTTTTAAGTAACAGCTCGTATTAATCATATGTGCTTTTACCGTATAATTTATTCCGATCTATTAATTAGTTAAATAAATAAAGGCGCGTAATTAAATAAAGAAAATCTATCAGATCCAATAACAGATTATAATCAATCAAAACATTGTGATTTCCCTTAGGAAATGGTATCCATTAGGCGATCTCTTAAATATAATTATTGCTATTGAAGAGAAAATTTACAATTTAATATCATAGCATAGAAATCAAAATTTAATCAATTGAAAGTGGCTAATGCCATAAAGATTACTACCTAAAATGTATCATAATAAATAATTGCCTAATATTAAATAATATTCGTAGTAAGGGTTTATTTAGAAATATTTTAGCTATATTGCCCATAACTTACCAACACATATTTTTAGTAATACCTGTGGAAAATAAAGGATATATAATAAATATTCGAGTCAAAGCTTATATTTATAAAGGGAAAACGACTTACTGATGCTTTACCAAATAGCCTCAACGGGATACTCTCGGGACCGTATTCCATCAACATCACATTTAATATAGGTATATATACCTAGCTACAGATAGAGTTCCTATCAAGTACAACTGAGAAGTGAGAGAGCACTATCACAAACTAAAACAGTCAAAGTAGCAAAACGAAAAAATTCGATATGATTGAAAACAAATGAAAAGCGACACATGTTCAATGTTTCATGTTTCATTTCTTCAGGTAGTGAATTGTAAATCCTAAAGATTGTAAGTCATGAGCGCGAAGCTGCTACTACATTGTTTTCAGGCGTTTTGTTTTCAGAAATCTCCCCTACCTAATTTATATGGACCATGGAAATGTATCTATGATGGACCTTAAATGCAAACGACACATTCTAAACCGAGCAAGGTTAACTCCCACATTTATCGGTTCGCCAACTGTATCACAATACTTTGACAGCGTTAAAAAGCTGTCTATTTTCACAAAAATAATCAAAATATCGTTAGGAAGAGATAAATCTTTTCGGTTTTTAAGGGTCTTTTATGACGTACTTCCGTCTTTGTCGAAAATCTATAAAATATTTTTTCTATATTTATCTAAAAACATGTTTATGTGCACCTACAGTCCACGCAATATATTTTAATAAAATGAAAATATACGTACATGCTGGGTCCATTAAGCTTTTAGACGGAAAAACATTTTTATTACTTTCTGCCATCAGAGAATTAGTTCATCGTACCGATTAAGCAATTTGCCAACACCGGACTGCTATGGAAAATATACAAAAATTACAAATTAATATAAAATAAAATGACGACGCATTTGGAAAGATTATAGAACGTTCGGGACGTATCATTAATCACATGGAGTTGAGAAAGGATTTTCGAGGACGAAATTACGGTGAGCGTGTAAGGCAGACGTCCCCATGTTATGTTGAAAAGTATATTAAAGTAATGCACAATTATAATGAAACTGGATCTTGTGTAAAGGGGCTCATAATTGTGTGTTATTTCATAATTATTTTTTTATTTATTTATTACAAAACTATGCGACATAACCCGTTTATAATTAATACCAATAATAATCGAATACTTAACAGGCCCCATAACATGGGAGAAACAAAGATTAATATATTTATTTATTTATTGAAAAATAAAAAAAAACTTAATTTAAGTATTGTATTCATATCATGAACTGATGGGTCTAATGGGTGTGTGTAGTCTTGTTTTCTTTAAATTAAAATTATAATGCAACATCACCTTTGGTTGTTAACAAATCAGAACACAAAAAAAAACTTATTCAGTATGAAATGATTTCTAAATAATAAAATAATCAAACTGGCATACACTTTTCATCGCATTCATCATTTAAGGCATATCAATATTCGGTATGGCTTTTAGCCAAAGTTGTGTGTGGCAAAATATTTCAGTATTACTCGAATATTGGAATCTATATGAAATTAATATCTTTTAAAAATAAAATTAACGTCGATTAGTTCAAAGCATATACAAACAAAACATTATAATGTGCTACTAAACTTTTCATATTGTAATAAATAACGATTGTTATTTTTTCAAATTTAATATTCCAAGTGCCCCAGCCATTGAGGCTATTGTGACCATTATTCTAGCATGCACGTAGATGTTTTTCTATTGAAGCGCCTGCGGGGATGTTATTATAAGAGATTACGAAGGGACGAACAAAAAATACACACTCTTCATCTTACAAAATATTATAAAAAATACATCGAATAAAATAATTATTACCTTAAAAATAATTTTCATACGAGCCTTAAGAAAAACAATTACAATAACAAATGTTTTATAAAATAAAAGAGTCAATAAATACGTAATTAAATTCTGTTTACAAAGTTGTATTTAACAGTTTGATCATCTGTAAGTGTTTTCAATTATAATTTCTAATTATCAGAGTAAATATTTAAAGCGACATTAATTTAGGTACTTGAACGTTTATTTAATTAATTATAAAATGTTATTAGGCTTGTGACGATATTCAAAATTTTATTCACAGTACTTCGATTCTATTAGTTTTAGCATCTAGCGTTTAGGAGTTCGGACAGGCCAGAAATACCAGGTAATATTTTCACATCAATATAAGCATTCAATTGTTTTAAGAATACATTGTTTGTAACTTACGAACTTTTTAAGTTTGTTATTTGGAATACAAAAGAGCAAAATTATACCGAATTCACTCTACGTACGTAATACCAGATTTTTTACTTAGTATAATTACGAATATAACAGCACAATCGTATCACATCTCGCGTTCTACAATGGCAACAAAAAGCTATTCCCTGCAAAAGTGGCAGAAGAGTTTACCCGGGAAAGTGAGGATTTGAGAAAACCCGATTATTAGCGGGAATTTAAGAGGCAAGGATTGTTTTGTCTAAAGTGCTATGTCTCTTTATATGTTCGTTGCAACTGTTACTCAAACAAATGGGTTTAAGTACAAATAATTATTGCATAAATTTGTCTTGCGCTAAGAGCTTACTTCCGCGGACGGTTTATCAAATTAACAATATTCAGAGAGAGGTAAATTAGTATTTATCTTTTACTTAGTATAGTAAAGTTATTATAATTTATATAACTATAAATAAAATAAACAAATAAACATTGCTGCAAGAATAAATTGAATTGCCCAACAAATATAGTACAAGTATACAAGTATTGCCTAAACAAAAATTCACAAAGGAAAAACAAGAAATATTTAAAGCATATCAGTCATCTAGATTCACAACATGATATTGTTCCGGCAATTTTCCTAAATCTCTCTGTAAGTGTAGCTCCTGTTGTGCCATGGGATCGGGATTACTGTAAAGCTCTGAGAACTGTTTTTCTCAGAGCCTCACTCGACGTTCGAAGGAAAATACTACTTTTAAATAAATAACAATCAAAATTCTCTTTTTTTGGTTATTTCCAAATGCTTGTGAAGGATACGTTAAAGAGTTTTTTTTTATGTTAGAGACTTGCAAGTGCATACAGTCACAATTACTCGCATCTCAGTTTCATACATTACATAAAACGGTTAAAAAATAAAACACGTGTTCTTCCTTTCCTTTTAAATCATTGGTTCATATTGTACTAGAATACTTTAAATAATACAAAATTTAGAAAAATAAGTCAGATCCTGCAAAAAGTGGCAGTCTGATGTTGGTTAGCCCAGTATACATATAGTCTCGGTAGTAATATATCAAGTTGAGTGTGGTCACTGGTCATATGCCAGGCTGCACAACTACGTAATAATAATTAGTATTAAAATGTATATATATTAAGTTACAGCTAATATTTATCATAATTTTCGTATAAGCAATTCGTAGGCTTACATAAAACGCGAGTACGCATTAAACTTGATGAAAACAGACTTAAAATTAAATTACACAAGAACGCTTAACTTTACACGACTATAATCCACGTCTTTTGTTTTATAGACACAAAGTACCGGGGCCCGACAACGAGAATTCAAATAAGATTACTTACTCAAATCTACATCCATTGTGTTTAAATTCAAACTTCTCATATGAGCAAATAGTATGAAAATACATAACTTAAAACTACAGAACGTCTTTATAAGAAATTAAAATGCTAATTCCGTTTTTTTTTGCCCTTAAAACAAAATTGAGCTTTGAGGTGAAATGTAATAAATGCAAAGGCGCCGGGATCCCTCAGAGATTGGAGCTAAACGACGAAACACAATAAGATTTAAGAAAGTTTCAGAATATTTTAATGCAAAAATGGAAATGCCGAATTAATGATACCACCAATCTTTTAAAAGGCAGGAAATTTTATGATATATTAATCTTTAAATTGCGATTTAAGTAAACTTTTTTTTATCAAATCAAAAACCTCTGAGCCTTCTATCAAAGTATGATGAACAAATCACATTGATTAATGAAATTTGATGTTGGTATAATCAATTGCGAACCAACATATAGGTACTCGTATAACAACTCGACCATAACCGTTTTTATAATTAGTTAAAACTTACTCAATTTGATATCCAAAGTTATAGGTATATCTTATATCAATAATTTTTCTAGAAAGATGCCGAAAATATCAACATAGAAAATAAACAAATAAGAAAAGAAAAAATAAATTAGATTGGGCGCGATCTAATAAACGTCAAATCGCAAATGCAATATAAAGTACGAAACAAGTAAGTTAATTAATGTTGTTTGGCGAAGTTCGTTAATCTCTATAGACCAGTCAGGTACTGAACTAGCTAACTGTATCAGGCGTAAATACACTCACTGTTTTCTTGATAATGGGAAAAGGAAAAGAAGAGCCGAAACTAATTGTTGTTCTAAAGCCTTACTAAACCACAGTTATTCAAAGCATGATACATATAACATACTATTTGATACTCATAGGTACCTACATGATAAAAATTGCGCCCACAATGTATGACGGGCTGAATCATAGTCATAGGCACCTTTCAGGTTTACTGCTAGCTGGTGTTGATAAATATTTCAAAAAAAAATTTAAATCCATCAGCAACACCGTTCTATTTGCCTACATTCTATTGTGCGTAACAGAAAGGGTTTGTCCCTTCATTATATATCTTAATGTTTTTGACCCAACATGAATAAGCCTTGTTTATTTGCACGTCATGGAGACAATAAAATTCTTTGTTATACTACAAACTAGTGCATAGGTGAGCTTAAGTCGTTGGTATTGTCTTGCAATGGCAAAATAAGTATATAAAATTATTATAAAAAATTAATGAGATGTAGAAGGCATAAGGTTCTTCTCCACGCGAGCATAATCTCTATATCGTTAATGCTTATAAATATTATTCAATGAGACTCATAATTTGTTTAAGATTTATTTGATTAATTGGTTCGCGTAATAATAGAATATTGATATAGAATAAATTACATGAATTAGTTTTAAGCTACAGTCCAATTATGTAGCTGTTGAAGTGACTTTGGCCTCATGTACTCAATAACATAAATAGGTAACAAGATATCGATGCTTTCAGTCTTTAGGGGGAATATCCGAAATGGATTTTCATAGCTTTGATGTACTAAAATTACGTTTGAATGTCTGTATTCACATTCCAATCCGTAAAGGAAATATTTCACATATTTACCTTTTGACGTCGCTCGTAAACATGACTGTTATAGTCGAAGGCTAAAATATTTTACATTTAACATTTAATTTGAGCTTTGTAAATCTGACAATCTATGAGTTCATTCTTGTATCTCAAAGGTCAAATAATAAGGATACTGTAAATTATTCAGAATCAGAAACCGGATGCGATAATAACGATACTTGTAAAATTTAGAAAGTTCCAGGAAATCGTCGTCGTAATACTTGTAAATTCAATTAGTGGTAAAAAAAATATATCTAATTTACATTTAGGATGTTTTATGAAATACAGTAAATAGGGAGATCAAATGAGAGCAAAAATTGCAAGTATAGAATCCACCTGAAGTGTGTTCATCAGCAGTGAACAAGCGATACTAACGAGCTATTACGCACGGTTCGTTACATCTGCCCTGCGGTTCATTCAACCACCCCTGCCAAGCTCCTGCATAAGGAAATGATCGTCCAATTGCGTTTTAAGAAGGTTATAAAATTAAATATCGTACACATTTATTACGGGTGAAATTGTTACTCAAAGGCAAAAAGAAAGGTCGCAAAATATTTGTGAAAAATATATAATAATTTTATAACTTATTTTCGTTAAGTATTCAGTTAGCAACGGGCGTGCTTTATCTCGTTCTATAAACAGTAGGGATGTGCCGAGTACTCGATTTATACTGAACACATAGGCTAGTTGATCAAATGTTCTAATCACCTAAACCTATAGCACACATTCGTCTGCTGAAGCAAGCATAGCGGGGGCGTTGTTAGGCTCAGGCATGTCTCTGTGGCCGTATATTAGCTTAGCAATGAATGAATACAAGTTACATACTATTATAAAAAGTTGAAATTTGGCTTTTAAAATATATGTATGGTCAATTTCATTATTTCTAAACATGTGAGTTTCTTCTTTTCACTGTTTTTTTTTTTGCACATTGTAAACAAAATCCAATTATTTAATTTCCAAAGTTGTAATGCGCTAAGCAGATAACATGAGCATTTCATGCAAGCGCCAACATATCCCTGTCATAATTGCATAATAGCTTGTGCGATATGTCTAAAACACGAAGACGCTTTAAGTTAATACAACTACCCAGATTATAATCACGTACATTCATTGCTGTACTATTATATTGTAGGAAATATATCCGTATTTTTATGTTAAAATTCAAGATACGTAATTCGATTGCTTGCAAAAAAAAGTTATATAAACAAGAAAGCGACAAATAACTAACAAATAACGAAACGAATTCGATTATAAGACTGTATTAGGTAAGAAAAACTCACGCGTTCCCAAACTTGGGAGGCTTGGCCACGACTCCTCTAGGAATAACAACGTGACCCAAGTAATATAGTCGAGAGCTCTCCAAGGAAATGCCTCAGATAGAATTCCTAATTTTTCTCTCCTCGTACCAACTGCTAAGATTTTCCAAATGCACTCCTCTGCGAATACAACGAAAGTGGCTCGCTTGATTTCAATTGTTATAGTAATGCAACAGTAAATGTAAATATACTGAGATGAGACGCCATAGACGCATAATAAATTTATAAATGTATTATATTTACGGTCAATGATCATGAATCACAACAAAATGTGTGATTGATTTTGACAAAGGCATGGTTAATTGCATTTCTGATAGATATGTTAAAAACATCAGTTGTATTTACACTTGCATTATTAGTCACTCATGACATTATTCCATAATCAAAAGTAGGCTAATACGTATGTATTTCCTTTAACATAGCTACTCTATTATATTTGACTCAGTGTTATATCTCTATTATATTCAACTGTTACTCTCCGACCGGCAATATGATCCTCCTATAATACTTTTCGAAACCATTTAAGATTGTTTCGTAACAAATTGTAGTTTGACAACTTTGTTTTGTACCTTCGTCTTGTGAAATAGAGGCAATATGGAATAGAATAATATCAGTTTCATTTCAAATACTTATTGGAAAAGATAGATGTGAATACGTCGACTGTGAAATAAGAAATATGTAAGAAGGGGAAGGGTCTCGCCAGTTTTGTGTAGATGACATTGATTTATTAAAATCCTTCCCTTGTTCCTTGGTATGTCTTATAATTCTTAAATTGTAGATATGCCATGTATTCAATTCACTTAAACGTCGACTCGGCAATTAAGTTAATTACATAAAAAAACTGTATATTCTCAATTTGTAAGATTAGAAATTGTTACTTACTTACTAGTCAGATTGCGAAAATGGTACAAAAACTATTATCTAGGTTGGGAACAGCTATCCATCGACTGATTGATGATTCTAGCTATACAGTTTTTGTGGAAAGATTTCTCTCCGACGCTATTAACTTTTCGCATAACAAAATTACGATTTGAGAATAATTATAGTTTTGTTACCTAATTGAAATATTGAAATAGTTTGAAATTGTTTAATAAATATTTAAATACTATTTTTCTCTGTAGGATAAATTAAAAAAAATAACCATACACCAGATAACAACGAATTAAGCTTGATAACCATTACGGCATGTCCCATAAAAAGTTAACGAGGGAAGGTGCCTTCCCCAACAAAACTGAAATAATTTCAAATGTTACGTAACATCCACAGAGGACGCTATAGAAAAATGCCTGTAACCATTTACGTGTGGCTTAAACGTGAATTTTACGATAGGATGAGAGCTACATATAATACTTTGTGCTTTTCCGATATGGAAAACGATTTTCGTATCTCTAATAAAAGCCTTTTGATAAATATAACCGGTGCTATAAAAATATTCCGCTTGTATTTTATAACCGCACATGTGCAATTATTTTATGACTCATTCCATCATATCCGTGCGTGCCACGTGTTGTGTGTATGAGAGGGCTGAAGGACTTAAATGTCTTAAACCAATTTTTTAATCAATAGTTATATCATTATTTACATTATAATATTAAACATAAAATTATAAACATTCACATTTATCTATTGTTTTGAAAATAAAAAGATAATGTTGCAGTTATTTTTGTTTAATAATTGCATTTATACTTAATCATTAATTGTATTTGTTTTTGTAAATATTATATCCATTTGCCTACGTGCAGATATTTAAATTTCACAGTAAAATCCCTCCCAATAATCGTATGTTTTAGATAAGTGAAACATCATCCGGGTTGAGACCGCAATCCGTAAACGAACGTCCGCGAACGTGACAACTCGAGACATTGATAAATTATGTAACAAAACATTTATTTGCTTCAAAATAGTTGATTTTAAACTAGACATTTCGTTTGTGAATACAAGATAATCATTCATTTATATTAGAATAGTAAACCATTATTTTGTAATAATTAAGTTCATTATTATATCAGAATAATGGTTTGGCCAGGCAAATATATCATTCTGTAGATAACAGAATTCAAATATAACGCCCGTAAAGTGACAGGAGTTTTCCTCACGAATGTTCATATTTCTATGTGGCAGCAACACCGCTCTTTCAA
Source organism: Tineola bisselliella (assembly GCA_028551675.1). NCBI lineage: Eukaryota > Metazoa > Arthropoda > Insecta > Lepidoptera > Tineidae > Tineola > Tineola bisselliella. Next base: position 113,789 of record JAPWLS010001151.1, read on the forward strand.
TTAAACTCAACAATATCAGAAGGAATGCGGTGTCATATCGGGTTATTTCAAAAAAGCTCATAGAATATTTTATTTAATAACCTGTATCAATAGAATTGAAGGATACTAATTGACCAATCCTTGGAGAATGTCAACAAAGCCCTCTTTTACGTTTATTGGTAGTGCGTATTTACTGTAATGAATAATATTATGTGTATTAAGAAAAAATATTATTAAAATTAAAATATCTCTCAGATTTATTATATTTTTAAAGAAATTGTGACAAATAAAGGTCTGCTATAATTAACAAATAAATATTTCTTTTTCTAGAAAACAGAACGTTTTTTCTTCAATAACAATTTTTATCAAACTGCAACCGAAATGAATGTCGTTATTTAATGTCAACACTTCATTCACCTATGACATTGAGGTAGATAAAACTGCACAACATTGTTGTTTGCTTAGTTATCAACTTAGCAATACATGTTGTGTATTGGCAATTAAAATTGTTATGATGACTTCAAGGGCATAAGGCTGCAGCAGTCATACGTTCAAAGTACACACTAAATGGGATAAGACTATTGACACAAATATGTTAATGCCAAAATAAATTCTTCCAGGTATTTTTAACGATGATAAAAATTGACCACTGCAGATTATCAATCATTGGGGTCAAGAACATTGGGCACTAAAAACTATATAATAGGGGCATTTTTTAATGTCGCTCAGTGCATGAGCTGTCTGCAACAGAATGAGAGTGCTGTGGGCGTTCCTAGGGCTGGCTGCTTTAGCCTCAGCCTCAACGCTGGAAAATATAGGCTATGATCAAAGTCAGGGTTAGTTAAACACTTTTTTATATATATAATCGTATTTATTTATCAGCGAAAAGTAAAAATAAATGACAAATATGTATTCAAAGTTACAGGCTCTATTACACAAAAAGATAAACAAATTTTGCTTCTCAAACTATTGAATCATGTCACACAGCCATGCATGTACAAAGACATCGAAGAATACGGACGCCAATACAAGATTGAAGAAAACATGGACAAATACACGGTAAATATTCAAATTCATATGTTAAAAAAGCAATATTACAATAAGAAAAACTTTCTTTATATTTATATGGATATTTATTCGCAGAAAATCGATGTTGTAAAACGCTTCATCAACAACTACCATGTTGGTTTCCTACCGAGAGGTGAAATTTTCACTCTTCATGTAGAACGTCAAATGAAAGAAGTCATCGACATGTTCCATGTTTTATTCTATGCCAAGGACTTCACTACTTTCTTCAAGACTGCTTGCTGGATGCGCCTTAACGTAAACGAAGGCATGTTTGTATATGCACTAACTGTCGCAGTCAGACATCGCGACGACTGCAGAGGTATAGTCTTGCCACCACCTTATGAAATCTATCCATACTTCTTTGTCAGAGCCGATGTAATACAAAAGGCTTACATGTTAAAGATGCAAAAAGGCACCATTGATAGTAAATTATGCGATTTCTATGGTATCAAGAAGACCGAGAAGAACGTTTACGTTATTGATGAAAATATTTACGACACCAGAGTATACCTCAATGACAATGACAATCTCCGATATTTTACTGAAGATATTGGACTCAATACTTACTACTACTACTTCCATGTCGATTATCCATTCTGGATGAATGAATTAAATATGATGGACAGATTCAAGGCTAGACGATATGAACTCACTCTATATTTTTACCAGCAAATATTAGCCAGATACAACTTGGAGCGTTTGTCAAACAATATGGGAGATATTCGTACATTATCTTGGGATAAGCCGGTTGAAAATGGATTCTGGCCATATTTGAGACATCACACTGGAGTGGAATTGCCCGTAAGGTTCAACAACTACATTGCACGTCGTGATGACAACGTTGATATGCTGCAACTGGTAGAAGATTATGAAATCATAATTAAAGACGCCGTCCTTAAGGGATATATTATTACGGTAATATTTCTAATTATTAAATGGCTTGTTTGTAATCAGCCCTTTAAAATGCACTTAATTATGTTACAGCATGATGGTGTCAGGTTAGATCTCCGCAAACAAGAAGATATTGAAAACCTTGGCAATATCATTTACAGCAAGGTTGATAAATATCATGGTGATCTCTATAGATATCTTATTATTCTCATGAAGTCCGTCTTGGGACTCAACGCTTTCACAGCTGACAAGTAAGTCTCTTGGTTCCAATTTTCTTTTGTGATTTGTATAAGTTATTACTTACATTAATACGATTGTAAATTGACAGATACTTCGTGGTGCCCACTGTCTTGGATCATTACCAAACTGCCCTACGTGATCCAGTCTTTTACAATTTACAAAAACGAATTGTTGACATATTGTTCCTGTTCAAGAAGAAGTTGCCAAGTTACACTCGTGAAGATTTGTATTTCCCCGGTGTGAAAGTTGAAAACATTGTTATTGACAAGCTTGTGACTTACTTCGATGACTATTTCATGGATATGACAAATGCCTTGTACTTAAATGAAGAAGAGTTAAGAAAAACTAAATCCGATATGACCTTCTTGGTACGTAAACGCCGTCTGAACCACAAACCTTTCAAACTAAACCTGGAGATTATGTCAGATAAGGCTATAGACTCCGTTATAAGGATATTCTTAGGTCCTAAATACGATCATATGGACAGGCTGATTGATATCAACAAGAACCGCATGAACTTTGTTGAAATAGATTCCTTTGTTCACAAACTAAACACTGGTAAGAACGTCGTAATTAGGGATTGCAAGGATATGCACAATATGGTACACGATCGTATAATGACCCGCGATTTCTGGTCTAAGCTCGAATCTTCTGGTGACATCAGAGAATTCGTAACTACAGATATGAAGAATTACCAGACCGGATTCCCATTGAGGCTCCTCCTTCCTAAAGGTCATGTTGGAGGTATGAAGATGATGATGTACGTTATTGTAACACCCTTAAAGATTGTTGATAATGTTGATCTAACAATGATAACAGATAAGTCCAGATACGAGTACATGGACTACAGATATGCTACATTAATGGATAAGATGCCCTTAGGTTTTCCTCTGGACCGTCATATTGACGTTTCAACTTTCTTCACAACCAACATGAAGTTTGTTGATGTAATGATTTTCCACCAGCGATCAGCTTGTGATATGAGAACAAGATGGGAGCGTTACGTTCTAAGAAATTACAATTTGGAGTCAACGACATCAGATGATTACTTTGTACCATACAATAATAATATTAATCATAATAACATTGTCATGAACAAACAGGATCCCCATCTTGATTTCTAGTTTGAAGACCGTTAAAACATTAAATCAATTGTAAATAATAGAAACTCGTATCGAATAAAATGTAAAAAGACTAAAATACAAAGCATAATTTTTATTTTTGTTTTTTGTTTAATGCGTAAATTTTCTTTAACGTCTAAATAAAACTAAAAATATTCAATTATCAAATGCCTTTTATCCGTGTACATGTTTTTCTAAAGATTCCCTATTTTTCAATCCATCCGATTAACTTATTTGTATATGAAATAATAATTATTTGTTACGACTTCCTTTGTAATATTCTAGTATGATTTAACTCTAAAAAAGAGGACACAAAGTGGAGAGGCAATCAGTTGCTCCTAATGCCTCCGCTCGAATGTTAACAGCCGTCTATAAATCAGGGAACAGCCTTGGACCGAATGCGACCGAATACCAAGGAGCGAATAATTTCCCACTCCCCGCTTAAATAAATAAAGTTTGTTTAAAGACAGCTAAGGGGATTCGCCCTCAAATAGGTGTTTTCCTCTAGAGTTTCCTTATAAATCACGTACGAAACGGATCGCGGCATTAGTTTTTTACGTTGAAATTGAATTAAAATACATCAATTAATATTTCCGGGAAATAAATATTGTGATTGATTGTGAAAGTGAACAATAAACTTTTTTTACGCCTAATATGATTTCCAATTTATTTTGAAATCAACTTCATCAAAAATGATATTGAAATGTATTATTTATTAGTATTGTTTTTTCAATTATTTTCGGGTACAGATGCTATTAATAAATCAACTTTCAGAAAAACATTCCATATTATAAATTTGATTTTCTTATTCTACAGGTGTAACACTTGAAAAGAATTGTGATATAATAAAATGTTCGCATATATTCGACCCAGTATGTGGGATGATACAGAACATGGATAGATCTTACACTTTTCAATCATTTAGAAACATTTGTTATTTTAATAGAGAAAGCTGTATTTTAAGCTCTCGTGGTATTTATTACATTTTTTACTAAAATTCATTGCTATGACGACTATTGAAAGTTTTATATGGCCATAGATATAAATTACATTTTTGAATATAATAAAATGTTTATTCACAGGGATTTTAAATAGATTAACAAGCAAAAGAAAATGTGGTATTCGCGAAGAAACTTCGCATCGTAGAGTTGCAGATTTTAGTATAGTCGGTGCACATCAGGTATGCAATCATTCTTGTCCAACGCATTGCATTGATGAATACCACCCAGCATGTGCACAAATATGGAATAAAGGAATGCAGAGATCACGTTTGAGAGTCATGATAAACCATTGTCATATTGATTTATTTTCTTGTGTTGTCGGCGTCAGTAAGTACTCTATTTATATCTGTTACTTAACTTCAACTGTCTTGTTCTTATTCATTGCCACGATTAAGATACACCCACCACCATTACTCAACATTATTAAAGTATATGTAACACATCTCTTTCGCTTCCTTTCTATTGATATTTTTATCAAATATGTTTCAATCACTGTGGATCTCCTAAAATTACCTATATCTATATTTACAGATGTTACAATTTATCCACTTGGAAAATGTTTTACAAATCCTTCTGGTTTACTTTTTATGAATCATATGGCAGTAATGAAGAGTTTGGGGCTTATTGAAACAAAGGTGGAGAAGCAGCAATGAGGAATCAGCTGACGCAATATAATAGATGAGTTATAAAATGTGTCCATCGTTGCGCCAATCCATTAAATCCATTTGTTTCAACTGAATAATCCATTCATTTCATTGTTAAAACTTTTAATAAAAGCTTTGAAATCGGAGCTTTTTATTAAAAGTTTTACTCGTACTTAGGATTCCCTAATTACATTTGCAATTGATGGTATCATATGTGGTGATACCCACATGATATTACATAAAATTAGTAATGGATGATTCATTTAATTATTTATTTTGAAACAATTGGCCATAACTACGTAATATTACTAGGTATGTACATAAAAAGATAAGTGAATTAACTTGTTCAAGAAAATAGAGTTCTGAAACAAAACTAAATTTTAATCCTTATAAAATATGTTTAATAATAAATAAAATATGAGTAGATTAATTAAGAGCTTATTTCCTGAATTAATTTGATACGAAAGGGGTAGGTAAACTGAACTGAGGTGTATTTAAATTTACCCCTCACGTGATTAATGTTGCCACGAGAATCGATTTACAAGCAGCGGTTAAGCCGGCCTGAATTAGCCGTCGATGGAAGGGTCATTAATTACACAGAAAGCTATACAAAAAATACTCATGCTTTTTGAACTGGGAAGCAGCATGTACTCTATAATGCATATATGTAGTTATGCAAGGCAAAGGCAGCTTGAAATAAAGTTATAAAAGAGATTTTTACACTGATACATTTTAAATTTCACCATAAATAGTTTTCATTAAAAATTTCATAAAGTGTAGTTTACATTGAATTTCATAAATAACTTGAAAATTCTTAATAACGCGGTCGAACAGCTGCCGTTTGAAATAGCGCCACTTGCATCTGACAGACCCTCGTCCGAGTTATTCGGGGCCGCTGCGATTAATGTTCTACCAACCAAATACCACCTCAATATGTCTTGCAAGCGTCATTAGCTTCAGCTTTTCCTTAATATATACTAAATGATTTTTCCATGGAAGTAGAAATTAATTAACAACGATTGATGACTCAGGAATATATATTATATTACAATGGAAAATAACACAAAGTCTAACGGATAAATTGATTTAAAATAATTAACACACTGTAAAGGGAGAAACGACGGCAATTAAGCTAATCTCGCGCATGAAAATAATAATCGTCACCACCAAGGGAGAAAGTATGATGATAATTCTGTAATCTGTGCGGCCGTACCAGTTGATGGCGGCTTCCATTATCTAAACGACCAATCTGGACTTTTAATTAAATTTTCTGCTCTGTGGCCGATAAATGTTACAAAAAATGCATACCTCAAATATTCCTACTAACGCCAATGAGGGGGATTAAATAGAAAACACTGGACGTTCTTTAGATTTAATGTTTATTATACTACCCATACTTAGAGGCAAAGGAACCTCCGAAATGTGTTTCCATCCTTTTTATTCTTCCACACAATTGACAATAAAGAAAAATATGTCGGCCGGTTTTTCTCAATCCAAATGGAATACCTGACCTTTCTCTTTTTTGCTTATGAAAAAGAATGCTTTCGAAATAGAGGTGACTTTTAAACTTGGAATTTTTCGTTCGTCCCCTAGCTGCCTTCGCAGGTAACGTCTCCGGGCCGTACCCTTGTCAGAGGCCAAACAATCTATCACACGTAGATAGGCCGCGATCTATACACATGTCTCTAATACCGAGATGTCAGTGAAAGCGAGCGTGTCTTATCCTTTAAATTCGTGAATAATTTATTCTCGTTACGAAACGTGCCAGTACATAATTGGTAGATTTTCTCACACGTTGGTAAACATTTGAGCGATTTTCGTGGTTACACTTATTTTGATCTCTAACGATTACACAAGCGAGAGTTTCTATATGTGTATAATTATTTACAGTACATGATACTCCTTTCTCAAATAAAAATACATTGTTATATAAAAAATAACTAACTTTTAAAAACATGATGAAAGGGATTTCTTCTGCTGAATAAATCCTTAAAAATACTTTTCACAAGACTTTCGTAAAGAATTCCAAATAGACAACTTCTCAAAAACTATTTGGAAAGTTATTTCGAACTTCGTATCGAATGAATATTTTCATAAATTCATCATCCCCATATATACATGTTTGAGATTTCTTTTAGAACAACGTGAATAAAAAGTAAAATCTTTAACACAAAAATACATGAATATGAAAAATATTAATATTTTTTTATTTGTATAAAAAATATGTGTATTTTATAGAAATTTTGCAGAATAAATATTGTAGAACAGAAAAAATCAATTAATATTCAACAATAATTTTATTTCTATTATTAAATTAATTTAATTACCTATTGAACATTTTATTAAGTCAATTTATTTTATTATTGTTGTAAACGTCAAACGATTTTGACAAAATTAAATTATTCAATGGAAGTTATGACAAATACAAATTGGATTTTTTTAAAGTTACTCATGTTCAGAACCACATTACAAGGTATTATTAAATATATATAGGTATATATTAATAAAAACAAATTAATACACAAATAACAAGATAAATAATTAAATAGTATCAAAATCAGTACTCAAATATCATTAAAATATAATTAGAGTAAGTAATCTAAGACAAATAAACAAAATTATCTATTCGTAATATTGTCAAAAGTAAACAATATTGTAATTATTAATGTTTAAATAAAGGATTAGTTTGTCAATTACATTCCCTTACAATTGGCGTGACTCGAATTTTAATTGAAAATTACGTATCTTGTTTATTTGTAAGTGGTTAGTTGTTATTTATTCGCGACACAACTAGTTTTCCTTGTAATTAAAATGAGTTTAACTATATGATAATTAAATTTATTACGTTTTTATTTATTTATTTGGTTGACGTTTTGTAATTAGCTTCAAAATATAGTGTAACAGAAGTGTGTTCTGTCAACGCAGATAGTAATTATGCTCGTCTCGTTAAATTGGCCTAACGACTATCGGCCACGGATATTACTCTGTGGTAGCAATTGTCTCCTTTCATGGACCACATTTTTTTTAATTGATTTTGCTTTCAAAATTTGGTTTAACATATTTTAACATCAATAAACTAGGTATCAATATAAGACTTGAAGAAAATAAGAACAATAGCGAGAGAAGTCATGTAAAAACCTTTCTTAAATGTATGTGTAAAGTTATTCGAAGCTTCATGACCGACTTTTCCGCAAAGTTAACATTTTGAATAATGCTGAGTAAAGACACTTTTCAAAGTGCAATATAGTAATGCAGTTTGTAAGAATATTCAATTTTATGCCATCGAGTTTGGCATACCCTAGTTTGTTGCATTCGTCAGAATAAACTAAAATGTGGACGCTCATAAAAATTTTAAGTCTAGCACACCGCCTGATGTTAAGCTAGTGTGCATATAGTTGACTTTATGGTTCGGTTACATCCAATAAAACATCGTTCACTTAATGGTCTTAATAACCATTATCAGTCTGCATATCAGTCTTACATATTAAACATTATTACAAAAATAAATTAGTTCTGCATTCAGAACATTTTACTGGTACAAAACAGACAGACCTCTGATTCACGAGGGAGGTAAAACTTTAGCCCATACAAAGCCTTGTTCTAACAATACATAATTTACTACTACAACAATCCTTTCCCCTCATTATTCTGTAAAAGGACTTATGTAAGCGCTGTCTTGCAAACAAAGTAATAAGAATGATGTTTACTACTGGATTGTACAAAAAACCCTTGTTTACTTTTAATGGATCAACAAACTGTTATATAAGAAAACAATTTAGTGGCTGGCAGATGATGGTGATTAGCCTGGTTTACCGACTCGGAGTGGTACCAGGATTTTTATGTCAAGAGGAGGTAAATAGGTCGCTGCATTCGCCTTGTCTCATCAAATCATAATGGAGGAAACCGCTGTCCAACAAAGGCAGACTATAAAATAACATTTGAAAAGAAACATGAGCGCAACCATATAAAATTATGACATGAAGTGTATTTTAAAAGCACATTTATAAATATATTTGAGCTAATATAACTTTGTTTGTAATATTAAACAGCCGACGCTTCCCATCTTGTCTCGCAGAATTTAATTTGAGTGTCAACACCTGCGCGAGATCACACCAACTAAAGTTTATACCCCTAGCTGCCTTCAACAAACTTGGCTACGATTTAATAAGTTTAAAATGAAAAGAATCCACAAGCAGGAGGGGCGAAGCGAAAAATAATAATTGGCTTTAATATTATACCTACTATGATACTATTTTGAAATGTATACTTTAAAAAAATATGAATATGCGGTTAATTAATTATATTAATTATAAACAACGAATAAAATTAGACCGAATTGAACCGAATATTTTCGCGTACATATAATATTTCGGATGCAATACAAAATTTATGTAAATCCAATTCATCAACGTGAGCTTAATCAACGTCCAAATTCATGCTTGACAACACTACGGCCTTTAATCTAGTTAATTTTAACCTTCGTCATACGCATGCGCGCAAATTATTAAAATTGACATGCAATTTCATTATCAAACTATAACTAATCAAAGAATTATACACGATTACCGCAATGACGTCAGAATTAGAAATGCCATTTCATTGACGAAAATAAATTCAACGTACTGGATATTCCAAATAATTCGTTTAATTAATAGCAAAGAAATGTTTAACATATCTTGTAGATATCTTCCGAGAATAGTACAATAGTTTTCCCCTCCAATGCTGAAACATGTAGTAGACTGCAGTGCGCTAACATTTGCATTCTCATTAGAATACTTGTCTCAACACCCCGCGACATTAATAAACAGAAGTATTGAGCATTCCCTCGGCATTAGTTAACATTTCACAGAACTATACGTTTGCAACCGTCGCGTCGCGTCGACTGCTATTGACTGCATATTCCCATATACTAAATTCAAAGTTTTATTACAATAATAATAAGAATGTCATAACGCTTATTACGTATGATAAATCTATCTAAATTTAGAATGCGTAGTTTTACGAATAAGATATCAATCAAAATCCTACTTACCGTCTATTAATACAATGGGCTTATCACTAATTTTAGTCTGGCTTTCGAATCGAGTTCGCTTCAAGCGATTTATATGGAAATTTGAGCAGCGCCACCGCGTACGGATTTGGAACTACAATATTTTAGATACTTTTTGTTAATTTTCGAAAGTCTCTATCTTTCGTTCATTTGATAGATTGCTGGTGCTCGTTAGTCGTTAGTAAAAATTCATGATCCCGATTGCTAACGGATCCGTTTTATTTGTGACAGCTCAATTCGAAAGCCAGACTAAATTCGTGATAAGCCCACAGATATAAACACAAATTTTTGGAAAACAATGATGAAAAATATATTATTTATTTATTTTAACATTTCCCATTTTCTGTATACAAAATTAAAAATTAAAAAAATATACCAGTTGCAATAAGACAAAAAAGAACAATAACGTCGGTTGAAAGTGTGCAGCAATTAATGAAACACTATTGGAGTGTCTATTTTGTTTGAGTCGACAGAGCGAATAATTTGAAAAGTCGTAACAGTCCACGACGGAATTTCAGGGCGAATAAAATGTTTCTGTTTCAGTTATATCGTACATTACACTTCTCTGGGTTAACTTTAAACTTTTTGTAAAAGTATAAATCTCATTTACAATTATTGCTTAAATTCTTATTAATAATTAAAGTAATTATAAATTACTGTATATCAAATTATTAGCTAGGCATTTGGCTGAAAGAAATTGGTTTAGACATCAGCATGTTAAAATTTAGTCGCGATTTTTCAGCATATGTATCACTACACTAACTTAAATAAATTATACCTACTTCTAAGAAATACAGTATAAAAACAAATAAAGGTATTACTATTTTCCAAATTTGTTTGTATAAATACCTACTTATTTATGAATCAAAACAATTCTCTTTTATTACCTACTGTTGAAGTGAATTAATTTATATTTTTGCGAACTAAAACAAAAAGAGGAGTGTTTTTAAGGAAAAATCTAGTACAAATTGCCACGTTCAAGCGTAGTTATTACCCCATTAGAGTGAGTGACGGCCCTGTTCCAACTAAAATAGAGAAGATTGAGCATATAAATCCACTCAACTACAACACTTTTGTAGTTAAAAAATGCTTTCATTTGAGGACTCTTCACGACTCGTAGTTGCAATTCTATTCCATCATTGTATTGTTATGTCTAAAATATTTCCATAAACAAATTTTGTTTATCTATCTTGGTTTTCGAGCATAAGTAATTTAGAAATTGTTCTTCGATTTGAGTAACTTACAGTAAAATAAGACATTGAGTTAAATAAGTTAGATATGACACTATTTTGTGAATTTAATCCGATTTTCTAATGTATTTTCTTATGTTAATATATTTAATAGATACTGTTGTGTCCCATCTGGTACACATATTACTCTAAAAAATATAGACGCTCTTCGACTTTTCTATGATATTTAACTCAATGTCCAGAATATTATTTAAATAAAAATTAGCAAAAAAGTATGATGAAACATGCAGTTAATATTGCTTTATTTCAAGTATTATTTTAAGTTATAAAATGTATACCTAGTAATTTTTGTAGCTTAATACAAACTAAATTATAAGAACTAGAGTGGTAGACTGATGATGGTCATTAGCCCAGTCTTCCATCCTAAGATAGTAGCACAGTTTTGAAATAAAGTGACCGCGCTTCGAGATTAGCTTTGAAGTCTCTGAGTATTTGTTATTATTAGAAGTGTGCCTAACTGATTAATCTAAATAATTTATGTTGGTATGATAATATGTAACCTAATTATTAAATATTACGAGTATTCTGAATAGTATATGTAGAGTGGAGGATCTTGGCAATTTCGGACGTGCATAAGTAGCTTTAGTGATTTGTTACGATGAAGTTTCCCCAGTAGGGCATTAAATTTGACTAGGATCTGCCTCGAATGTCGGCTGCGATCTTGCAAAATATTATAATTTATTTTTATAAGCTGTTATTGCTTTATACTATTATAGCAATTATTTTTGAGATCATTTATAATTGGCAACGTATTAATAAACATTGATGATATCATGTACATTAGTTCAAAATATAAAAATATAACACCTGAGTTTTTGTATGAAACTTAAAGTAAATCGTTTCCGGTTGGATCTCTTACTTTGATATCATCTTTCACTTGTAAAAATTTGCTGTGATAAATAAGGATATTTAAGTATAAATAATGAATGTGATAAATTAAGATCGATATCAGATAAGAAACGCCCACGAGCGACTTGTATGCAAGTTTGAATGACACCCGAAAATAGTTAATAATAACGAGATCGCTGGCGTTTTATTAGTATGATATAGGTATACCTACTTATGAATTAGTCAGTAATCAAAGGCCACTGCAATTGAGTACTCGATGTTGACACTAATCAAACATACGCTATACGCAATAGCTAATTGAATACTAAAATATTTACTATACGTACGGGCGTTAACCGCAGGCATTAGGAAATTTTATTATAGTAACGCGATTTGATATGGATTTAATTTATTTTTTTGCGTAACAAAATTTTTTTGTAAACAGCTCGTCGGTTATTTTTTAATACCATCATCATTATAATTATGATAATAATATTTGTATTTCCACTTCATGCATGGCCGGTTAATTAGGGTGGACTAATTATGTTTAACGTTAATTGCTTTATTGACATTGTGTGAACACATACACGTCTATAAACAGTTAGATCTACAACAATGAGAGTATCCATAATTATTAGTCTTTGTTTGAAAATAAAAAAAGGATTAGTTAGCTATTATAAAATAGAAAATTGAAAGACTGTAAACAACTTGTCTGCTTTTTCCTCGATTGGATGGTGGAAGTAAATATTTCCAGAAGAAAGGATCTGTGTAAAAATATTGATAAATAACGTTGGAACGTTAGCTAGTATTTTTCCTGAAACTGAAATATTCATTGCTTGCCGGGGACTCTTTTATATCGTAACATTTTCAACATACGTCTTAATAAATATTATAACAATATATTAACTTCTTTTATAAACAGGGATTTTTATTAATAAAGGATTATTCAAAAAATAAAACAAACAATTACCTATACGTTATTATTTTTTCTTAAATTGCCGATTGATTACCGAGATACAAAATGGCGCCTCTCAATAACAATTATTATGCCTTAATACATATGAATGAGACTTATACATAAATGGAACAACATTTTATTATCTCATTTCGTATTGGAACTGAAAGAAAACACCTCAATAAGATAAACATTAGCTCAACAAAAAATATCTAACGACACACAAATTTCCATTTAATGTTTTCTAGAAATTTCTTATCGCGAGAGAAACGTTTCCCAATTCATTGAAGCATTAACTGGAAACGCGCATTATTGTTCGCTTCACCTACCCTCTTGACGAAATAAGAGGGGGTGCCTTTGATATGATCGTCAAATATTGAATGGGGTGCTGTAGCCAAACTTGGACGACCTATGCCAACCCCGCGATTATCTATATAATATCATCTAACATAATACAAAAAAAAATTCGACATGGATCCAAATACCAAATAACCTTTTCAGTAACACTGAAAAGGAAGCTAATATAATAATATTTAATTAATATTTCTTTCTATAATAAAGCTAAACTTGTAGGTATATGAATTACACTACTTTTACGATAGAATAAGATATCATGTTCCAAGAGGAAAATAGTCTAAGCACAAGCTATCAGAAAAGCAATCTCGCCTTCATTACTGGCTGATGACTAATCTATTACTAAGACGTCGGGAATATTGTATATGAGCAAAACACTTACTCCTGCTTTGGTGAAATATACTATAAACAATGATTGCTATATTTATTCGTTCTATTTATCTATATTCGGACAAAATAGTGTAAATGTAGAAAATTATAATTTTTATAAACATAATTAAATTATTAAAATAAAGTTGATCTTTCACGGTTGATAAAGACACTTCATACTTTCAAGAACCTTAATGCCCTTCAACATTATGTTTTTAATTATACTAGACTAAAATTGTTAGGATGATGAAGTGAAACCAATTTGTTACCTCAAAAGAACGCTTGATCTATTGTTCTACCTAATGTTGTACATTTATATACATACACACAAAGTAAGTGTATATATTATATATTAAAAATAAGATAACGGCACATTTTTATTAATAGCTAGTATGTGGCCACACTCGGCTTGGTGTTAAGCTAGAGTGTGATCCATGAGCGAAGACAACTCCTACCGCTTTAAGGTTTGAGGAAGGGTAGACCAAGTTACGTGAGGACATCAGACTGATGAATTGATTCCACTGAAATACCGTAATCAATATCTCCGTCATTTTTAATTAATAAATGTTTTATTGATATTTGTTATTGTATTGGCCAATTAGTAAACAATTTTCCATATTTATTTTGCGTATTGAATTCATTTAATAGCACATGAAATCGGATAGCTGAGAATCTTGGATGATATTTCTCATCAAGTTTCTAAAGAACTTTGAAAACAAAGTTGAACGTTGTAAATTGAATTTGCTTTTATTATCGGCCTCCTCGGAGATTAGTATTCTTAACACAATTTTGGTTCGAATTTTAAGGGATGTTCAGTAAAAGGTTCAGAATAATATTATAGGGTAGAGTCAAGTTAAAGTCGTCAGGAGACAGACGAAATTTTAATGGGAAAATTTAGGATGAGATCTATTTACTTTAAAAGCATAACATTTGTTAGCACGTGAACCTTTGCATTTGCAGATTACAAAATTCATATTCACAAATAACTTTAAACAAAAAAAACTTTTTGATAGATTATTTATTAAGGGATAAAAAAATAAAAAGAGAATCGGTAAATATATGATGAAGATATTTAATGTATACAGAAATTGTACACACACAATGTAAAATATTTGAAAATGACGTCCCTAGTGTCGAGTTTTTTGGCATTGTCCGTGTGCTGCATAGAAACGAGTGTGCTATGTATGAGAGAGCTTCAGAAGTGTTCAACCGTAGCTAGAGATTGCACTGGAAGTTGAGAATGCCATTCACAGCCTCCATCCGAGCGAGAAAACACCGATGATAGCGAAGCGGAATACCTCTCTTTCCTGTTATGTGCGTTTATTCAAAAAGCTCGCTCTTTTGTAGGGAATAAAGAAAATACATTTTATAATTTTTGTTTTCTTTTGCTTCGTAAATATTTATAGTATTATAAGTTCCGTTGGCACACATCCTGCTTACGTAATTTCCTTAAGTATATTATTAACTAAATTTAAAAAAAAAGTTAATGAATTATCTTATTTGTGGCTTACTTTTTACATTTCCGACGTTTCGAAAGCTTTGCAGCACTCTTGGTCGTGTAAAATCTTTTAAATTAGTTAACACTTTGTGAATAACCCAAGGCATAACTCTAGTAGGTAGTATAAAAAGACCGAACATCTACAATTTCATGTTCCTTAAACTTAGTCTTAGCTTAGATTTATAAATCTTCAGGTTCATGATTTCAATTCATGATTTTCATAGCTTTAGTTAACTATACTAAACGCTATTATACTTATAAGTTCATTTTAAGCTTTGTAATTTGGATTCTTTTAGTAGCTCAATTTTCCACAGTCCAGTGTGTGTTTTTTGTGTTGCTCATCAATCTACAATAAGTTCTTATGAACTTACGGATGTTTCAACATTTGTTTCCTTAGATTTTTAGTGTTTAAATTTTGTTTTAATCTGCAAAGTCGCTGGTCGACAGCTAATTCCCAATAAAGACTGCTACGTAGTATACTTCTTTAGGAAAATCCATTTTATTTTAATACAAGTTACACACGTTCTTTCAAAGAAGCAGTAAAGTAACTTTCTTTGTACACGTATTATATATTTAGTATCACGAACACGAAGACAACATAAATTGTTTTAAGAAGGATATTTACCTTGAAATATGGGTATATTGAAAAGCTTTTATCGTGGTAATTCTAGCAGTTGACAACGCAAATCAGTATTAAACAAAAGATGCGAACACTTATTTTCTGGTTTTTTTTTCTCAATATCACAAAAATGTTGATTTTATTTTAAGGCATTATGATATTTTTATTATATTAACTAGTTCTTTGCATACTAAATGAATAAAAATGTTATAAATAAGGTGGAGTAAAAACGACAAATTAATTATAATTATATCATTAAAAAAATAAAGTGGGTTATATTAAGTTTGGGTGTTAAGTATTCGTGTTATCCGTGTCCTGGTTCCTATTAGCACATATGCTATGAATATAGCTATAGGTTAGGGCATTTATTTATTATTATCATATATCTCTGGTGCTCTAATGGTTTTATTTATACCACTTTATTTACCTACTACGATTTACGCTACAAGCACTTTAAGTAATGCTCGTCCGTACTTTATGCATATTTTGACATGACTTCTAAGATGTACTCAATAGTATTTTTATTATTAATGAACTATTAATTATAACGTAACTTTAGGCGCAACGTAACGCAACTCTTAAAGTACTCTCAAAATGAAACTTTGTTCGTTTCTCTTGCTGGCTCTTGTCATATAGCGGCTTGAGATTCGATGGAGAGACCACTTGAACATAATATTGTCTGAAAGTTTATATATTATAGCAACTAATATAGAATGTGGAATATTGTGGCATTCTTTTGTTTAACAAAAATATATTACTATCAACAACGTCTAGTTAATCCAAATATTAAAAATACCGGTTGACGTCATCAAAAGAATTAGGTATATTAAATTTATAAATGATAAAACACTAGTTGTAACTAAGGTTAAATGAAAAACAGAAAGATTAAAGAACATATAACAACGTTACATTGGTACAGGCAGAGATATTGTTTTAATATTAATTTAAAACATATAACTTACTTTTACCTCTGAATGTCTATATAATATATTGGTGTTCATCCAAGTCTTTCAAATATATATACTGGTATATACTAGTAAAGTTGTAGTGGAATGGGAGCTCAGGCTCAGGTGAACGGATTGCAGGTTAAGTTATATCCTTTCCCTTAACGTCGGCTCCACAGCACCGGCTTCAAATTTATATTGAGCTTAAAACCATAAAATTTCCTTTGCGCTCTATAAAATCTATTTTAATATAGTATCTATACCTATCTAAATTTTAATTGCAATAACTATTAATTTTGAACGGTTAATGTTTATGTCGCACATAAAGTACTTATGTCTCAGTTTTATATGAATTTATCAGTATTAACATTTAATATTCCTTAGTGTATATCTTTTTACTATTTATTACTTCATTACTAGCAGTGCCCTCTATCTTTCAACGCCTACTTCCCCCTATGATTGGCTAGTAGTGTTTGCAATAGCATTGTTTGTGCAGTAAATGACTTAATAATAATTATTATTATATTATACTATACGACTGCTCATTTTCAGTATTTGTTGTTGTTACAGTTCCGTGCAATTATATAAACAAACAATTATATATGTAACAAAAGCGTCCTTTCAAACCGAACTACTCATAAAGCATGCTTAACCCCAATTTACGTTTGTTTAGGTTAGACATTGATTAATATTGGATAGCCTAGTTACGATCCAGTAACTGTCAATTCTGTTGCGATTCCGTGACGAAAATTTATGGTAGGAACGAATATCAGCAGTAAATTATTTACTCCTATTCCTTCGCCGAACGTGATTAATGTCACGTAATAAGGAAATGGAGTTCGCAAGTTTTCCTACAAGGGCATTAAAAATAAAATATTGGCTTTGAAATACTTTTAACGGACGTTTAATTAAAATTTATTTATATTTATTTGAGAATTTATGCTATTTCACTTTGCTTTATATATCCTGTATGAAGAGTTTCAATTTTTAGTAAGTAATTAACCTACATCCAGTACAAACGGAACCAAATCCAAGTGAATCGCTATGTATAAAATACAATATTAAAAATAAAATTACTAAAATTAAATGTTTATATAAATTTCAAAATTTTATAGGAAAACTCTCAACGAATCTGAACTATAATTTTCATTTGATATATCGGATAAGTTAGACGTGCTACCATTCGATGCTGAATTCAGCGGTCAAACTCGCCCACACATTAATTATATGATCAATACTAACAAAAGCTGCTTATTTAAAGTGTTATACTAACTACATAAATATAATTAGGTACATAGTTTAAAATGTCCCTAATACATTTGAACATTTTTACATGACAAAAGTAAGAATACATTTTTGTACTACTATCTGCTTTATTTCTTAGTTAATAAAGATGTCCTATTTTGTACTAAATATTTTAGTACCTATACATTTAACCTGAGCGATATAGTTTATTACTACAAATATTATTTATGTATCGTATAAATTATAATTTTTTTGTTATTATTAAGAACAACACATATGTATCGTAAATGGCGGTCTGCTTTTCACTGACATTTTAATTAGTGTTCGACCAAACTCACGCTTTGCAAATTTCAATAACTAACTTACAAAACGACTAAAACACTCATACCAATTAAGTTTGTGAAATAATTATAACAACGGTCTCGTACATTTTGTAAAACGATTTTAGCATTTGTTTGTTATAATAACGAATATAATTTTAAAAACGAACGCTGAAGAATATTTGCATACACACCTTTTGAAAGCGTTAAAAATATAGTTTGCGAATTATAAGCATATTAAATAAATACCAATGATTTTCACATCAGTTTGGAATAATGAATTATAAATTAAAAACATTTTAAAATAGTAGCATATCAATAATTATTATTAAAGAAAAATTGTTGCTACGTAAAAAGTGATTACTCTTTCAGTATTAATTTTCTAATTAATTTTAGAAGTAGCTTCTACAATTACAAAAGCACAAATGAGTTTTCAAGCCCGTCCAATCAAAGTGAAGCCAACAATGAAGTTCTCAATCAGATTAAAAAAGTTGGAAACAGTTTCTGGCTTCACTTCTCTATGTCTATTAACAGCCACAGACTTGGTATTGCAATCTTTTAGTTTTTTAGACATTGAAAACTATGTACATATCAGGATAAAAACAACACACACCCGAAACAAATGAATAGTTTTGCAGAAAATAAAATCCGAAGTCAGAAGTTACAAGTCTGATGCACTGAGCACTCATTGACAGAATCCGAATAATAGTCCTCATTTCCCATCATTACATTTTTTACATTAATATATAGTAAGAGACTGGTATCAGAGCTAATTTAAAAACTGTATTTCAGAATGGCTTTATATAAAAAAAATGTAGGATTTTAGTTTTCATATTAAAAGTTATCTACAATTTGTAAAATTTAATTAAAAGTTAAATTATAACCCAGAAAATTCCAGCTTAATTAACGTAGGATAGAAATCTGAAATAAGATTGTATTATGTTATAATAATATTTTAGGTCGTTAGCAACGTGCAGGATGCTTTAAAAATGGTACAGTTGACAATTTCAACATAATAAAAATTATATAATAGACATATATTTATTAGGAATATAGGAACATTACATTGAATAATTACACTAAAATTATTATTTTAATACATTATATATACATAGTACATTTAATGGACATTCCAAATAAAATATATGAATACTCGGTACCAAGCGAAATCTAAGAGAAGGCTATGATTGAACGACTTTATGGCGTAAATATCAGTGCTTCTCAGTGAATAAGCAATTAACTGAATTAAAATAACATACCTATAAAATAAAACAGGCGCCTGAACAATATTAACTCAGGCTAAATAACTCAGGTGCACTAAAACCAAACTAATAAAAAATATATTAAATATAATATTTATGAAAGTGCTAACGGTGCTTGTGCTGAGTAGGAGAAGGCAAGAGATGACTAGTTCTCGTTGCTTACCGAGAAAGTTTGGTAGTTAATGCCTCTATAAGGCAGAACCATATTAAGCACACTCGTTAAAATTTACTTTAAATTACTAAAATAATGAATTCTCACAAAAACCATATACATTAAGAGTATTATCTACTTACTATGCTTTTAAACACTCCATTTCAATCAAAACCAATGTTCTGTTCGCCTTTGGTCAAAAGTTATGCGTGATAACAATTATTATTATAAATAATTTTATGGCAACTGGATATGACAGCACTCCATCTAATGTTAAACCATAACCAAAGGTAACTGCTGCCTACATGAAGACGAATGCACCATTCACATTGACAGGGCGAGACGGATTATCAAACTACCTACAACTATTTAAATAATATATAAATTAAAATTAATATGAAGTACGAACGCACTTTAAATATACATAACACATTTAATAAGAGGTACCTATCGGGGATATTCATTAAATTTGATATGGAAAATGAACATAATTAAAATTAAACTCAAAACCAAAACAATTATTTCTATCGATAATTAAATGAACAGAAATTAGTCACGAGAATAACTCACTGTTCCAGAACAATTTACGAAATAATTAATACGTTTAAAACGGTATATAATGATTATCCATGTTTCATTACAGTTAGTTATAAGTTAAAGTTGAACAAAATGTTAACAATTTATTTTATGTTTGTTACAATTGTAAGTGAAACTTTTTCATAAAGATTTTTTTAGGAATTAAGTTCAGATACATATACATATAATACGTCGATTGTCAGACATGCGCTTACATTTATATGTGTAATCTGTTGTGTAAACTGATGCATGTATTCATAAAGTCGGATTACAATGAACGCACGCACGTGCATAGTGCCTGATCATTATTTCGACACCATTATACTCAATTCTACATTAGGAATTTGGAATATCCACTGCTGTCATTTTCAATATGAGAAAGGACTACAAATTCATATGACATCCATGATTGGATATCCGTACTTAACGGGCTTCGTCATCGGCTTCATTTCTGACGTTTGACCACCATGAATTTCAACTGTCAACATAGCAACAATTCAATCAATCTGCATTAACTTATTGACCAAAAATCATTTGTCCTCACAAACAGCATTCATAATAGTTTTATGACTAATAATAATCTGATCACCACAATTGTATTATCTATTTCAGGTGATTCTTATTTCTCTAACAATAGTAGAAGGGATGCCGCAATTTGAAGAATTGTTCTCTTTACCATTACAAATATTTGGAAATATATTTCCTAAAAGATCACCTTAGAAATTAATACTTTAATGAACAATGATTGAAATATTAATGAATTGTAATATTTATTTTGTACCACATTTTTATTAGTAATCCTCGGTTGTCTTTTTATGTTTTTAAAGACGTATAATAATTTAATATTTTATGTATTATAATTTAATTTGATTTAATTGATTTTTCAAAATTATATAAACAATAAATTTAGTTCTATAATTTGCGTTTGTTTTTCATTAACATTATGTAAAGTTTTCTTTATTTTCAAGTATACAGATAACTTTGCAAAATGTAACTAATTACATTTACAAGTAACTTAGTAGTTTATACGTTATTCAAGCACTAGATATAACGACTGTTTGAAACTAAAATCTACTAGTAACTCGCGCCAGTAGTTACGGTAGCTCCTAACGTCTTGCTTTGATGAAACCGCGCCAACGGACGGTTCCTTCGAGAGCAATTAACCAACTCCAAAATTGCACTTGCACAGTCTTAGCTTAATACAAACATTAAACTCTGACATTATCAAATTTAGATTTAAATAAACCAACTTTGCAACATAATAAATATCGCAACTTGAAATTCATCTGTGTTTTACAAATTATAAAAGATATTAAAATTATTATACAATTGTATAGCTCCTATTTGCGTAAATTATAAGTGTATAATAGCTCTAAACGTTCAACTATATCACCCTGCTATCATATGTTCTGACCGTAAGCCATCACAGTTTTTTTTTAAATTTAGTTAAAGAATTCGCTTTTTAATCGAAATACTTTATGTGACGTATTTGACTTCAAAGAATTCAAAATATTAAATTAAATTAATCAAAATAAAACACGATAGTACGCCGCTCAAATTATTTTAAATTAGTTAAAACATGTCACCACGATTCACTCACTTTCAAACCACATATATTTGAAAGCCACATTTTAAAGTTAAAGCCTAACTTTCTCGTCGTAGGATTACCAAGCGACGTACATTTGAAGGTTTCGTCTTGGATTTGGAGGATTAGGTCACGAAGGAGGATTTACCTAAAGTAGGCAGGTGCTCGTTTATCCACTGACAGATCTTTACCTGCTTTACTTTCGGAGTCACGCCTCTTGTTAAAGTAGATTCTGTCGAACTTCGTAAAATGTAATAAATTAACTTGGCACCAGTAACACCGGTATATAAATATAATCAAGATCTAATAAAGGCCTTGTATTATATTTATTTATGTATAAAGGTATTCAGTTACAAATTCCACATTCATTGATATCCAAAATATTAACCTTCTACCCACTTACTTCTTCAATTTGAAATGTAAACCCGAATGACAAATGTTACTTTTTTTTTATGAATATTAAAAGAAAAATACTAAATTCAAATACATCCTTAATAATTTTCAACTATTTTGTCTACATATCATAAGTACGTAAGACCAGGTATGAGGTATGAAGTCAAACATAATTAGACATTTGTAGTCCAATTATATTATTAGCCACAATGTATTCTTATACAGAATAAAAGCCCACCAAATCCGAACCGTATGCAAACATCCACATATGTTCGTACATCCTGATTTATTATACTAACAGAACAAAGTATTAGATAGGTACTAATGGAGAATAAATGTAAATCTTCTCGCGGCGAATTGTTCGCAATCTTAAGTCTCTGCCATTATCTTGGCTCTAACAATGTCTTAATAATGATGCAAATTCACTCAGTTTAGTAGCTTGCGGTATCATCCACTCTCCTTGAGACCGCAGCAGCTCAACAAACGAACCATAACTATACAAGTTTTATTTACATTTTCATACTATTATTTGTTTAAAATCCATTGTTAAATTAAAAAGGCAAATTTTATAAAATAAATTACTTCTATTGAACGCAATTTTAAAACGAATTCAAACTATTCGCAGAGTAGGTTAATCCGACCCCAAATTGTCACTTTAAGGCTAAATTCGGACATTAGGATAGTTCAACTTTAACAATTAGATTTTCTACTGGCTTTATTTATATATCTATATAATATTTGGTTAAACTGTACTTAATTTTCGTAATTATATTTTAAACAATGTTTATTGAAGTATTACCTATACCATACTGACCCTTAACTGAGTTTTAACAAGTACTGTAGAGAACACCACAAACGTATAATAAACACTCAGATACGAAACAATGAACCCGAAATACCTACACTAGAAAAGATGTCAAACACAAAGTTGTTGCGCTACTCGGATTAGTCCATTGAACAAATGTGAAATATAAAACATTTATAAATATTAAAAACTAATTATTCAAATTCTTTTATTTAAAAATAAAAAGCACTACCGGCATCCAAATCTGTTTAAAATATTCGAAAGAACTAGGAAATTTAAACTATATTTCAATAATATAACGCGTATTTCAAATATACACAGTTTACAACAAGAATTTTTTTCAACAGAATTATCAAGAATTTTCAATATAACATTCTGACAAGAATTTTTATTTGTTTAGATGTAATGATTTTTTATGCTATACTGTACCATTATGTCTAATCTATTAATTGGTCACGCGCGCCGCTTTTCATATATTGAGCGCATCGTATAACGTATTTGCTAAAATATTTCACTCAATGTAATAAAATATATAATTTGCCAAGATCCAAGTAATTTACGCCAGTGTACTTCCAACTTTTATACAGTCATTGCGAAGAAGTAGCCCGAGCCAGAATTAAATTACAAATACATGAATAAACATGACTTTCCCTCACATTAGAGCTTTATTAAACTCGTCTGAACTAAGCGAAATAGTAAGGCAGTGCAATTTATATCGATTTACATAATATAATAGGAACACTGCGGCCATTGCGTAATTCAATTTTTCATGAGTGTTTCAGCGAAATTTAAATATTTCACGCTTCGTAAACCAGAACTACTGAGTTAATTTAAAATTTGCTATTTTAGTAATAATGCCTGAAGTTATTTACGAACATGATTTAACTGATCTAGAAGACTTTACGCATCTTACTAAAATCAATAATATAATCAAAATAAACGCGTTAGAAAATCACACAAAGTATTTCAAATTAATTCACTATTTTGTTGAAACAAAAATAGGACAAATGTAGAACAAAAAATGTCGCAGGTTTTTAGACAATTGAGCCGTTAGTAAAATAAACATGCAAACAAATAAAACCGAGAAGAAAAAGCAATCCATTAACTAAAGTAAAAGTAAAGCCTCCGAACGATGTGCAATAAATCCAAGCTTTGTTGACAGAGTGCGCGGGCGGCGGCATTCAAAACTCACCGGTTTTTAACACTTTATATGGAAATTCTAAATCCATTATGATTTACAACACGAATTGTAAGTCATGTCAGATTTTCAACACTAATAATTTTGCAAAATGTCCTTATGATTTATTTACAAATGGAACAGCTTTAGTCGCGAACAAACGAGCTATTTACTTTTGATAATAATTGACCTTAAATATTAATAACGTTACATCGACATCTTAACTCTGTCAACGTGACATCAATTAAATTATTTGATTAATGTCAAACTTATTTCATAAATAAAACTCAAACTCTACTGATGTCTGATGAAATTCGGGAAAATGATCAGAATAACATTTTGCGTTACATTAAGTGTTTATAAATTACTTTTTCACTGTCACTTGGTGCGCCTGTTTGAATAGCATTCGAATTTCAAACTATTCATAAGTCTCCTTGCTTGGGTCACTTCACTTTTCCGCTCAATGAACATAGTACTTTTTCTATAATAATGTAACATAAACCTGCGGATTCATGGAAAAAATAAACTTATATTTATTTTTGGTATATTATCTCCATTAGTCACAGAATACATCAGCCATCTTGAATTAATGTGAACATTAATCATTTTATCTCATTGCTCATAAAATATACATATAATGAAATACATTCGAACATAAAATGCATGCACAAGCCATCAACTTAAACATCATTACATATACATATATACTTTTCCTCGATATTCCAGACCACGATGTTAAGTACCTTAATAAAGTTAACTGGAGCTCCCACTCTACGTCTACACTACACGCCCGGAAGAACTTAATTTTCGCTACCTAATTCATTCATTTTCACTAACTGGTTTAGCTATACCAAATTATACCACAGAGCATTTATACTTTTTAAATTCAATTGAGAAATTACATATAAATAATTGTATATATTATGCATACATGGCATAAAAATATAAACAAAGCTGAGAAAACAATATCATATTTTATCATGCAGGTTTTTAATTGGTAGGTAAGTATTCAGTATTTAATTTAATTTTATATACATACTTATTATAGCACGTAAAATTAATATACAAAACATAACAGGTCCAAAAGCACTGGTCATTTGACAGGGGGAATCCCTGGTGGGATGACCAGTGATCTATTATGCTGGAAATGCAATTATAGTAGTTAGGCTTGAGATAACTAATGTGATCTCCGGTTGTTAAATTGTAATTTGTTAAATATGCATCTGTTAAGTGTCCAATAAACAAACGATTTGTTTTTCTAAAATATATAATTTAGCATTTTAAACAATATCAAATTTCAAGTAATAATTATCAATTTCTAAAATATTTTTTGTTTCATTTAATAATTCCAACTTTTATTTGAAATATCAATACAAAATATTAAACTATCTCTACAAAGTTAGATACTTTTAGTAGAATCAAGA
Source organism: Tineola bisselliella (assembly GCA_028551675.1). Classification (NCBI taxonomy): domain Eukaryota; kingdom Metazoa; phylum Arthropoda; class Insecta; order Lepidoptera; family Tineidae; genus Tineola; species Tineola bisselliella. The sequence goes on from JAPWLS010001151.1 coordinate 139,538, forward strand.
ATGTTTGTAGAGTACTGGTGTCTCGCGTTTCACTAACGAAGGCAATTCACTAGAGTTTCTCAACTCTTAACTATGTAGTCCTTCGAGTACACTTAAACGATTTAACCTGCATAGTAATGATGTAATATTCATTATTATCATCTCCATATAATTAAACAACGAGTTAATGAATTTATTCAGTTCCTTCTTAAACATTAATCTTAAAGTGGTTTTATCTTCTCACTATACAAATCTTTCCTTAAAGTTATTTAATATATATTTATATTATATATAGTAATAATAATAATAATAAATATATATGTAAATATAGTAATAAAAATAAAATCTCTATAAGAGGGTTTTAGGTTTGATATAAATTTAAAAATGTTTAATTAAATAATTTTTATAGTATTTGTGTATAATGATACTTACATTTAGTTAAGCGATTATTACTCATTATAGTGGATTTAATCAAAAATAGACTCAGGTATCAGAATAAATTAATAGCATATGGGATACTACATTAAAGGATCGCTCGTTTGAAGAGCTTTCCTCAAATGTGTGTAATTAAATTAAATTCTTGAAGCGATTCAACAACGTCTTATTTGAAAGGATCTTAATCAATAGAACAAGCTTTAGATGTTTGTACATTCGGGGATTACATAGGATGAAATCTTTAACGCCAACGCTCATCGCTAATTAATATTAAATTAGGTTATTATCTATAAATTCTATAATATGACTCGTTAATCTTTTATATTGTTCAATATCCTTTAGTATGTGCACTTATGCTATTTAAATTTATAATAATATAATAAATAATGCATTTATAAACATCATCTCGTGGCAACACTGCTATTGATATATAGTTTAGACTCTAGGTAGTAAAGTATGATTATATAGACTTGCCTGTAATATTTATATTTAAAAAAACATATATGTGCTAATTTTTCCACCCAGACAATAAATACTTTATTAAATTTACTAAGAAGAACTTGTTAGACAAATATATTTACGTTCTAATAAAAACAGACATTAATATTATCATTTTACCTATTGTCCGCAAGCTATTGTAGCAAGGATAATATTTAATTTTACTCAATTACCTATTACTGTCGTTCCAGTACAAATATTTGTGGAAGGATCTTTTGTTACGAAAGGTCGGTTAAATTAGATGGGCTCGTCATGATGTCGCCTCTGCTTCTCCGAGTCCTATTCAAATGTAGACAAATTCCCTAGGGTCCTTGGGAGGATATAAACGGGTAAGAATACTAAGAAAAACACGAATTTCCTTGATTGGCAATGTACTATAAATGCTGTATGCCTGTAGATCTAACCGTGTTTTATATGATTTTTGGTTCAGAGCTATTTTATTTAATGTGAAATGCAATGAATTGAAGGGGAAATAATGAAACCGCGTCATCGTAGTACATGTGAGCAATTCCATCAACTATATACGCCCATATATATACATATTTAATATATCACCTCAGCAAAATCATTTCTAGCCATACACTAATTTATGTGTTTCCGGTATCTGGTATCTGGGCATAGCGGTTATCGGTATTGTATTTCACCGAATGTTATGTAACCATGGATTATCCATTAAGTGATCGTAAATATGTGTTAAATGATTTAACGAAATGATTTAAGAACGTATGTCTTCATTCTCTCTATAAAATTTGAAATATTTAAACTTATATGCACTACTATCTACTAATGCAAATATTTCACTTTATCAATTGTAATGCCATAAAAATGTGTTTTATGTTTGAAATAATGTTTTGGTAATGTGGGTAAGTTTAGTGTACAGGTTATATATTGTGATTTAAGGAAACAAAGCATTGGCTATAAAAGAGTATTTTGATATTTTGCATTTATTAAAACTTCGTGGATTTTAGATTACATGCATTTGTTTTGAAACATAACGAAGATTGCTTTTACAATAGGAATAAAATAGATAAGATAAGAAATATATGCAAATAAACTTGTAAATATTAATATAATAATGTTATATTGACATTAACATAACACTAACTCAAACTCGGCATAATCACCGTGATTCATTACGTTTACTTGGTAACATATTGCTAACCCACTTACAAACGTTGCTAAGCGAGGAGTTGTCTTCACAAGTCGGCATAGCGGAAGGATTACTGCTTAAAGACATTTTCCTCTTATTTGTCATCACTCTAGCTTCAGACAATAAGCTCTTCAGTCCAACTGCTATAAAAAGATATATAAAATATCCGTTTTTACTAAAAATAATATTAAATGTTAATGAAAGTTTTAATGTTTAATTTTAAAACCATCTTTTGATTTTTAGCGAACTGCAATTTCTATTAATTGAAAAGAGAATTTTTAAATGTACTTTTGCGTCAGTTATTCATTGCTTTTACTTTTTACACTTAACTGATTTTATCGATTCTAAAAGTTATTTTTAAATTATTATATTTAATTGTAACATAGAAAAATATCAGCTACAGCGTAATTATAAGCGTATAATTATAAAATGCAGTTTCATTTTTTTTTAACTTCTAATAAATACTTCAGTCGTCTCAGTTCTTACATTACTTTTTTGTAATACAATTTTCATTACAATCTAAATTAAATAAAGTCGTTCAATATTATATAATTGGCATCTAAAAGCAGTTCCAAGTAGAGAGGAAATCTTACGAACTCTTAATTGGTTTAATCTTTAAAATTAGTCGTTTATTTCGCGCTTCGACAGTGTGATATCAATTTTAAACAATTACATGAATAGATATAGCGTTTAAACTAAAGCTGTTAGTAAATATAAATACCTATTCTTCGTAGCACAAAAATCCGATACATACATTTTTCAATCAGCGTATCTATACTTCCATTTTGTTTTGCAGCTCTATTGTTTTTAAAAATATAAAATACAATATAAATTTCGGTCACAGGTCGTATAATGTATTTGTTTATTTTAAAAAATGTTTTATCCATTAAGTTTGATTACATTGTCCACAAACATATTCAGTATATTAAACTAAAATCTATATTTAATTATTAACTATTTTTCTAAAGGAATTTATTTGAATTACTTAGCGGCACCAAAAAGTAATTTGTGGCAAACTAAAGCCGAACAACAAAGGCTGGATTAACCAATAGATAGCGTATTCTGACACTCTCATTCTCGTATCGCTCACTCCTCCTGACGATCCATTGAAATGAAAGCTTCCCTCGAGGCATAGAGGATAAACCCATATAAAGATGTGAAAATCTTGCGATTTCTTGAGAAGAAAAAAACGTCCCTGCTCTTAAAACCATACATTCTCAGAATTGAAATAAAACAACTTTTTGTTTTCATTTTACAATGTAGGAGCTCAATTTCGTGAAAACAATTGCTTCTGCGGAAAGCATTACTGAATTGGTATAAGGCAAAAAAAACTTTAATATTTTCTTCTGAAAATAATTAATTAAATTGAATATAAATATATTGAATATTTTTATTCTACAATTGAGATGATTTATCTTCAAATTTCTACTCATAATTGTATCCAATCTAAGCATGAGTCTACAACAAAAATTTCTAAATAAATGTTTAATTTGAAAATTAATTAAAACATCTACTTAATTATCGTGCTCATAACTAATTAAATATTAAAATATTTTAAAAAATCCCAGGTTTCATTTAAAAATTCCTTGTAATAATAATGCTAATTACAGAAAAGCTAATAAAAATGTATATACATACTATACAGTAATAGCTTGGAGCTAGCCGTTAATTATTTCCGAGAACACGGTCCTCGAAATGGGATGTTTTTAAGTACATTTTTTTACACATTGAACATTCATTAAATAAACACATTACAAATAATGGTACGAACTTCACATAAGAGCAATCTTTTATTAGTTGTGTAAGTGAAAGGGAACGCCCGAAATAGCACCTGTCAAATAAACAACACATATTTATGTAGGATAAGTGATTTACACTCAGATATACCTACGTATGTATATAGATAGATACCTAGAGATACATGCAATAGGTAGAGTTTACATGTACAGGCAGGGTTTTCCTAGCTAAAAATATTTTTACCCGGCAGGCGGATATAAATTCATTTCCTATAATTTGTTTTATTATTAACTCAACGGAAGGCGATCAATAAATAAATTTATTTTCATCCAACAAACAAATATCTACGCATTGCTTTCAAAATGAGGAATAATTAACAAAACATTATTATCTAGTTCATGTAAAATTTGTACTTTCCAACTTTATTTCCACTGAAGCAGTAATAATGGTTTTCTTATATTAATTAAAACTTTTACAATTTATTTGCAAAAAAACGTGAATTGTTCTGAAAGAACTTACTTTTATTAAGAAAGTGGAATGGTGTAATGATTTTCTACGTTAACGTGATTGCATCCAGTAATCTAAATAAACCTAACTAATGATGAATTTAGATTAAAATTAAGGTAAGATAAATATATATAAGTCAATTGTTTTTTCCTCCCTTACCATTTCTCATTATCGCTCAAGTTTCCAATTCGTCGAACTCTTGAAAGGCACAAACATTCATCCTATTATTATTCCTTTATATTTAAATATTTATTTAATGAAGACTTAATCCTAATTATTAATAATCTTTTGTTTTCAGCCTAGCATTGTGTCCATCTGACTCTTTCATACAATACATTCTGTATTTGTACGCATACGTCACACTACATACGCTGATATCTATAACTCCGCGCTACTATCGATCGGAATTATTTACATAGGTTTTTTTTAAATCAAAATGTACGTGCATATGTCTCTCCAACTATAAAATACATAGTCTTATTTTCACATCCTATTCTCAAATCTTCAAATTTTATCAAAGGTCTCGACATCTTTGTATCTATTCTCACATAATCATGTTATCTTATATGATACAGTTGTAATTAAAACTAAAGAACATCAAAATCTTGATAAGATGAACCCTCGTGGATTGAGCTATACAAGATAGAAAAGATAGGACACACCGCTGAGTTGCTGAATTTAATTTAAGGAGCATAGATAGTAGATATCTTCTTCAAGTTTATCAATTAAAAGCTGTTTATTAATCAAATGTCCTTCTAAGATGGCTGCTCAAAGCAAAATGGGTTTGCGTATGTTGATTTACAGTACGCACAGTATTATGTAAAAGGACAATGGATACGTTTGTCTTACAAATTCTGAAATGAATTAAAATTTTTTGCCACTCCAAACGAACTCTTGTGTTCAAAATTCAAATGTAACTTAGTAATGAACTTTGATATTTAAAAAAAAAGAACTTGGTATTATAACAAAATAGAATACACCGCTTATGTACCCACAGCATGTTTTTTTTTGCATTACTTTCTTCTTTTTTTGTTTTGCATGAATCAAGTTTTTTTAAACACGTCCTATACCCCCAAAATTTTCAATAATAATGAATAAATGTGACAACTTATTTATCTTCTATATGATGTAGTCACATGTTACCAGATTGTCCATTGCCCTTTGTAGTGTCTTGAATATTTTAATGCTCACGTTTTCAGTATTATGTGCTAAGTAAACTAAATTATCTTTGTCTGTTGATTTTACTGAAAATAAAATTCATCTCGCAAAACTATGTTGCCAGTTCTAGTGACGATCTCATTCGATTAAATCTGCTTAAAAGTTTATTATAAAATAAAATATGAATAATGAAAATATACAGCCTTTAAAGAAAGTTGGTATTGTAGGAGTACCTTTTGAAAAGGGACAAAAGAAGTATGGTGTGAGTGTCGGTCCTGCTGCTTTAAGATCTGCAGGTCTTATTAAAGAGTTGCTTGAGATTGGTAAGTATTAAATAAGGGAGGAAATAAATAGTATATAAACGTAGTATAGTATTATATTTATTTACATCCTTCTATTGTAGAGAATCTCGAAGTTCAAGATTATGGTGATATTGAAACAACCTCCGATCACAATACAAAGATTCCGGAAGGTTTGAATATGTTAAATTTACCCATGATATCTGAATGCAATAAAAACCTCTCAGCTAAAGTATCACAGATTGTAAAAGATGGAAGAGTCGTTGTTACTATAGGAGGCGATCATTCAATAGGATTGGGTAATTGTTATTATATTATTTTGATATGTTTGTATTCGTTCGATGCATACTATTTGCTAAACGCAGAACAAGAAGGTCTTAACACATTGTTCCTAAGTTATAATATTATACAATACTGATAACAGTTGACGGAAAAGTCAAATGACAAATTACAATTTTAAAAAAAGTGATACAGATAATTTTAATCAAGCCATTAAATTGTGTTTATAATTTTACTATATAAGCACTTTATTACAAATAATATAATTAAAACATGTTATCATAAACGTAACAAACTAAGTCCATATGTAAATATTATAATGAAATAAATTAAAGTTACTTTTAAATTAAAGGAAATTAAGAAACAAACAAATATGGAAAGAAGGGGTCTTGATTAGATTTATGATAAACACGATTACATCTAATTATGAAAATATTAGGATTATGAACAATATTTTACAACAATTACTTATATTAGAAGAATTTTTTATTTAAATCTCAGCATAAAGTCCTGAAATATGTTCTGAAGAAAAAAGTGTAGGTATATAGCTACTACATTTATTATGTAGTTAATTACGATGCAACTAATAAAATATCTTTTAAACTAAACCATTTGCGTATTTAAATGTAAACTTATCAATGGCAATATTTTTCTATTCAAAACCAAATAGACATATTTTTCGACATCTTTTATTTTTGTGACATTTAAACAGTTTGCCAGTATCATTATAAAAGTTTGTGCATCACACATTTTGCATTCGTTCATTAAACAAAACAGTTAAGTTATAACTCAAAAATAACTTCAATAAAGTGGTGGTATTTTCGAAAGAATTTGATCCATTTGCCGATGTTCACACACACATAAACACTTAATGGTTACAAAATCTATGAATAAAAAAAAATATAAAAAAGCAATTCAAAAGAACATCTTCCAAATGCCCGCCAAAATAGAATATAAAATTTGAAAACAAAATAAATATGAAACAGGTACCGTCAACGGTCACAGGAAGGTAAATAAAGATTTAATTTTGATATGGATCGACGCACACGCTGATATAAACACTAACCAAACATCTGGATCTGGCTCTGTCCATGGAATGCCCGTAGCATTACTCGCTAAAGAACTCTCTAACTATTGGCCACAACTGCCTACAATGGACTGGCATGTTCCTGAGTAAGTATCTATCTATCTGCTATTTACTGCAATACAATATCTAACACAATATGTTAGACATGGGTTAGGGAGTTGCGTTGCGGAAGCATAACTCCAGTAAACAATTGGAACTTCTAATTAGAATGAAACTCAGGCTGAAGAGGCGGAATAAAATAATAAAATCAATTAAAAAAATAAAGCTATATAAAAAAGTAAAAAATTGAGATAAATTATTAAATAACAACGAAATGTTAAAATTAAAATCAATAAAGAATAAAAAGATAACTTTATAATAGAAGAATATATATGGTATAGTTATAAGTTATAATTTGCAAATCTGGATGAACATTTGGCATATTAACTATGTAAAATGAGGTATTATAATACATTTTTTAATATTTCTTACAGCTTTTCCTTAACAAAATTGGGTTACATCGGTTTGCGTTCGGTAGATGAATATGAAAGATTGATATTACAAAAGTACAATGTACCCGCTTATGCGATGGAGGACATTGATGAGTAAGTGACTCGAATAATACATTTAAGTTTCACTTAAAGCAGCAATATAACAAACAGACTAATGAGTTCCTTCACAGGATTGGAGTAAAGAAAGCCGTTAAGAATATTCTGAATAAATTGGATCCAAAACAAGAGAAACCAATACATGTTAGCTTTGACATAGATTCACTGGATCCTCTTGAAGCTCCAAGCACTGGAACGCCAGGTATTTTGTTTTATAATAGTCTAGCATGTGACCTTTGAGTTAAGATCGCAGACAATGAACAAGACTACTACTCCCACAGAAAAATGTCTGTCCCTATATTGGTCTCCACTATACTGACTTCACGAAACTATGGGAAAATACAGCGATGAAATCATTTATATAACGCATATATTCAAATTAATTGTGATAACTAATCATCAGTTCAAAAGTAGAACATTGAAATTGGATTATAACTTAAGTTATATTTGTATTGATCTATTTAATTTCAGTTCGCGGTGGCTTAACTCTCCGCGAAGGAGTCTGTATAATGGAACAACTTTATGCAACGGGAAGAATTCGCGGTATTGACCTTGTGGAGGTAAATCCTGCTATTGGGTCTGATGCAGACCGTCGTAATACAATCGAGGCTGGTATCGCGATTTTAAAAGCTGGTCTGGGATACACTAGAAGAGGAACTGCTCCAAAAGGCGTTAAAGACATTCCTAAGTGAATTTAGAATATTGTATTTTTTTTAAATTTTAATAAACAATGTCATCTCAAAAATTATTAACGATATTTCGATCAAATTCAGAATTTATTTCTAATTTGTAATTTTTTATTAATTAATTGAAGCAACTTGTCTGTAAAAATACAAAACAGATGACGGATTTAAAATACTATTTATATATTTTTTTATTTATATGTTTTTGTTTTATTTGCCTACATGTTTATTGTATTATACTTTATTATAATGATTTAAGTACTTCGATAAATACTTATATTAGGTGCATTGTTTTGTTTTCAAACTCTTTTTTCTTTTCAAACAATTAACGTAATATTTAAAGAACTACATATTTTGATAATGATTAAAGTTACTGATACGTGTCATACGTCATGCGTCAAAGTAAGCACGTAAGATACAGAACATCGTTTGCACTCACGTATTACGTAAAAGCTTTATTAACCAACTACGAATATTCCCTTATATGTTTTATTAATTCTTTTTATCCTTTTAACTAAGAGAAAAGATAATAACTATTTTTTAAACAAATTTATTTAATTTATAAAATTATATCTGTATTAAGTATATATCTGGTCATTGTATGAAATTTGGCGCAATATTGTCCCTACATTTAAAAAGTACGTTTATCTTTGTTCCACGTCGGAGGGTGGTGTCGTATTTTTCATGATACTCTTAGTACAAAGTAGGTAGTTTGTAAATATTGTCCGAGTATTATTTTAACTTTATTTTCATGAATAATTATCCTTAAATAATTAGTTTACTTAGTAAAAATAGTAATAATCTAAAGTAACAATTTTAACTTTTTTAGACATTATGAAGTCGCAAATGCACCTTTGACCTTATATGATAAAACTATTTTAGTTCAGTGTAGTTATCGTAAACACGCGAGAAGCTCTGATGAAGTATTGTTAATATAAAATAAAATATGAGTTTATTTAGGAATTTTGTTAGAAACATAAGTCTAAAAAAATGGGAGCCTTTAAATAAAGTTGGTATAGTTGGAGTTCCTTTTGAGAAAGGGCAAAAGAAATATGGCGTAAGTGTTGCTCCTACGGCGATGAGAGCTGCCGGCCTGGTTGAGCATCTTCGCGAAATCGGTAAGTTTCGCTTTAAAAAAGATATTGGATTTTAATCACTTTTTATTTATTAAGATTTTTATTATATATATCTCTATTAAATTATTAAATGTAACTATTTCATCATATTAACATTCAGATGGTCTTGATGTCAAGGACTACGGAGATGTAGAATTTCAAGCAGCTGACGTCTCTCCGGGAGTAGAAAATATCTTGCATCTTCCACAAGTATCTGCATGCAATAAAGCTCTGTCGAGTAAAGTAAGCGAAATACTTAAAGATGATAGAATAGCGATCTCAATCGGTGGTGATCATTCTATTGGTGTTGGTAAGTGAACATAATAGGCATGATCAGTAATATTAACAAAAAATATATTTAATGTGGACAAAGAAACTTATTGCAAAATAATTTTAAATACATAAAAAATAATGTAAAGAAATCATGTTAATTTCGTTAATACAATATTTTGGTAATAAATTAAATGTAATACGATTTTGATACATAGGAACCGTCGATGGTCATTACAAAGTGAATGAAGATATGATCTTAATATGGGTAGACGCTCATGCGGACATCAATACTAATAAAACGTCAGGCTCGGGGTCCGTACATGGCATGCCAGTGGCTTTACTCGTCAAAGAACTTTCGGATTACTGGCCTTATTTGCCGACTATGGATTGGCAGGTACCCAAGTATGTATCTACATTCATCCTGACAATGACATTTTGTTTGTTTTTGTTCTATTTATAATAATTCATTTCAGATTTTCAATGAAAAGTCTGGGTTACGTAGGTTTACGTTCCGTTGATCAATATGAGAGATTAGTCATTGAAAAATTCAGTATTCCTACATTCGCTATGGAAGATCTTGATGAGTAAGTAAAAACAATAACTTATTTAACGGTATTTATTAATATCTGATATTATTAATGCAGACTTTTTCAGATACGGTATAAAGTATGCTATAAAAAATATATTGGAAAGGCTAGACCCGGAAAGCAAAAGACCAATTCACGTTAGTTTTGATATAGATTCATTAGACGCTATTGAAGCTCCTAGTACAGGAACACCAGGTAATTTAGTTCTGTATTACTTACTCATTATTAATGAAAATCTTTTTAAAAGAAAAAAGACTTCAGCCGATACAATGTCGAAGTTTAAACTGTATTTGATAGTTTTTATTTTTGTAGTACGAGGTGGACTAACATTAAGGGAAGGTCTTTATTTGATGGAACACTTGCATTCGACGGGAAGGCTCCGAGCAATAGATTTAGTGGAAATAAACCCAGCTATAGGTGATGACATTGATCGTCGACGAACAATTGAAGCTGGACTAGCTGTTCTCAAAGCAGCATTAGGTCATTCTAGAAGAGGAACTGCGCCTAAAGGTGTCAAAGATATTCCCTTATAGGCATTTATTTTATATAAAAGGAGTTATTTATAAAAAGAAAAAAATTTATATTTTTATTTAATACAATTTATTGCTGATTAACAATTTTGTGCTAATTGAACACAACCGGTATTCCATCACATACACAACTTCAACAAGTCTATTAAATTATAATCAACAATAAAGTCTCTAAATTAAATAGATACATATTTTATATCATAGATATAAGTATACATTTACAAATATATATGTTTGTGAAAAAAAATATTATAGAGCGCACATTTATATTCATTACTTCACATTAAATATAGACCTCACATTCAAACAACACTAAATTTCCCAGTGAACGCCAAATACTTGACCAATTTAAAAATAAAACTAAATGAAAGATGTCTGTCCCGGAACCAAAGTAACTACAATACAGGAAAATACATTTAATTTGTCACAAATTTATATATTTTTTCTTCAAATAAAAGGAGTTAATACACCTTACCACATAAGCACATATACACACATACCTAAGTACACTCTACAAATACATTTAATGTCACAATACTGGAATATAACATTTGCCATGATGTTACCAAAAATATAAATAATAGATCAGATGTTTAGAAGTTGACTTGAGGACGGTAATGTTTCTGAAACTTGTTTGTTTTCAAAGACAGCTTCATTTGCCACTTAGATTGTATTCGCTTCATAAAATGAATGTCACGAGCTTTCCTAAAAAAGAAGCAATATGTTTTATAAAATCAATTATAAACATGACACATATGCTATCATATTTGTTGTTAAATTTACTGAGCCTAAATTATCAAACAGGAGACCATTTGAAAAAAAATCAATGACATAAGCAATTTTTATTTAAATTGAATTTTTAGCTAATAATTGATAAAGGATGAACAGGCTTCCAGTTACAAGACAATTTAGTCACACACAAGGAACATAGTTTGAGACATCATTTGCACTTGTCCACACTCTAGCTTTATATCAAGCAGAATGTTGTCCTATAAAGAATAACAATAATCACCTAGCAGTTAAAGTCTGTTCTTTTGGAGCCCAACCAAGCGCACGATACATGCCTAACACACGATGAAGTTTACGATCTGATTTCTTGACTAGGGCTACACCACTATGTGATATGTTTTGCTTGTAATATCTGTAAATGTAAAAAATAGTTTATAACCAAAAATCATGTATCACAGGAGTTTGATTTTTCCGAACTCATGCTGCTGATTAAATTATTAATATGAAATCGTTGGTGCACCTCCATGAAGAGATTATATATAAAAGTTCATAAAGTAATGTGATAAGGAAAGAAATAAAATATGATAGTTACTTCATTAGTGAGCGATGTCCAACGATGACACCAGATGGAAGGACTAGTTGGAAGTCATCACCACCTAAAGCAGCCGGCCCTTCCACCTCTTCATCAATATCCATTGCTTCCTCGCCCTCGTTTACTGGATAAGAGGCACTGTAAGTCGAAATTAGTATTTTAATGTTATTGCCCTAATTAAAAAATAAAGTAAACAAAACACTGGCATTTCATAATAATCTTCCATAAAAACATTATGTAAGTTATATTATGTAACACAACATAACAAAACACATTGTTTACAGCCTATTTGTGTATTATAAACAAATTACCTGTAATCATAATAATCTGCATATTCAGCAAGTGCCAGTCCCTCATGTAATATTTTACAATGCCCTTTATCCACCATATGTCCTCGGGCTGCCTCCATAGAATAAAATGTTTTCCCTGTCTCATTACACCATAGGCACATGAATCCTTGTGAGACCTATGAAATATAATTACACATATTAAGGTAATTGATAAGATAATGATAATGCAAACTAGTTTATTTTAAAAGATATATCAAACTCACCTTTTCACCCAAATACAGTAACAATCCTTTTATATCAATGCAATATTCTATATCAGGAACAAAGAATGAATGTTCCTTAGACATATGTCTCAAATTCTTAATCATACTACGGCTATGATGACCACAGAACAAGCAATCCTGTACTTTGATCAATGAATCACTACCCTGTATTCTGCACTGCTCCCATTCATCAGAATCAAGCTGAAATAGATTACAATACAACATTAATTTTAATATTACCTCATAATTGTTATGTCTACATACCTCTTCTATTTCAGAATCAGTTTCAATATCGTCACCCGAGCCATCTGCATTTACCACCACAAACTTGTTCATTTCAATTTTAGCTGCTGGGTCAACCTTTACAAAGCTATCGGTATCAGAATGAACACTGACTTGTTCTTCCTCCGCTTCATTATATCTTTCTTCCATAACTTTATGTTTTTTACTGTTAAGATGGTTGTTGTACGCATTTTTGGTATTGAATAACTTTGAGCAACATTTACAGAACTGAGACTCATTACGATCCTGGCCGTTACTCAAATCTCGATGTTCTTTCACTCTGATTTCAAAATCCTCTAATGTTACAGGAGGAATACCTGCAACTTTTCTTTTCAAATTATATCTGTGCCAATCCGACTTATAGTGATCCCGCTGTAATTCAGGATTATTGAAGACCACTTGACAAGTAATACAGGTAAATGAACCCGACATTGTACAACACGATGTAATTGGAAAAAATAGATAAATACGCAATAAGTTTAACAGATACGAATAACGTGCTTATTTTACAATAGTGAAAAACCAAATACAGAGGAAGAACAGAACCATGGACAAAGAGTAAGAAATATAGAGGATGATGGATCCATGTTACCAGAAATCGCTACGAACGGATTTACATTTTTACAGTACGTCGAGTATAAGTACTGTAGTTAAGAAAAACATGTATAATTAAATTTTATAGGTGACTTGAAAAAACAAACGAGCTCGCCAAATAGTGTCACTCAAAATGCTGCAGAGCTTCTAGCAATGGTAACATTGACAACAAAATTTCGCTTTATTTTGACAAGTGCAACTCAAAACTTAATAAAAATATTATTACGTTGATGTGTGTATGAAATTTTATACGATGTTTTTAAACGCGTTATTATTATTAATTGTAGACATTGATATATATGTGCATTGAGATATATATCAATGCATGTATCGTTGTTAATGGATATTACTAAGATTAAAAAGTTACGAATTTCAATATCTTTATAAAATGTTGGAAAGTGATGATGTTGACGACGATTTTTTTACGCCTACGAAACCGTAAGCATACTATAAGTTTGTTCTTATTCTTAACATAATATTGTCCTTTAAGTGAATCTGTTTTTATACAGTTACATATATATCAATTACAGCACATCATTGGCAAATATTTTTGGAAGTGATGGTAAAGTGGCGGAAAAACACAATCCAACCCTCAAGTATGTAGCACCGAAACCAGAAGATTTATCGCCGAAAGACGCTTCAAAGCTTACAGAATCACAGTCAAAAACGGAATGTTTATTTGCACTTGCCTTATTTACATATGAGTTGTAAGTTTGACTATTATAATTAATTAAGATAATAATTAAATAAAATTATAACTTTTGTGTTTTTGGTTTACAGAGTTAGTAATACTTATTTATCAAGAGGAAAACTAGGATTTGCGATAATGAAAATAGTTTCACATAACCAAATAAAACTAATTTTGTATGATTCTAGTAAAAGAACACTATCTTCAGCAACAGTTAAAGCAAACTTAGAAGTAATTATCCAAAAAAATAATTATATTAATTATGTTGACGATAACAATAAAAGTTGGTCATTAGTATGTTCTGATTCTGAAGAACTTACAAATATTGTAAAAGAACTGAAAACATATGATGTTAAATTAAAGTTTGTAAATGAAATTACACATCCACCTATAACTGAAAAGCCATCAAGGTTAAAAGACATAGCCACAGACCCGTCAAACAAGGGAAGTGACACCGATTCTATTCTTCAAAGGAAAAATAAAGCATCTATATTAAGTAGAATGGCAATGGTTGGTCAAGCTATTTTACCTGCACAACCGATTGAACAAACTAGCGATTCATCAGACACAAATGAATATAAAACACATAAAGCAGTAAGGCATAAACATTCAAAAAATATTTTAAAAAAGAATATTGACAGGCAAGTTAGTGATGTATACGATTCTTATGAAAATATAAGTCCTGCGCAAAATACCACTATAATGCCCATTCAGTCCACAAGTACTGATAATATATCTTTATTCACCACTATCAATGGTCAACTTGTACCTGTTACACAAACTATAACTAAATCACATGACAACCCTGATTTCAATAACATGTTATCTGAGCAGCGCATTTCAAACAGTGAATTGCGAATTAATATAAGTAAAATGGACTTCAAAGTAGATCAAATACTTGAAAGAATCAAGGTGTTTGAACAAAAAGATGGCTATAGTGATCCTCCTTTATTTGCTAAAGATATTTACAACAAACTTTTATCTGAATATGAAAATAAGATAAAAGATCAAAATGAGAAAATTAAGGTATTGGAAGCACAAGTAACTAGTCAAAATTATAATCTTAATAATATCAAGATAGATGATTGTGAAGACAATACTCAAAATATAAACATTTATGAAAATAAAATTATATCATTGGAAAAAGGCATAGCAGACAACGATATTGAACTCTCGAGTCTAAGAAAAGAATTATCAGAAACCGTAAGTGAAAAAGAGGCATTAAAAAAAATAAATGAAGATCATGCAGACAATTTTGATAAAAAGGTTAAAAATATAATGAACAATACATTTCATGCATTATCTAATAATTTTGAAGACGATGAAAACTATACAGGCAAGAATATAAAAAGAATAATAGCCACGACTATTAGAAAACTCACTATTCAAAATCTAGAGGGATAGAACTGCAAATGAATTATGTACTACTGTGATCAAAAAGTAAGGAGAATTTGTTTATAAAACGTAAATTCTTTATTATTCTTCGAAAACATCCCATTCAAAATAATCCCCATCCGATAAAACACATTTTTTCCAGTCCTCAAAACAGTCTGAATATTTTTTTTTTTTTTGTATAGCCTTCAAGACCTTCTTCGATTCGGTTTTTATCTCCTCAATCGTGTCAAAACGGCGTCCCCGCATTAGCCTTTTGAGTTTGATGAATAGCCAAAAGTCGCACAGAGCCAAATCAGGCGAATATGTTAGTTGCAGAACGATATGAGTCGATTATTTGGCTAAAACATTGTGAAGAACAAATGCAGTATGACATGGTGCATTATCGTGATGAAGCCCATAATTCTGGCCGTTTCAGACGAATAGCTTCACGCAAACGACGCATAATGCTCAAATAATATTCTTTGTTGGCAGTTTGGCCCGGCGGAAGGAATTCATAGTGTACACATTTTGCACGATATTCGCTGGATTGGTCGGTAGTTTCAAGGTGGTATGCCTAAATCCAAGTCTCGTCTCCAGTAATGATGCATTTCAAGTGGTCCTCATAGTCAGACACATCAACGCGACGCTTTTTCAAAAAATTGAGCGATTTTGGCACCAATCGAGACTTCCCGCGTTTGAGATACAAAACAAAAATAATATGACAAAAAAAAATTTAAAAAATTATTTAACGCTGAGTCAGCCTGTCCTATAAAGTATGACAATGGGGGAAAATATTGTATTTTATTTTTATATTATATATATTTGGTAGAAGTCTAAGAATCAGTTTTATGTACTTTGA
Source organism: Tineola bisselliella (assembly GCA_028551675.1). Classification (NCBI taxonomy): domain Eukaryota; kingdom Metazoa; phylum Arthropoda; class Insecta; order Lepidoptera; family Tineidae; genus Tineola; species Tineola bisselliella. The sequence goes on from JAPWLS010001151.1 coordinate 156,113, forward strand.
AGTTGGTTACTGTTTTCTTTTACGGTATATAAAATCAGAAAATAATGCTTTTTTTGAGGCAACAAAAATGATCAATTTGAAAAAATTACATTAAAATTACGTAAATATTTTTCTCAGCGGAAAAAAAATATTTCATCAGAAACAAAAATAAAACTCTTAATAGGTTACAAAAAATTGAATATAGTGTCCTATAAATAGGACAGTGGGAAGTAATGGGTTAAACCTTTTGACAAATAGGCGCTTGGCAAATGATATAGACCTACCAACCTAGGAAAAAAAACCCGGGAGTTTTAAATGACAATTTCACCTTACTTTTTGATCATAGTAGTATAAGATATATTTATTACATTAGATTTAAAAAATATGATAAAATTAAAATATATATAAGTATACAGACTTGTTATTTTCTTTCAGTTTTTATAATTACACAAAAAAGTTACTACTTTGCGAAAATAGTTAAGATGCCGTGTTGAAAGTACTTACTTACTTATAAGGAACAAATGTAATTTTCCAATTTTTATTTCTAAAATTTATTTCTTGGTTAAAAAAAGTATGGGGTTATGTATTAATAATGTTTTATCTCTTGACGAAATCTAAATTGTCTCAAAAATAGTGATATCTAATAATTACTACAGCCGATGGCAAATGTAGATTGTACGAATCAAAGTAAAACACTAAAATTGTTCGAAAGTAGGAAATCGTAGGACGTCTGTTATTATTTTTCTGCGGATGTACAGAGGATTTTTATTTAGAAAATGTTATGACCCTATTTTGCATAATAAGTAACGTTTGTCACACGAACCATCATCGTTATTAACTTGTTTTATTTACGTTCTTTATTATGGATAAGAAGGCTCTTCAAGAATCTTTAAAGCAGTACAATGATCAGGTAAATATTAAACAAAAACTTTTTTAACGATATTCCAATTACTTTTCGCTGTTTTGACGGAAGGTTGAATTTATATTAACATATTTTACAGCTATTACTTGTTTCTCAAGCGCTATCTGTATGTACCGAGGAAGATGAAAAAACATCTTTATTGTCTCTTCAGACAGACTTAAACCAACTCATTAATTTGACATCAGAGAGCTTAAATACTATAAATGAAGAAAGAAAAAATGAGAATGTAGAGAAACAACCTGAACTTGATGATGAATATGCATTATTCATGGTAACTTTTTCATTAGAAAACCCTTAAATGTAGTAGCCAATACAAAACACATAATTAATACTTTTGTGGAATTTGCATTTGTAGCAAGAAATAGCTAATAGTGGAGCATATGATGATAATAGTGAATTTTCAAAGAATAAAGTAGATGAAGCAACATCTGATGACAGTGATATTGAGGTAAAGTGCAATGTACTAAAACTCTAAATGTCCAAGATCATTCACCGTCATAATTGTTCATTAATCATCGTTGTGCTGGGGGCCCTATGTTGCATGACATTAAAATATAAACTAATATATTTACCAGATATTCAAGGATACTCTCATGTTTATTTAGTATGACTATAATATCCAGTTTCCATAACTGATCACTAAAGTTATTGAATACAGTAGACCTTCCACATTCTTGCATAGTTACAGCACATAATATGATAATTAATGTAACATCATCTAAGTTTTGTAGTCATCATGTTTAACCATTTGAGTGCTATGGGTTTTTGGTAAATAGATTGAAAATTGCTATGAGAAATTGAGAAAAAATATTTTTTTATTCATAAAATTACAAATATATAAATAGCCCTCACCAACTGAACACCAAACTCTGACTGACGCAGTCGTCGCTAAATCGACGATTTGCACTCAAACTGTTAAGAAAGGCAATCACTGCAGGTTTTAGAACAAACCACACGTCTTTCTAGATAAAGCATAATCATTGACTTTGCAGAATGAGCTAGCGACATTACCAGGTATGAAATGTGCAGTGCATCTTACTCATAAATTGGGTGAACAGGCCACTCTACACAACGCTATGGTCAGTGCTGTTGTACCTAGAGAAAATGATGATAACTTTAAAGATCTTCAGGTATGTGTCTGAACTGACTTATTAGCATTAAATTGATAATTATTGCAGTAATAAATACACACCAGGTATTATTACAAAAATGTTGAAGTGTTTACCAATACAGTATTGTTTACAAACAAATAATATAAACATAACAGATAGGTGTGTTGTATTATTGTTTCTGTTATAGTGATATCATTTGATCAAACATACATCAACTAATGTAAGAGACTTTATCTAGCAGTGCTTCAAAATTGTTGCAGCCGCGGCAAGTAATTAATTTACTGTTACTCAGGTTCAAGTATTATTCACTCATCCAACTTATGCTGAGATGCTGCCTTGCCCCTTTTACTTGGATGGAGAATGCAGATTTAATGATGATCAATGTAGATACTCACATGGAAATTTAGTACCATTTTCACATCTGAAGGAGGCAATTGAGCCCAATTTTGAATCTATAAAAATAGGGAGCAAAATTCTTGTGAAGTTAAAACCACCTGAAAATGAGGTATGATTTTTTACATGACCAGTCTAACCTGTTGATAAAATAGAGTGCAGAATAACCAAATTAATATTATTTTGGATTAAATTTTAGGTTTTATTTTTATGTAAGATTAATTATTTAATTATTAACAGGATATTTCCTTAAAGAAAAAATGTTCAGAAAAATACCATCTATGGCATAGAAGTGTCGTAAGGAGTGTAAATATTGATAAACAATGTTGTGTTGCTAAGTTAGAGAACGGTGTGAGAAGTGGGGAGAAAAGAAAATGTGATGTTGATGAAGTTTGTGTGGCATTTGAAAATATATTTCCCTTAAACGGTATGCTATTTTTGTAAACTTTAACATGCATGTGACTTGCTCTAATGCTTTCCAATGTGAAGTATCATTAAAGTGGTGTCAGATCTAGAAATAATATCAAACAACCTAACAGCATTCAGATTGAATTTGTGTTTTATTTGTAATTGTATTATCAAAAAATGTACACTAATTTCTTTTTAATATGTGAATTATTTTTGTAGCTGTATAATACATAGATTGGACAGGGCTAAACATTAAGTACTTCACTATTACACAAAACATATCTGTTTCTTTATTCTTTAATAAAACAAATGTAAATAGTCAGTCACCCTCAATATAAATAAATTTTTAGATGAACCAGTATCAGACACAGAATCAGATGATAGTATAAGTGATACAGAATATCCTGAATACAAAACTATAAAGCCAACTGAACCGACCAGATCTCTTGTGGCTGAACAGAGTCTGCAAAACGGTGGTCAAGCGCTTGGTGAATGGGAACGATATACGAGAGTGAGTATGTATTAAGTTTTATTGTTCTATTTTTAAATTTAATAAAATCATAAATTGCATTGATAATGTCAAAACAATTGCCATTCGAATCGCAGTCTGTCTAGTTTAGAGGAAGTTGACTTGTTTTTAATTATAAATGTACTGTGACTTAAACATGGCTTAGTGTTACTTGGAGTGTCCCGTGTCTGTTGTAAAAGCTAAGTGAGCTTTCTTTCACCTCTCGTCATCACATTTTAGTACACTACATACACAGCCGAGAAAAAATGAAAGCGGTTCTTCTTCCAAAGGTACCTGGCCTTGACATAATGCCAGTTACTCAACGATTATCAGGAATTGCAGTTTTTCTCAGCAGGTAGAACTGACGTTACTTGTAAATAACAACCAAAATTATTCCAGGGTATAGGTTCAAAATTAATGTTTGCAATGGGATATGTTGCTGGAGAAGGCTTGGGAGCTGCTGGTGATGGAAGGGTATTGCCTGTACCTGCTAAAGTGATGCCTAAAGGACGTGGTCTCGATCATTGCCTTAGTAAGGAAAACAGTCAGGATCCATTGAAGGTAATACTAATTCCGTTATACACATGAAATATAAAAAATTGGAAATAATTAAATTAACAAATATTTATAGGTTCAACAAAAATTAAAAAGAATGCAGAAAAAAGAAGAGCAGAGACAGAGGCGAGCATATGAACGTGAGAAGGAGAGGGAAAGGAGGAATGTATTCAATTTCATTAACAGAACTATCGGTGATCAACACAAGGAAGAAAATAACCCTTCATCATCCACTAATATCAAAAAGTCTTCCACTAAAGATCTCAATATAGAACAATTCAAGATAAACGAAGAAGCAAAAAGACTGGATAAAGAAATAGTGAAATTAAATAGTTCACTCAGTAGGCACTCTGAAGGCACTCCACCCCATAGAAATATTAAATTACAAATAGTTGAGAGGCATAAAGAACTTGATGCTTTGAAAAATAAAGAGAGACAAATAGCTAAAGAACAATCGCAAAGGAAGGATAAACAGAAAATGACTGTATTTTAAATTCGATATAGAAACAACGTCAATTACAGCATACTGTGACCTCAAAAGGTTGTCAATAAAAATTTAGCCACATCAAAGAGGGTTCATCATCACATGACAATAATAAATATGTACATACAATTGATCCTAAAACTAGAATATTTTATACCCAGCAGTTTCAGATAACCTTAACACCTGAAACAAATATCTATTTTTTATATATAATATATCAATATTTATTAACTCCCAGACACTTTAAATTAGTAATTCATCCCACCTAAAACCATATCAAAAGTTGCTCACTTTTGCTTTTAGGTACTAAAGATACTAAGAAACCAGGTGAGGAAAAGAGGACAATAAAATAAGTTGTTTTTTTTTACAAAATTCTATATTTACAAAAGTGATATTGTAAAATAAGCGTAAAAGGCATACATTACAATAATGAAAATATTTTTCTATTCTAAAACATATTTTGTACTATCAAACACAAATTGCTTACACTAAAGGTCACTATCAAGTCCGTCATAGACGCCTGCACTTTCGTAGAAAAATTACAGTTAATGTGTGACTATCATGTTGATACGATTCTGGTATTTATTGTAAATTGTGAAGCGTCTATGACGAGGCGCTCGATGGTTAGTTGCGCTAGATGAATTGAGTTTAAATTAATTTGACTAGCAAATAACATTTGCTCATTCAATTATTAATATTTGCATTATTAAGACTCAAAAACATATTCAATTGTTATATTAATAAATACCTAATTTAGGTATCAATTTACCTATAAAATACAATAATAAATTTATCAAAATAAAACTAATTTATATGCATATATTAATTTAAAATTTACTTAGTTAATCAAGTTATTTAATTTATAAATAAGGTGTTTCTCACAATATTAATATTTAGTTTATTCATATGAGTATGCATAGTTTGTTGCATTGGTCAGTGTAAAGAGAAATAGTGAATGGTTGAGCGTTACTTCTCAAAGTTATATTTTATTCATATTACACAAAATACAAACTTTTTATCTAAAAAAAACTGCATTTTATTATAATTCCTTAATTAATTCGGTTTTATATATTAACTACCGAAGACATTCAAAAACTCACTCATTAAGCCAAAACATACTAGTCAAAGTCGTAAGTTTGTGCATAACTTGAAATTATCTATTAAAATACTGGGTATTTGCTACATCTTCATTTATTACGTGCTGTTTTAAGTGACATGCATTCAATAAGAGTAATGCACATAAACTGATTTACAAATCTGCGTGGTACTAGTGATCGTTCAGAATACGCGTTAAATTACTACTAATACATCACAACGACTCGTTTGTACCCTCACAACGAACCCACACATATTCCCTTTCATTCTCTCCACAACATATAATATTAATTCTACGTATATTTTTTATTCGACAGATTTCAACATATGCTATAAATTTTTATAGTGTTTGTATGAATCAAAAAGCAATTTTTATTAAACCTGAACTCTGTCAAATTACTTTGAATAATTTAAAATTAGCAGTGTTTACAGACACACTAAAAACTTGTAAAAAAAAAAAACAAATTCTAATTTAAATAAAGAACTTGAACCAAATATTGAAATAATTCAAATTAAAAATAAGACAATTGGTTAAATAAATCAACAATAATAACTAGATATAATACAATAGAGAGTTATAAAGAGAGACATCCTTTGTACTAAACTAATTAAACGTCTTAATAACGAAATAAGTACGTAATGAGACTCCTTGCATATGATGTTTGTTTACTTGTGATTTTACAATAATTACTATTAAGTATACTAATACAATTTTGCTAGAGAAATAACAGTGGAACTTTGAACCAACAGGGCTGTTAATATCGCTCCTGGAAACAAATAATATTTTCAAAATAATTACATGCAATAGCTAAATATGCGGCTTATGATATATATTTGTTTCCAGGGACGAGTTATCTGTGTCATCACAGGAACATTAGTCTACCTGTCCCCCTGACCTGTTTTAAAATATGTAATATTTTTCAAGAAGAAAAAATTAAAGTTTGTGGCATAATCAATATGAAAAAGAACTGATAACTGAGATTAATTATCAGCATTTTGATTAAATAATAAAAATTCTACACGAACTGGAATTATGTCCAAATTTATAAGTATAATTCATTAATTGTTGAATAAATAATAATAGACGACGTGACATTTTAAAATATATTCTTCTACGCAAACTTAAACGCTTTTAAAACAATAATAATCACAGTTTAAAATTTATAAAGTTTCCTGTAATCAAGTCTTAATATTAAAAAAAGACTACAACAGAAATAAAACAATTTTAAAAAGTTTAAATTTGCATAACTTATCACCCTTTTAAAATATAAATAATAAATTATTATCCCATATAATATTTCTTCTAAATAAGCATTAACGAATCAAAAATAGTACTTTCTGTATTTATAAATTACACAAAAAGTGATAAACTTATGCTTTTCAAAAATCCTAGATTTGATTAACATAACCGCCTTTTAATATAAAATTACGAAAAAGAGAGGCGGATCCCTTTCTTTCCTAGCACACAGAATACACGCTGTTTTTCTATATCCCCATCTGTTTTACAATGCTGGGGTTGCCAACATTAACTATGTATGTCTTAGACGCGACATAACACACTGTATCGCTGAAGCCGTGTCATTGAAAACTGGTACGCCTGAACGTTGAGCCAAATCAGCTAAATAATGTCGACCACGGTTGTAGTCTTTTACTGCTGCTTCACTGTACTGTTAACAAAAAGAAATAAATTTATATTGGCACTGGACGTAAGTTGGTTAGTTAGATTTTAATTAGGTAGTCTGTAATATACAGGCGTATTAAAACTTACATTAGTGGTAGTAGCAGGATCCATCGGTTGTACAAGCAACACAGTGCTGGAAGGTCGCAACCCCATATAGTGTGCAGCTAGTACCATTCCGGCGAAACATGGCGAATTTGAGCACATTGAAAATAGCAAGACACGCGACCCTAGTATTAGATCTTCGTCATACGTACCTAGAAGACATAAAAATTATGTCACCAAACTAATTAAACTATTTTTGACTTGACAGAGACTCAAATTGAATGTTATAAGTGCAAATTGTTATAAGTTACCTTTAAAAGGCTGTGGCGTAACATCCTCCGACACAGTATAAAAATCTGATGCACTTAATCTATCTTCAGGTGGGGCCGAGTCCGCTTTATCTCGTAATTGTATGTTAGGGTCCCGTGGTGGTGATCCGCGTGGTTTCTTATCAGTACGCGGCGAGTCCGGATGAGCCGGTGCCGGTCTACGAGCTGGCACAGAGAACATACGAGTGTAGTCTTTAGGACGTGGCATGCTGTAGGAGAAACCTTCGCGTGATAGCATTTCCTCAGCTCGTGGTCCTTCGCACTGTGAATGCATAATGAAATGTTAATTTATAATTGAATACGTACTGATTTCTGATAAATGATAGGAAGATCAATAAAAGTGGCTACACTAGTATCCTCTAGTAACACTCGCTGTAGGACTAGTTTAAAAGCAGACAGTATACAAAAAAAAAACAGAGAACTCATTAATACCAACCGCTGCTCACTCTAGTCTCATCAAGAGATGGAGTAGATTTTTATCTACAGCCTCACATAATAACCAATAGTTTTAATACATCAGATACTAACCGGAAAACATCCGCCAAGATAAACGTCGTTCACAGGTGCACCGAGCATTGCTGGTAATTGTTCTAATCGTCGCTCAGTGCCTGGTGTAAATACACTATCAGGTGTTGATCCGCCACTCGCTGGACCACTTGTAGGTGCCGTACTAGTAGCGTCCGTCGATACATCTGCTCCACGCGAGCTCTGTGCAAATAATTGTAATAATTCAATATCACAAAATAAAAATATATTTTTTTAAAATAATTTTAAAGGCTATTTGGAAATATAATCCACATCTTCGTTTGTTTTCATTCAACTAAATGAGTAAAATATAGGTTTGTTACCATTAGTAATATGATTTTCCAATTTAAAAGACATTTATTTTGATTGTTTAGTGTGGCATTAATTAATATTTTTTTTCTAGTGATAACTTGCAAAACTATCTTTAGTATAATTTAATTATGTGATATTGTCCACAATCTATACCTTGGTAGGAATGAATAATCTTAATTTCCTTCCATAAGCTCTTAACCGAGTATTGCAAGAATTTAAACCATTTTGTTCACCACGCGCAGCAATATCCCCACTTCTTGGCTCAGCTGTCGGTGTGTTTTCATTCGCCTCTTGACCATTGCGAATTTGAAAATCTGATAACAAGGAACAACATTATTCCATTACAAATCAAAATAATCCACAGACTTTTGAGCTAGAAAAAGGCTAATTCAACTCTTAAAGGAACCAACCAGGAGTCGAAATTTGCAAAAATGTGTTCAATGAACTGAATAATGTTAATTTTTTAAAGCAAATATATATTCACTTTGCAAAAGAAAAAAACTGTGTAAAATGTAAATACAGGTGCAAAAGAATAAATTAATCGAGATATCTTAAAAAATACATTTAAATGAACGATCACAAATACAAATATAAGAATAATACTAAAAATGATTTTAAACATAATTTATTATTTCGCCTGCATGAATGAAATTACGGTTAGATGGGGAAGATTGAGCACACTTAATAGCTGCCAAAAGAGTTTAAAAATATATATAACTTTTTAAAATATTTTTTAAATCTAAATATTTGTTAATATTTAGGAAAAAAAATCTATTATAAAAATCTATTATATTATATCACCGCTCACATCGACAAAGGTTAGCTGGTAGATAATGCCGACGGCATTAAGCTCGCCTATGTATAAAAAAAATATTACTGTTTTTTTTGCAATAAAGAATTTATTTATTTATTTATTTATTTATTACGATAATCCATGAAAATCAAGTATCTAAATCGTATTTTTTCTAAACAGGATACCAAATCATAAACTTGAACTCTAATGAGTTTAGTCATCAAATTCGTTGTCTAAAATCTCAATGACTAAGTAGCCTAAAATTGCACGTGTCGTAGGAATGTGTGCTCTTCCAAGAACTGACCAAGAGTTCACGGATAACTTCTTTTGTTTCTTAAAAAAGCTCCTTGTGTTAGCAGTTCGTTACACTGTCATATATCAAAAATAACCGGAATACTAAATATATTTCACCATTTCAGAGCAATTAGTCATATCCCGTAGTGTAGCCAGAACGTAAACGTTTAGTTCTTAACAAGATACGCACGACAATGTGTTTAACCCCTACTATAAGAAAGATCAATTTTGTATGAGTTGTAAGAAAATGAACGCGGTTCTCTCTTCTTTCTTTTATTAATTTTAATATTTATTTTTTGAATTACCTCTTTTAATGTTATTGTGCGTAATAAAAACAAAACAAAAAGTTTAAAAAATTTAAAAATGAAAACTCATAAATTGTTAAGAAGCGCAATTCAAATATTATAAATAAACAATGAGCAATTTTGCATGATAATAAAACAGCATAATAGTTGCATGCGTATGCATTTATGCACGCACCGGAGTGCATTGTAGTAAATCTTCCCCGCAGAGAACGAAACGCACGTCGCATGCGATCACCAACTGTCTCGGAGCATGCTGAATCGTCCAGCCCTGCTTGATAATACTGCCCGATATATTACAACTATTTAGCTTTTATGTTGTTACACACCCCAATAAAAACAGATTTGTTTTAGCTATATAAATCTACATATAAAATTGTATTTCATATCTTTCATATGATGTTGGACTCACCAGCTTCTGTTGACATTTCAGCGACAGTAGCACAGAATGTTTCAAAATCTACATTGTTAATGGCAGATGGGAGACATCTTTCAGCAAGATCCCGTGGCGCTTTTGTTACGTCCCGCAATGCGTCCACAGCTTTACCACGAGGCAATACAACCGATTTGGACCCAGCAGCATCGAACGCACGTTTCAATCGTAGAATAGTTTGTCCAAGTTGTCTCCTCGGATGAGTCCTAGCCCGTCTGAGGACCGCGTGTGCGCATTTCAGTGCTGCGCGAATATCGCTGAACACAGGAAGGCCGCGTCTCTCAACTAATTCTTGTAACGTCGCTCGCGCTCTTGACAGTTCGAGGTATTCACTGAAAAATATATAAATTGTTACAACTTCCTATAGTTAATGCTACCTCAAATTAGAACACGAAGGTTGTAAGACAATTACGTGTACGGCATTTTGTATAACACTATTGTCTCCATAAATTTGATGAAACATTTAAAGCTTATAAAACAGTTTGAAAATACAATTGTCATGTATACGAGTATGCGAGTTGTTTTTTATACGTTGGCAGTGATTCAAATACGAATTTAATAACGCATAATTCATTCCACGTTGTCTCTGTCCGATGTCGATCAAAGTAATTCTGGTGAGCATTTAATGTCATGTTTATTTGCAATCCATAAAAGATAAACAGATATAATTCCACCAAGGAACAATAAAACAGACCAGGTGAATAAAAATTCAAAATTGAATGAGTGATACATACATATAACAATACGTATTGGTTGCTTTATGACAGCAACCTAAAAACCTCATTCACCAAAACCATTCATTCATTCGCACATTATATTGCGACTTTGTGAGGTTATAATATCTATAAATAATTTATGATACAATTCATATTAGACTATTTCAAATTTTTAATAATATACTTACTGGTCAGTAATGGTGTCTTGGGCGATATTTTGATGTCTAACATATGGCCGCAGCACGAGTAGCAGATCTCTTGGTGACGTTGCATGGTGAGCTGCCTCAACGCTCGCAGCAACAGCTCTCGTCTCTCGGTCCAATACAAACAACAATGCCTGAGCAGCCGCCTTAGCGCGGTCCTCGACTTCCATCAACTCGGTAGACCAATCTTCCACTTGCTAGAATTTATAATTGAAAAATCTATTACAAAACACTAACAATTTTTTTCATTATTTTTCTTTATATTTATAACCTAATTGAATAATAATTATTATCAGATTTACAAACGAGATATGAGAAAGATTTCGTAGATACGTAGGTGCAATATCACAACGCACGTGCTGAGTGAAAGTACTGTATGACTATCATCTCACGTCTATCTTATCAAATGAATAATTATACTAAAGTTTAAAAAATATATTTATCCACTCGTCTGATTAAATATTCCCTTTCGAAAGTTGCTCCAAACAAATTATTACCCAATTAAAATCTCTTGCATTATCGTAATTATTTCAAAATCGTAATTATTATGATAAAAATGCTTTTTAATCGTAGTTAATTGTGGATAAACTATAAGAAAATCGTATAAAAACATTAAAATAGTAGGCGTAAAATATTATATGTAAATTTACTTATAAACTAAAATAATCAAATACGGAATGTTGTTATTATAATGTGGTATGATGACATTTTCATAAATATTAGAAGGTACCACTTCCCACGCGTTTATACATATTAAAATATATAATATTTGACATGTATGTATATGTATATACCTACATGATTATTTTGCTTTGTTTTTAACAGATTTAAAATAATATTTAGCAAAAAAATATCGATCAAGGATAACTGTATCCATATTAGTAAAGTACGTAATAAATATACGATAAACAACAATGCGTTTATAGCAACTTGTAAGCAACTAATTCATACACTAACCATATACAGCGATTTTTAATATCTAGACCAAGCTCGTACTTAAAATCAACAATGGTACTGGCCGAAGATTTTTGAGAAATTATATATGATATTAATAAAATTAAAAAAAAACTTATTCGTCCTCATACCTAAGTATTCATACAAAGTATTATATAATAGTTTATGGTTAGAGTATTGTTATTATTAATCTGCTATTACTTTTTCAATAACAGTTATCATCTCTTTATACAACAGGTTAAACAAGTTTATAAATAACAATGACAACACAATAATAAATCGAAATTAATAAAGTGCATCTACGAAGTATAATTTCTTTACTTACCGGATTAAAATAAGTAATGCCAAGTTGTTTGAGCATTGGTATAGCGATGTCTGACCGCCAGGTGGTGGGGTTGCAGGAACCGCCCAAGAAGATCTCGTATGACGGCGACGATGCCTCGCTACCTGCGCAAACGCACTGCTCATCTACTGATTCATATTTTACTACTAACCTTAATACGTCAAAATGTGTGAGTAACATTTTTGTATAGACATTCGAAAGTGTTAGCAAGTGATGAATAGTTAATTATGTGACTGGTAATTACGGTTGCATGAAATCTCGAACCTAGCTTACAAATTTAATTCCCACGCGAATACTAACTAATAACCGTGTAATCTATGTATCAGGTACTACGTCAATACCACTCATAGAAACGGGAAAATTATTCTCTACGTACATATAGGTATATCACCATACAACAAACAATAACGTATTGTATGTTATAGCAAATTACAAATTAGAGGTTGCGAAACCTACATAAATACTAATTGCTGGCCCTATTTGTAACACGCAAAAGAATACAGTTAATTGTCCAATTGTGGATGGTTTGCACGCAATATAGCGCCACCGCTCTAACCATACATCAGCGTAAACTACATAAATGGCTTAATTAGATACGAACAACAAATTCTGTGGAAAATGTTAAGCAGCTTCTAATTTACTAACAATATGCATTGGAGCCGTGTAGGTGGATTAGAAAGGCTCGCAGTGCAAGCATCGGCCATTCGCCCGCGTTCCACTATCTACTCTGTGACTGTTTTAATGATTGATGAGCATCGAAAGCTGTGTGGGCTGCACGAACTACGAATCATCATACTATACCACACATTAAATATACCATAACCTAAAAAGGAGTTATCTACTCGAATGTTATCTATCACGAATCACAAACAAAAGAAAAGGATTTGTTATCTAAACATTTAATACAAAACAAATGACTGTTTCATTCATACTTTTTTATAATCTAACAAGCTTCGTAACGAAGAAACAATTAGCAAAGTCCACAATCAATGGTACATACCTACGCGACACAAAATCTTATGACATATTTTTAAAAAGCTAAACCACATTTCGTGAACGTACAATATGCTATAGACAACATTCATTCATATTTACGTTGCAGTGTAGCATCACATGCCAACTACAAATATGAATCCAATTCTGGATCCTCGACCAATGCCAAACTGGAAACGTAAACACAAAACACATCACGTCCTGCTTCATCCTTCGTGTCGCGCTCATCTCAGCATCCACTATAACATTTTATCTCGGATCATTTGCCAAAAGCCACGTTTATTTACATCACTATAATACATTATACCGCACAACTCGTAGGAGTATTGGCGAAAATTGTGTGTTTTTTTATCTTAAAACAAAGTAACATGATGACGGGTAGTTTAGAGTAAACCGTGTAGTAGTAGTAAATAAGATAGACGTACAGGGTACGATCATAGTAGTCGGCGGCATGGCTGGGCCTCCGAGACGCTGGCCGGCTCGTCGGTGTCGACACACGATCGACGGCGTACTGGCGCATGGCCGTCGATTCAGCCAACCTCACTCACAGCCAATTCCGCATTTTAAATATTCCGTTATTCCAATCCAACATAAACACTGCGAAGATCGATAATCCGATAAGTATTTGATTATGTCCGATCAATTAATGTTTACACTTATGCATTTTATATCATTTTGTGAAATACTATTTAAGTGACAGTGACGCTCCTATCCGTAACATAAATATCAATATTCTTAGTTATTAATTTAGAATTAGCAATACAAGCTTAAAGCAGTAATTAAACGTGAAAGACAAGTTCATAAAATATATAAAGAAATATTTGTTGAGTGTGCTTGAATAAAAAATACAATTTAAAGTGTAATGTGATAACGTATCATTTGACCTTTCTACAATACTTCAATTAAATCTTTAATTTTATAAAATAATAAATAATACAATATTTGGAGCACAAAACTATAATGAAATTAAATTTTTATTTTGTAAATCCGGAAGCACGGCTGAAAAACACGCAACAGAATAACATTTCAAAACAATAACAAGTCGGGTGTGTCAGAGTATCTACATTGTCAACTCAATGAAGAGTTCCGTGTCAAATATTTCGCATCTCCTTAGACAAGGAAAATGTATATATTAGTTATTGTTCATCGTAATAGTAGTTGTAGTAATAGTAATCCACGACGTTTAAGTTGAAAATGCGTGGGTTTGTTGTGGACATCGCGGCGACTTCCGCTCATCCGTTTATAGCCAGCGCGGAAGACCGGACGAGGTCACACGAGCTGACTCCGCGGAACTATTTAAATTTATTCCTTAAAAGTATATTTGTGAAAAGTAATTTATTCACTGCAAAAACTTAAGGATGTTACGAATGATTCTAACAATATTTTAATAGCTAAATATTCATGAGTAACTTTAATCGTCATTGGTTAAAATTCATAATCAATCACATCATATTTCCTGACGCTTACGTTATTATAGATGCAATTTCTGACGTCATATAACAATGATGCAAATGCCAAACAAAGTAGAAATAACTATATAACATACGGAATAGAAAAACATGACTGCATACATTGCGTGTATTCAAATCAATTTCTATATATTATGTGTAGGTATTGCCGAGTACTTTCAACAAGCGCATTCATATTTATTTCTAAGCATCTCACTTGGCAATATAAAGACGGAAATATAATTAATTATAAACAAAATACTAGGAGATGTTGCGATGTCTAAAGTTATTTGCGAATATGATTTAAATAATTTACTATTGCGTTTATTTTAACTACATAATTTAATATCGCAACCATGATAATTGTGAAACTTTCATAACATCGAGTTTTATGTTGAACGTTTTAATAGACGTGTGTCCTAGCATTTATAATCTCAACAATTATTAAATCAATGTGAAAAAATTAATTTGTATAAATATGATGGCAGCCAAGTACTAAACATATATATTTTTATTTATTAAAGAACAATTTGTAATTTTGAACAATCTTGCTATTAATTAATTATGAAGATTATCAATTAGATAATATGACAAAGAATAAAATATTCCTGCCATAAAACTTAACTAGGCACAATTTATGTATCATTAAAATGTTATATCTGAGTTTAACGATGTGATGAACACAATGCTTAATAGATGTCTTTGGAAATTCATTACCTGTAATATTTATTTTTAATGATAAACTTAGAGTGTAGTGATAACTGCTACGACAGGTAACAGTCGTGTCTGCTTTGCCAAGTGAAGAAAACAAAAGAACACCATTATAACCGCCATTTCGTCTACGCGTGTAACGCTTAAACTATAAACGGCATAACGTAAATAGTAAACATAAATAAACCTAAAAAAATATCTCCGGTTATAATACACGGTAGACCGTCGAAAATCACTGGGTTAATATTAAATGTGACCGCATTAATTGTTCCAGTCGTTTGAATCTGATTCATCATACCTACAAACTTCCTTTCTAATTTATCAAGGGCATATGACCTTTTTAATACTACCAGCAAATGATACACAGCTTCCGCAGTTCGTATAATATGATATGTGTTAGCTTTTTTATCATTATTGATGAATAAGAGTTAACCAACCTTTAAAGAATACGGACAATACGAAGTTAATACTGTTGATGTCTAAAATGAAGTCTATTGTAAAATTAAGACTTCGCGATATATATACAATAATATTTTATAAAATAACGAATAATAAAGTATAGATAAACTTAAGAATACAGCAGGAACTAGTAGAAAAAAAAACTAGTAAAATATACTAGAGAAGGTACTCATACCAGAAACAGTGTTATTACGTTTATGATATTAAGTCAGAGGACTTGTGTGGTTTGTCACTCACTAGTATTCTACGTGATACGGTATATTTATGTCAAATTATTATAAATTGATTGATTTTACTATGCAGTATACTATAAGAGACTGCAGTTAACAACCGCATCCAATGTTTTTATTTCAATTCTATACACATTATACTCTATGAGCAAAAATAATCACATACGCCCGTAAGTTTCGCACATATTTCCCTTAAAATGGCTTCTCCATAGCATCTTTACTTGAATATAAAAAATATGCAAATATTAAAGCGATTTTAATTGTCATATTGTTGTTTATTTAATAGACAACGGGCGACAACACCGGGAAAGTGGGCGTACGTTCGGCGACACTGACACTTTATTTACCGATGCAAAGGAGAGACTACCGCAGTATATTTCTGGATTGGTACCGTGCGAAAACGTGTAGCCAACGGGATGCGTTTCACTACAAGGCGGGTCGAGCATCGTATGACCTCCCGGCAAATTTATCGATGCCATATCCCACAAATAAAAGGAATTTATACGTATTCTTACTTTGAAGTTAATGATAACTACTAACTTCCGTATAAGTTGTAATGATTAATAATTATATATACAATTTCATCACACATACCGTTGAAGTATTTTGCTGCTTTTTCCTGATACTTCTTAAGTATACTCTGCTGAGGTGATTCTGGTGTATTTGCCCCCCTAAAACAATTTTAAAAATCTCAATAAACGACGACATGAAAACATATTAGCAGAACGAAATACATAATTAAAATCGTTCACGCTTATCAAATGGGACATACCTACGTACGCAAACGTTACATCATTAGTTGTTGCCTTATGATAAGGACTGTGTTCGCTTGTTTACAACTTATCAAAATTATTTTGTAAATAGTCGCAGCGTAGTAGCACGTATTTATAGAGCTGATGTCATGATGCGGTGCATGACAAATATCTTCTTATACTTCATGACATTCACAGGTCAACGCACGCACCGGTAGACCTCGGTTCAAGACCATGATGCAGGCAAAGCCAGTTTTTCATTTATTTCCACATATTAACAAACGCGAACTTCAACAACCACCAATTAAACAAAATGGACTTTCTTAATAAATCCGCATGTATCGTTTTAGCGAATATGTTTTTAACCTGCACTATGAATTTAAGGTGTAATTTTATTGTTTTTCCAACAATTGTTATTTCACTATGACTCACAGATTGAAAAATATAGATCATTAAGTCGAATAGTTTTGAAATTTGTATGAAATTAGTGGAATACTAACTGTCTAGACTGCCTGGAATATTGTCGGAGCTCCGCAGCAAACACGCAAAATTCCCCGAAAGTGAGCGTGAGTGACTTGCGCCGTACACATTGTCTTGCACATACCAACATTTCGAACACTGCAACAAAACATAACTGTCAATTTTTGTTATAAAACTAATAATAATTAGTCTTATTTCATTTGTTTTTTAGGACAAACATTACTTATTCTTTATATTTAACAATTCAAATATTAGTTATTGCTAAAATATAACGCAACAAAATAAATAATCACGGTCATAGTGAGTGCCACGACAACACTTGTAGCCTCATTTTATTGTTACACATGCTCTTATAATTTTTCAAATATTTAATAAGTCTGGTATTATATCGTTTCACTGTCATGATCATTTTTATGTAGAAATAAACGTAAATATAATTAACATAACAATGATTCTAAAATAAATAAAGACTGTATAGGTACCTACTTTTATTATATTCTTATTCTTGTTTAACAAAATTACTACAAAAAAAAAGTTGAAAGTGCTCTTTGTTTACATTCGTTATAAAGTATAAAAAACCTATGTATTTATTAATTATTAAGTGCAATAGTCATATTAAAATTATTCAAAATTCTAAAAATTTTCGTTGAAAATGTGTTTGTAAATTTCTTATGTTCCAATAATAATTCAAGGTTCAGATGCGCATCATGAAACGTCATATCCTTCTTATTACGTTCACTGTTTTCAGTTCCAAATATCAATCTTACAATGTAATTCATTTGCATGCAAACAAACCTAATTTTAAATTCTATCTAATCTCTTCTCTCTCTTTCTTCCTTTTTTCTAATCTCTTTAATTCTATAAAATCTAGATTAATACTTTTGCGCTCATGGTTTATATGGTTAATACGTTACAAAAATAGATAACTATGCGAAGTTTATAATTAGTTTACCCGTTGAGAGAGTAAATGTGGCTAACATCTTACCCCCCGGCCGTACTAAAATAGTCAATATTTCGCATTAAAACAGTTTATTAATGTTGTATACATTGGTATAATCAGAAAAAGCCCAAAGAAGCTTATGATAACGATAAAATAAGAAGTTTTATCTTAAAATAGATTGATCATCTTGTGATTGAAGATGAATCATTGCATTGACGGCACTCGCCTATAATACTAACGGGAGTTATTAAGCAAAATAACAAACAAAAGGTTTAACTATAAAAAAAAGTCTCATTTACAAAACCATCAAATTACAAAAGACACAAAAAAATACCGCGCGGCAAAATGATTCGGGAAGAACATAAAGAGTTCTATATCAACAATTTTTCAATTTTAATCACAAAAGGCACAGAATTTATTATATTTTATTTAAGTAATAATTATTTAACTAATTTGAATTATCTTATGCGCCTATTAATTTGTAAAATTTCACCTTTACCTTTGTTACCTTAGTTCATCAGCGAACATTATTTAAATAGTAACGCCGCGAAAAATATCAGTAAAGCTTTCAAAACGTTAAATTAAAATAATAAAAAGAGAACGATTTCTCAAAATTATTCATTTAGATTTCGGTGGATAACAATTTTAAAAATATGATAAAAATTAATTATGCTTCATTGCTTACAAAAGCAATGAAGACACTTATCTTCCGTGTGATCCAGAATAAATAATATTTAATTATGTTGTGAGATGTCGCTTATATCTGCATATTTATTTATTTATAAAAAGTTATAAAAAAAACTTTCCCTCATTTTGCATTATTTTAATTATCTTTCACAACACTATTTTGCTTCATTTTTACATTCTAAGCTTGACAAGTAACTATTAAAAACGTGGACACAACGATACGCAACATTTTAAAATAGACAAGCACATTTATTTGTTTAATATAAGAAATAAACAATTGAATAGCGTGTGAACACAACTTCTCAGTTGGTCATCAACAGTGAGATCATTTAATACAGCACCTGCTTGCTTCAACAGCGATTATTGACAGCGCGTGTAAATGACGTATATTGTTTATTACATGGGACTTCTACCAAGTGTCAAGAGCAATCCCAAGAGCTTTTGCGTCGCATATTTTCTCAATCATCGCAATTAAAATACAAGTAAGCAATAACCGTATTAATGATTTTAATTTTTCTCACTACCTTCATTCCATATAGTCTAATCAATGATATGCGATATGCGCTCATTTAACACTTCTAAAATATACCACATACAACATATAACAATTTTCATTGTGTAGATTATGGATATATATAGAGGGATACTGATAAAAAATAAGTTATTGAATTTGAAAGTATGAGAAATAATTGAATATTCAATTCAACTAGAACTAGACATGTAAAAGGTCAACAATTACTAAATAATAATAATAACCTAATAAATGCATAAAAACAATTAGAACAAATGAACTTAGATCCGCCAAGCATTAGATTAGATCACTGTGACTGCATTCAAACTGTCGGTATTGAACAATACTATTAAACAATGATACAATATGTATTAACTGTTATTAACTAAACGATCAGATGCTTGTCGTGAGATTTATTAGCGATAAATAATCCTGGGCGGGGCACAACATGAAGATTCTGTAAATACATCTACGAGCATATGAGTATGCCGTCAAGTGCCAAGGTATGGCGTCATCATCATTGATGGTGATAAATCTTAATCCGTAACATTATAGGTACAACTGCAATTATTAGACGATTAACAATATGCTATCGAGTGATACAAAGAAGCCGCTTCAGAATATGTCCCTATTCATTTATCATTCGGCGGCTTCTGTAAGGCAGTGATGGAGTTATATTCCCGGTCAAAATAAAATACTATTCGTAATATTTAGGGCATTGTATGTGTATGTAAATGTATTTATTTATTTTGGGTCATAAATATTAATAAAAATAATTACACAATTGAAATGCAACTATTTGTATGAATTTCACCAAAAAAATGAGTACACATTTGCAACGAATCGTTTTCACGAATAACTTAACTGTACGCAAATAAAGTACACCTGAAATCGATAATGTGAAAGGCCATGTACGAATGACATCATACAGAACGTGAATAAACACATAAAAAACATGTCAATATGGTTGTTTTGCTAAACGTGGACATAAAACAAAAATCAAGTCCGCAATGAACACGGTCCTTTAATACAAGATTAGTCAGAGTCAAAATGGATTGCTATGCGGAACCGGCACTTTGACCACCTCATATGGCTACGCGGTTTATATTTTACTTTAATGATTTTTATTCATAACGATTGATTCATTATAAACATCTACCAACAAATACTTATTCTCTATGATGTCCCCAAACTCTGGTTTAACCTTATCAGGATAATTTATTTTCACATTGAATTACTTAAAGTGTAAGTAACAATCTTGATAAATCTTGATAGAAACGAGAACATCAGAAACGAGGATGTTATTCTACGACAAGTGTTTCATCGGACCAATATATGTATGAAGCCTATCTGATCTGACACAGATTTCGTTTGACATATTTTCTCTAGTTTATTTAACACAAACTCCATTTTCAAATCATAACTATACTTACTATCAAATAGTGAGTATATGCCAGTAGATATATAGAAGCATGTCCGTATAAAATTGTGGTGAAATCGAAGCCCTTGCTTATACATATAACACGTCTTTATTAAAATATATATTATTATTTGCAAAAATGGCTTAGAATGTTATCTGCGTTTTACTGAATATACGATAACAAAGTTATACAAATTGAGAAGATTCAGGAATGCAACATGTGCAACAACTATATTGAACTTGATAAGAAAAACTATCAAAATCATATATTATAAAAATTTTTGCAATTTTCAACTAATGCCGACTGATGAGTTAATTATAATTAGGTATCAAATCTTGATAATTGTGACAACATGGAATGTATTGAAATTCTAGGAAGTATGAAAAAGTCGCCACCGCACCACCGCCATTCTGATCGCTTTCAGTCCTTCAAATTAGTTCAATAACTTAAATAAAAATAGACTATGACGAATTAAAATATGGTCAGAGGTCACTTAAATTCATACAGGCATGCAAAATGAAAAGAAAAAAAATGGAAAAATCCGTCACCAAAAAATATTAATAAAACGATAAAAAGAACTAGGTAATAAAGTGGCATCGGCAACATCAGAATTCGTAATTCACGTATGAATTAATAGACAGAAATAACTTTTTTATGACATACGCCTAAATGGTGTATAAAAAATTATATTTACCCTGAGTCTTAGTGGGGTACAGATCGATGTCGTTGAAGAGGCCTTGCACGCGGTCGGCGGGGGCAGGCTTGTGAGGTGGCCCGACATGGCTGCCCCACACACTCGCCACCTCCCTGAAACAAAAAACATGTTACCTTTTGTATTTTGCAAATAAACTAATAAAAGATATATTAATCTCAATACGGTAAGTAGGTAGGGTCATTGTTACGTAAATGTATTTATGTTTTAATTGCAAAAAAACTCACAAATTGCCATTAGATTTATGTTCACTACACAGTGTACGTGAAACAACCATTATCAGTGATGTTTCCAATTATTAAAAGATAAGAGTGTTAGATAAATAAAAAAGATAAATAAGAATCTTAAGTTGATCACCACACAAGTATTGATGAGGAACTGCTGAAATAAACAAAAAAGATGCCTTTATATTTGTGAGTAATCATAGATTATGGTGACGTACGTACGCACTCGACGCAATTGTAGTTACAACAAAGAAAACACTAGAAACATTAGAGATAAACGCAAGGATATGCCCGTGGGAAGAATCAGATAAACTCTATGACTCGTGGGAAACAAGAAAAACCATTTCCTAGTATAATGTCTAGACTTGTGTCCGCGGCATATTTTCGTCCATGGCAAGACTTATAGGAATGCACTGTTGCAATACTATACAAACAATAAGCAACAATAAATAATTAATTATGGTTAGATTGTATAATAACACGCCTCTTAGATTAAGCTGCAGTTCAAGCTTTTATTAGTTTATTTATGTTTATAAGACTGCGAAGTTCATGAAACATTGAATATTTTTTTAAATAAAATCATTAGTTTTAGTTTTTTACTTATAATGATGCCCAGTTCAGGCAACCCTACAAAGTAAACTTACTTGGCCCATTTAGTAATATTGTTATTACAAATACACGGTTTTCTTCTCAAACTATCGACAGATATATTCGATAAGTAAAAATATAAAATTATAATCTTCCACATAATGTTTGCAAGAACAGGTCTAATTACTTCGATAGAACACTGTCAACTATACGAACTATTAATGATATTCATTAAATATCCAACATATATGTTATAAACAAAATTAAAACAGTCATACGTTACTGCGAAATAGATTACTTATCAAGTACAACGTGTTATTATTATTTTACTCTTAAATTATGTACATTTCAGATAATATTTTACTCACTGTTTATAGTCAAAAGTTTAAAGTGAAAACCCAGTTAATTGACTAACCATTGAGATTAGCATAAGGAATTAAAGAACAAAAAAATATATGCAACGTTTCACGCTTGTAGGAACAAATTTGATGAATAGGAGTATGTAAAATATTAAAAATTATTAACATTAACTAATTGCTAATAAAATTTATTTAAAAAATATGTAAATGGTTTGGATATGGCAACACTGTTCGAGTATTGACTTGACCCAAGACGATAAAGATCCCTCCCTGAAGTGACGTTAACATCCCGAGATAATATTTATATACATATATTATACACTAATTAATAATCGTCGATTCGTGACATTGTACGCCAAAATATAAAATGCCAACATACCATAAACAATCAAATGTATCTAAATAAAATCTAAACCATGTATACTTTATACACTTTACGTAGTAATCTAAACTGAGTTCCATAATGATATATTTTTGGTAAACAAATTAAATATAAATGAATTGAAAAATTAAACCTTCTACAATAATTTATAAATTATACTACCTACCTATTGATGAAATATTATAATCAATTTTAAGAATTTTCCCGACAAATGTTCTCGTTTTATAAGGTATATATTTAAAAAAAGTTAGTCCCCCTCTTTACAAATATTAATACGATATTTAATACGATACACGTGTATACAGACCATAATAGATAACTTTGCTACTTCGTTACTCACATCCATTTATAAATGTAACCTACGACAAATACTTGTTCATATAGTAAGTGACGCTATATCTTTTGTGGATAGTAGACCTTAGCGACGAAAAATAGCTGTAAAATGATCATTGATCCCTGATACTCATGGATACCGACTCATCAACAATTGACAGATGAGATCATGACATGAGTGAATGATTCACGTTAAACCGGATAATTATTTGCTAAGAATACCCTGACACTGGCCCATCATGTATAAATGAAAATGTGAATAATCAAATATTTACGATATTGTGTAAAAACCACATATGTAGTTAAAGGCTTCTTTTTAAATAAATATTAATACGATATTTAATACGATACACGTGTATACAGACCATATAATCGCGTAATTAATTTTAATAGCAATATAAAAATATTATATGAGGATTTAATACTATTACCATTTATTAGCAAACTTCACTGGTCACGATTTGTTTTTTAGGTATAAAAGTCTCTTTGTAACGCACTCTATTATAACGCACAGTATTTGTATTCTGACAACAATGCACAAAATAATGAATTCTTTAAAAGATTTTTTGTTACGCGCCAAAAAGGGCAAACAAACATTCAGTTAAATACTCTAGAGTAGTCTAGAGTAAACATGTAAACGACATGAACAGCGCATACAACTGTAGCTATAAAATATTTTAAAACGATTGTACGAATAAATGCGTATATTTACAATTGTAACCTTCTCTAGTATATTTAACTCAATGCAAATTAAGTGTCCAAATTAAATTACACAACACTAATTTGAACACGCACATGAAATAAGCGACCATTTAAAAAAAAACAGCATAATGGTCACCTGCCTGATTAACTGTAAAAGACTACGACGAAAACAATACATGTAACTTGAATTTATTAGTTTTTTAACACTTTATCATGAAGAAAACTAATATTCTCGGAATGTCATTTAGGGTTAGTCATATGTATCAATAAACAATTGAACATACAGCTATTTTTTAATATCCTATTTCTGCTAAACAAATGACGTTTTTGTATAACAAATGAAACAATGACAAGTCAAAACTTTATATTTGCCAAACTTGAAATATCGATTGTTATTGAACAAGTAGCTTGTTAGTAAATTAACAAATTGAATTGGAATTAAAGGTGAGGTCATAAAATCAACAGAAACAGTTGCAATCATTGTATTTCCAAATGTTACCACAAACGCGATAAACGTCTGTTACGATAGCGTAGTAAATAGTGAGTATAGCCTCTGAAACACACACAGCCTTTGTTACGCGTATTCCCTACAATTATTTACCGAGAAAGGTAAATGTATACGTAACCTTCTAAAATAAAATTTAACTTTCTTAAATAAAACTATAGTAATAGTTATGGAACTGATCAGCTGTATGATTATAGTATTTAAAAGAAATAAAAATGCTTTAAACATGCCGTTAGTTTTAACGACAAGAAATTAATGTTAGCAATAATTTATACAGAATACCACCACAGGCAACGGCGTATATATTATTATGTATGTATGTACAAAAATATACCATGACATCATGACGAGTGAGTGAATAAGAAAAAAACTCGTAGTCTCGTTTCCACATCGAAATCTTATAAATATCAGCGTGGTCAGCGTATGTTATACAATGTCCGACGTGGAAAGGTGTTCGGCACTTGTGTGTTCCGAATATCAATGCATTTTACGTACGTAAAAAATCGATGGCGGCTTTTCATACTTCATCATTTGTTTTTATAAAATAAATAAATGTTTTTTTTAAATACCTTAACTATCATGAAAAATAAAATCTTGTTTAAATACACACCTCACTATAAAACAACAACAAACTTATTATTACAGTAAAAATACAGTTTAATTATGTTCACTTTTTAGTGATTTTTAAAATAAACGCCCACGTAGATTCTTAACACATTGAACATATAATAATATAATATGTAAACAAATGTTGTTGACCCTTAACCACAGTCACCGTCAGATTTATCTGTAGAGCGTTGCACATTATTAAAATACGAAAACAAATATGTTACTTTTTATCTTATAATATATTCATAAAAAACAATAGCGTAATAATTAAAAGTAGTTATTGATTAATAAATGACATTATGAGTCCACTTGAGACCAACAGTACAAAATACAAGGATTTTAAAATTGTATAAAAAATGAACTCACCTAGCCATAACACCTCTGAGCTCATGGGTTTTCTCAATTGGATGACATTCCTTGGCATTGTCGATGGGACAGGGAGCTTCTTCTTGTTTCAATAATTCAGCGGCGCAGAGGAGGGGCTCCAAGCGGCAGGGTATCTGGGCTCGCTTCTGCTGTGTAACACGTGGGTATGTGTGGTGTTGTCGAGTAGTCATCGAGACAACATCATTTCGGCGCTGCTTCGGCAATGTACGGGCGCAAAGAGCACTTGCTGCATTCTTCAAATGATTTCTGAATCTACTATTACTTTGAGAGCCAAGCACCGCCCCCTCCATGTTCACTCTCTATTCAATAGCACTTAATGTATATTTGAATCCATGATTGTTTCACCACCACACGGCTTCTATACTTCATAAAAAATATCTCTTTTGATACATAAGTAATTAATGCGACGACAAAGAATTAATGAAACTATCAATCACTTCGTCCTAATCATTGTGAAATATGTGCAGATTTGTTTAGTTGTAGTCGTATTGGAGTTCTTAGCTCTTAAAATCATCTAAAAACAAAATATTTTGCTATTATTTATACTGTATGGCGTGATAATACTCATGGTGTGTGTGTAATGCGAAATTGTTTAGATTCAGTTCCTTAACGTAAGTAGGTACGTATTATGCGCTTATTTTTTAAACAACGTAGTTAATCACGTTATTGATATTTCGTGAAGAAAAACAGTAATTACAATTTTAATTTATATAGAATTTTTATATTTATATAGATGATAAATAGCTAAATTCTGTGAAACAAAATACTGATTTGATCATCGTTTTTTATCGAAAAGTTGATCAGTATCCATTGATAACAAACAGATACCCTACGGTCTACATTAATAATAATAATGTTCAATAAAAATTTGTATCTGCGGGTATAAAGGTAATTTGATTCGCTCTGGTTATTAAGTAGGTAGATGCCGGTTACACTCGTTATACAATAACTTCCATACTTCATGTGGATTAATATCCAAATATTTCCCAATAAATAGTTTATCTTTATTTCTATCATATGATCATTCATATATTAAATATAAGTACGTTCGGTTTAGTTCGTTTTGCATGTTTGCATCCATCTACCAAATAAATTAATTTGGAGATGATCTGATCAGTACAAGGGAGTCGACCGGTCAATGACCCACATTTACCTTATTATTACTACATATCAAATTTTATCAAACACGATATAAAGTCCACTTTAAACTCTATTACTGTCGCTCATTAGAGTGACAAGGGTTACATAAATATTTGGAAATAAGGATTATTGTGGGAAGGCTGCTTTGTAAGAGGTGGGGAGAAGGGGGGCCAAGCAACGGTCGAGGCGTGGGCGCGCTGACATCACCGCCTGAGCCGCAGCTCTTACATCACCCGCGGACTGCCTCCCACTGGTCACACATCCTACCGCTCACTAACTTATCGACATCTAATCAAAACCATTTCAGCCAAACTATCCAATAATGAGTAAGTGCAATCAATAATGACATACGATGATGTAATACTCATAACTAACATTCTACAAAGATCAAGGTTAAAATCGCCCACGATGTCTTTTCGGTGATTTCACGTCAATTAGCTATGTTAATCATTGTTAATTGTCAAGACAACCATTAAAAAGATTATTATGATGTAACCCGCCATGGTAGCGTAATGCGCCTTCCAAAATCACAATATGAAAGAATTGGTTGATTCTCACGTTAATCTAGGACAATTGTGTTATCAATCACGGCAGGGCGGATGCAAAACTTTATGGGGCGCTCCGCAAACGGTCGGCGAGCAAACGTGGGCGGCGTTTACATCAGCTGTTTAGTTCAGAGTCGGCCCGTAATCAACCCGCGGGACGCGTACTACTTCTATCTCATTGTTCTCATCAAAGCTTAAATACTACATTCATTTTATTACAACCAGCCTCAACAATGCGTGAATAAGTTTTACAATACATAGGTGCAATTGTATAGTTGAAACCAGTTTCTACCTAAGGATATAACGTCGAGAAGCAATTTCTGAAGTTATTGGTTCACAATAGACATCCGAGGTCAACGATTGTGTCAGTCTCGCAATGTATTATCATCTCGTCTAGAAAAAGAGGATGGGGTGATTGCTATTCTATATACGTATACGTATATTATATATACATGATAATAACTTCATTTATGTTTTGTTGCGTTTTATTTATTTTCTGAGAATACACGGCTATTTACCATTAATATTGTATTTTAATTATAATACAATGATTCAATGCCGATTACGATACACTTCGTCAAATCTAAAGTGCAATAGGTATGACTACAGCAATTTTCAAATTAATCATTGTCATAAATATTACAAGGCTTTTTATTTGTATCAATCAACATCTGATATTAGTTTTAGGTAGATATATCACACATTACGTATTCGTACAACAATGTTATCTAATCTTGTAAATATATTCACAGTATCGATTTCTAGGTCTCATTAATTGTTCATAAACCGATATAGCAAATACACACAATTAACTAAGCAGGAACTTAGAGGAAAATAATTGTCTGTGTAATAAAATTAGAAAAATGACATAAATTAATGATTTCTTTTAAATATTCTAATATTATAATAATGCAATGAAAGTAGGTGTAGTTCGTTTAATCAATATGCAATAATAATTTAAACCTATGTTAGTTCATCACTTCCCGAGTTCATGGAGGTCAATCCGCAGGCGCATCGTTCTACTTTATAAGCGCAGGCAACCCAATAATAATGGCAATTTAGTAGGCACTAATCTAAAAACAAAATTTTGACGAGCCTTTCATGATATCAGACTTTGTTTTGCTTATTGAACTATTCAGTACTAGGTAACTGAGCTATATGTAAACTAAACTCATTAAAATAACTACGAATTAAATAGGTTTCAAATCAGAAAATAATGACGATGTCCTGACAAAGTATAATATAAATAATGGTCGTTGTTATTAATATTAAAATCATCGATCATAACCAAATTTTCCTACAATTACGATAAACAAGATTATTTACGTATGGTTAAATAATTAAGAAGATAAATTGTAACCTTTGCAGTTATTTACACATGCCTAGTTATATTTTTAAAGTAGTTACACCGAGAAACTTGCAACCGCTATTTATAACCGACAAAATAGTTTCAAACATTCTTTTTTTACTTACATGAAGCAAAAAATATAGCGTACCCAAACAATTTCGCATTCACATTTTACAAATGAAAACTTACGCTTTTTTGAATGTATGTCCTCCTCCTATACATTAAAATACATAAAAACAGTCATTACGTTCAATAATATCGCGTTAACGTTTAGTGGTATAGACTAAAACCAGGCTCGTGGCTTTCCTATAGATAACTTTCATTTTGATTTTTCTCAACAAAATATCTTTGCTAACGCAACAATATTAAATTCACGAACGCCCTCCATAAAGGAGTCGGTACTCACTTAACGTCACGATAAACAAACAATCGTGTATTTACAATTAGTGAATTTAGATACGTATCGCGTTAGCTATTACCAGCACAGCCGAACCTGGCGGCATGACTGAATGGACTGAGCTAAGCGGAATACTTGTTCGCAGGCAAACCGATGAACGATAGCAAACGAACAAGCCTTCACCACGAAATCTACAATCTACGTCATTGCGATGATTAGTACTGGCAAACAGCTAGGTGTTTGCGACAGAAGTGACAACTGAGAGATACTGTAGTAGAAGGTTTAACCATCCATACATAAAGCCTATTGTTAACTGATAACACCCACTTACACACGTACGCAATTTTATTCAGGTAATAGATGTATCTAAGATAACCTCCCACATAAGTAAAAAATACGTATAAGACATATCAGTGAGACTAGTGAGTAGACGCTCAATTGTGATTACGCTCAAAATCGATTATAATTCGCTTGTTATTTTATTACTTCATCATTATTGTTGGTCTCTATGTCGCAATGGATAGCGCGTCAGTCTACTAGGTGTCCAGTTCCATCCCTAGTAGAAACAAATATATATATTATATTGTAAATAGGTATGATGTAATTTATTTTAAAATAAGTTTTTAGGTACCCATGGCACATATCCTAATTTGGGGTCAGGGCATTGCGCATATGGATGCATTTATTGTTATTATTCAATTTGTTGCCTGTATGATAAATCACAACGACATAGCATTTAATTTTCAACAAACAATTGAACCACGACGACTACACAACTAACTTTCAATCGACGTTATTACTAGACTAATTACTAGCCTAGTAATGGTTTGGAATATGCGTAGTAAATGTTATCTTAAATAATTTATAAAGATATAAAATGCGTTAATTAATACGTCATAATCTAATGACTAATATTTGCAATTGTCACTTCATTAGCCACCTGTAGTGTACTTTATAATAATTGACATTTCAGTTACGTTTCGTTGACAGATTATGATGCAAAAAGTGTAGTATCCAAATAAAGAAATGTGTGGGTTAATTTTTTGTCTCGATACTTTTTATACTCACATACTAATTAATTTGTCATAGCTATATGAGAATATGGATTTGTTTAACTAAAAGTGCCTTATTTCACCTCGGTGATTATTATCTTAGTGTAAGATTATTTTATGAAAACCCCGGCCTTCTTACGTGTTAATATTATTTACTTAGTAATATAAAAGTATTATTTATAACTTTTGTATTTGGTGATAGACAAGAGAGAGTATTTACGAAACAGATTTATCGTACGAAAATAGAAGGCACAGGCGAAAGTACGAGTTTATAAAAAGAGGAGTCACCGGCGCTCAATGGTATATATCAAACTTACCCCAGAAGGGTCACGAGCGTAAACTAAATAGTAGTCTTCAGAGATTAAACCCCCAATTAAAACTAAATCAATTTTTATTTAACTTAGCGCTAGAATAATACAAGTTATGCTAACTTAGTATAATTATCGAAAATAAGTTTATTGATACTATCATTATGTTGACCCATTTGTAAAAAAAAAAGATAAAAGTAATACACTACATGTCTATTTATAAACTTTGCAGAATGTTATAAGTATGGTAACGCATTTAATCCTGTTATTCACGATCCTTACATGACATTTGATGTTGGCTTTGAAGCATAGTGGTTAGTTAGCATATAAGTATATTTCCCATCCAACGCGTTT
Organism: Tineola bisselliella; assembly: GCA_028551675.1. NCBI lineage: Eukaryota > Metazoa > Arthropoda > Insecta > Lepidoptera > Tineidae > Tineola > Tineola bisselliella. The sequence continues at coordinate 187,073 of JAPWLS010001151.1, forward strand.
TCTTAAAATAATTCGCTAGGATTATTTATTTATATAACAACTTTCTTGAAATACGAACTTAGAAACTCAATACTGACAAGCAGTTTCAGAAAAAAAACCTAATACAACGCCATACGTCTTAATCCGATAAGAAATATGACTATTTAAATCCGCTTTTTGTTAATTATTAATTATTAAAATGTAATTCTTTACATCTGGGGTTGATGACTTTCGTGACATTGTGTAGCGGTAAGTGCCAACATATACAACATATTTCAAATAAATTTCTCTGATTGGCTTTAATTTGTGCTGTCTAATAATATAATTAATATCAATAAAATACATATTAAGAAATCATCTGTTGACGAAGGAAGATAATTAATGCTGTTTACGAATACTGACCTAACTCACAGACAAAATATTGTCTCCGTTTTACCTTTTTGCAGAACTAATCAGATTATTAATTGCTTTAACACACATAATTATAGCAAAAAATCAGAACAAGTTTTATGTTAACATTTATTACACCAAAATAGGAATGAAAGGATAAATTGTTTCTGCTTATGTAAAATTTCAAGGTCCTAAATAATTTCAGTTAGGGACAAGGCGATAATATTAAACGTAAATATTCAATATAAGTTATACAAATACACGTATATATGGTACAGGTATATTGTAACAAATAAAACGACGACGTGTAAATATTACAGAATACAGAATATGACTCCCATGATAATCACCTAGCGCGATTTTATTGGTCATCGACGTTAACTTAATGTCGTCAATCAACATGATTGGAATAACAACCTCATTTTAACACAATTTATTACTAAAACGCCGATATGCTAAGGTATAACTCGAACGTAAAACACTAAACACAGACAATTTGTCGATATCTCATTGCTGTAGTCATACAACCAGCTGACAGCTCAGCAGAGTAATGTTGGAAATAAAGTTAATCGAGAACGGCCTGCCTCGATATTTTGGTAACAACCGAGTAGTGCGTGTCGCGGCATGGGCGCTCGATGGCATCACCGCCGTGGTGGATCGTGACGTCACCGGGCCTTTTTCCAAACGTGGCCGCCAGACAAAAATAGTCCCCGCGCCGCACTTCACCTCGCAGGCCCCTCTATCCGTCACCGACCGATTTAGCACGCGCAAACCATGACTTTCAATCAGATTTACCACATACGTGGACAACGTCGAATGTTCAACGTTTATCGCTGGGATTTGCACCTTACAATTTGCTAATGACTATGGTTGTCATTATTTCTGAATCTCGATTTTGAAACCAAAGAACTTTTGTAAATATATTTCTTAAATTTGTTTTACTCAACCGGTTGCCTAAGTGTATTTATTGTTTTAACATAATTTTGTACAATATTTGTTAATTAGTGGTCACGTGTTTGAATAGTTGACACATGATTTCTACTTAAAAGTTGAGACATATCCTACCACTTGAAGCACCGTACCGTCTTTAAGGAAAACACAATATACGCAAAATGGTATAGTAAACTAAATCTAATTAGTCATCGACAATAATAACACAAATTAGGAAGTAACATAAAACAAATTAATGTTACAAATAATAAAGAACATGAAGGCTAAAATTGAGATAAGGTCCGACAATTGTAATACTTTTAGTATACAAGAAAGCAAAATATATTCTCACATGACGGAAGCGTTCCTCATTAAAACGTGACACAGTTTTAGGAAAACCTTTTAATGACTTTTGAGAATTCATTAGCGCTTGAGTATAATAACCTTTTACAACGTCTTTAAGAAAATATGAATATTATTTCTTAATTTTAATAATAATTGTTGTTTGGTTCACTTAATATAAAAATTGACATCTTTAAATATGTACATTAAAGGTTCCATTTATCGAATATTTTTAGATCAGTGCCACCATAAATAGAATCGTCTACGTCATTTCACGGGGAATTGTTCGTTCATTACGAATTTTTATGAGTAACTTAAAATATATTTATTTATTTATTATTAGGGGCACCGCTTTATGATAAAGAACCTTTAAAAGAAAAAAAAAAGAAACTATTAATAAATTACACGATCTACATAGGACATGCACAGATAATAGGTACTTCCAAATTTCCAAGCAGTCACTTTTTATCTCAAGACACAATGTACTTGATTATAAAAATAATGTAAACAACGGGCAGAAGTCATATAGAGTTCAGCCTTGACTACGAATCTGTACTGAAAACAGCACGGTCTCAATTCCGAGAAATCTACTCGCGTTTCTTAGAAGCCATACTATGAAGGCACACAAAGACACAATGTCTCGTACACACATGCACACTACAATAAGTACATAATTGTGCGATAAGAGAGTTCGATGGATGACGAAATACAGCACCCACCACGATTCTTATTCTACAAAATCCATACCATTTTGCAAAATGTTTATACTTAATAATAATTTTCTGTTAATTAGGCGTGTTCCTTCAGAGATTTTCTCGGACGTCTTAAATTAGTAATTGAGCGAAATTTTGAACTGAAACAGTGCCATCTCTAAATCAACTAATGAAGTTACACAAATAAACATAATATAGGGTCAAATTAGATGTAATAAGCAACCAGCGGTCATTGATATCCATTCGACATCTGAACTAGCATGCAGTTAATAGTGATAGATATCTGGAATATACTAGAACATGTTTATTCTTAATAAAACCACGCTGGATCGATAACTTGCGGAAAATCTACCAGTTATTTATCATATTATTAGGAGAACATACTTTGAAATTTTCTTGTTTTAATATTTTCAATGAGGAAAAAAATAGTACTTAACTAAGTTTAAAGATTTTGTAACACTATTTTAGTCATGACGCGACCACGACGCTTTCAAACGTCGGAGAACAATCAATAATCACAACAAACGCGACAATAAGCGGCGCATGAAATCTTTTAAATTAAATAAATCATTTACTATCATAACTTCAATAATTACTACATTTAAAATACACTTACTTGGTTAAACTGGAGGAAAATTCGTCGCATGTACTGGCGACGCCTTCCGCGTCCACCATGCCTCAGCATCACCCCGCGATGCATTACCAAGGCGGCACACACCGCCTATCCGCACAAATCAGTTCTTACACCGAACTAAGCGCTACTTTATACTCAGTCAAACTCATCACGCGACACTAAGCACTTTATCATATAGTTGTAGTAGTCAGTCTTCTAAGTTACAATCTAAGTAATTTGATCAGTTTTATGAAAATTAATACGCATAAACTATGTGCTCTATTTTCTTATATTTATTCCAACTATTATATTACTGTAATCTGAAACAAGGGCACATAATTAATTATTGTGCATACTTTTAAATATAAACTAGAACAATATACATATGTACGTTTTAGATCGCGTTTTTCTTATTGGAATACTTAACCTTCTCACCTCTTGCATGTATGGTTAATCTTTATTTAGCTATACATATTAAATTAAATTGTTTTATAACTGTCACATATCTCTGCTACCTCTATTATTTTATGACAAAGAACTATTTTGAGGTGTTTCACAATAATTGTTGTTATTGCTAAGATTGAAATATGGATGAACATAATTACTATTAAAAAATAATACTTTATTTGTTATGAACATATATACATATTTTTATTTTATTTTAGTATAATTAACTGGATATTTTAAAATCAAATACAAAAAGTAATATTTGTTTAAAAAAACATTATTATAAACTTATAATAGTATATTGAACAAAGACTAATTAAAGTATTTCTAGAATTTGGATTTTAATATTATTGTTTCTGACTACTCCAGCATAAGAGGAAAAATTTAAATATTTGTATGTAGGGAGTATTAATAAAGGATTACTTTTTTTAATATTGGACTTTATCCACATAACATGATACCTATTTTATTTATTTAATTATATCAATACTATCAACAAAGTAAATATATAAACGAAACCGATTATTATTATAAGTAAAATAAAGCAAACTACAGGCGAGTCGTTATAAGTATTTAATTATTTAGGCAACCATACGCACAGTACTATGAGATCACCGATATTGTAAAATGTATTATATGTTATATATAAATTTAAATATGACTCATAAGTTTATGTACTTACCACAAAAAGACCGTGTAGGTTATCATCACTATCATCATTATAGGACGTAACTCCACATTGCACAGTGCTCAGGGCACAATTAAGAATTATTTGAAAAAATCTTTATTAACATTTCACAATTTTTATAGCGTAGGTTACAGGATTGAGCATACACATTTTAACTATAAGCTGGACGGGATGGGAAGCCACGGGAACAAAAACAAAAATCAAACATATTGTGCAGATGGGTATTGAATTTCTGTAAATAGTTTTGATTCACGCCTACTAGCGCCATCTATGTCGAGTATATTGAATTATCACCTCATACTGAGGTAATAAACTAAAAACGAAACATAAACAAGAAAACACTCTAAATATGCTTGTAATTACGTAATTTAAAAAAATAAATATTATTAAAAGTAACCGTAACAATGTTGTTTAAATTAGTTAGATTTAGGTAAATAAATGGCACAACATAACACTTACGAATATCAACGGGGTGTGAAATTTTTCTATTATATTTATTTGTCTTTGAATTGACGTTTTTTGACGTTCGGGAAAGCATACTTCGCACAATTCTGTTGATTAAAATTTGAAACAGCTTCTAAACAAGGTCAACAGTTTTCATCTACTTGCTAGAAAATAATTAGTGATTCTTGTGTATTATGTTATTATTTCAAGATCTGCTTATTCTATTTTTGTATACGAAAAACATAATTGTTTGTATATGTGAAAATGATAAGTGCTTTGTTTTTCGCAATCGCTACGTTACATGAACATGGATGACCTAAAATGCGAATACGAGAAGAAAAAAAGATGCTCCGAACTGTCACTGAGAGTGAAAACTGGATTGATAATAATGTTTTGCACCATATCTGTTTACTTCATTTTGCATAATTGCAAATTCTCGTAACAATCAGTATATCACATAATAGCAAAAGTGAAAATGTGATGTGTCAAACTGATTGTTTACCTCGCAGCGGCCAGGTGAGCGGTTTGTTGTAGTGGTTTTCGAGGACGGTGCGGGTGGTGGACGGCATGTCGGGTCGTTCTAGTCCTATGAACGGCGATTACGAGGGCACCAGTGAAGAGCCCGCTATACGACTCACCGTTCGCAAGGATCTCTTTCCCAATGCCCTACACAAGGTGGTTTCGCCGTCCCTCACCGCACCGGAAGGCCTCGTTGTCTCTGGCGTGAAGCTAGAGACGGACTTTGAGCAAAGCATTGACGACATCGTCAACCAAAGGTTTCAACTAGCCAATGGTGCAATGTCGTCTGATCGGGAGAAGCATCGTCACCGCAAGCATAAGCGTCACAGCTCTAAGCGAAATGGGCGCTTGACTTCTGATACGAATAAAAGAAGAAGTTCTCCCAGAGAGTCCCACCCACATAGGACACTCTTAAAAGTGAGAGGTGGCAAAAATTTGAACTTAGTGAGTAGTAGTGAGTGTCAGAATGTAGAGGAGGAGGAAAGTTCTGATGATGAAGTGTTAGGTCATGCATTGAAGTTACCTGTGAAAGTTCTAAGACAAAGTGGAAAACCCTACAGTCATGAACTTAGTCAATTATCCAGTAAAAAAAGCAAATCCCGGGACCATGGTAAGGAGTGGAGGACTAATGCAGTTGTACCTTGCAGTGGAAAGCCTAGGTCAATGTTAGACATATGTACTCACAAAGTCAAAAAGAAATCTAAAAAACATGAAAGTAAAGCAACATATAGGAGTGAAATACTGGACGATAGTCTTAAAATTAAAATACAAAGAACTGATATTGTTCATACAAAGGTAAGAAAGGTATAGACTTCCAAGTTGTTTATTTATGCAACAATAGACCTATTTGACAGTTCAAATATGTTAAAAGATACTAATGAATCAGTTACTTAAATTATTCATCACTCATCTGCTTACAATAAAAATTAGTTGCTTTATAAAATTTATGAAGACAAAATATTATTTTTATCTATGGTAATATTCTAAGCTAGATTATGTTTATTCATTCTTAAATGCCCTTTATACATTGCTATAGGAGCCAGCAGCCCCAATAGTAGTAATACCTGTAGCACCACCAAAAAAGTCAAAGAAGAAAAAGGCATCTTCACCAGCCCCTAGTGAAAGTTCTGGTGAAGAATATGACCCATCTCGGGGAGACACTGCTGCTAGCATGAGTGTGGCGGCACCCAAACCGAGGCATCCTCCTCTTAAAACGCGAAAGCCTAATACTTCAAAACATAAAGGTAAGCTGTATCTTTATTGTTATTTTTATTACGATATATATGATTACTTTAATACCACATCAATCTCTCTGGAAACTTCTCATGTGGAGATAGCTGATCACAACTTGATAATTAATAAAAAAGTTTTAATTACAACAGATAACAAAAAGTATAGGTATTTATTTCTTTGTCAATTTTGCTAAGTATGTAATAATTTTTTAAATTTACAGGAAAAGCAGATAAGACTGAAGCTGCTAAGGCATCTAGGTTGAACCACAGGGATGAATCAGTCCCTCAAAGCCCCTGGGGTAATGCAATGCCTGATGAAATTCTTGTTAAAATATTTGGACTTGTAGTGTCGTCACAAGGCACTCTGCCATCTGTGATAAGGTAAATTTAAATTAATTTTGTTATATTTGTGTAATTGTGTCACTTCTGGCCACCAAGGTTGTTTAATCATATATTGTTAATAAGTTGAAACTGGAAAACAATATTTTTTTAGAATAAGTTAAATACCAACTAAATTTTTGCTATTTCTCCGTGAACACTTTGGCTGCTAATATTTCGAAATGTCCACATTAAATAATCAAAATAAAAGCACTTCAACTTCAGAGTTATTGTTTGGATAATAAATTGGTTTAAATGTAGATGACCTTTTATTATCACCTCTGATATGTTATTGCAATGCTGAATTATTATTGTTTGATGTTTGTAATTATTAATTAACTTTTATTGTTTATATAAGCGCCGTTTTATATGATATTTGTGGTCTTAAAAAGCAGAAAGCGACTTTTGTGTTTTCCGCACGTCATCATGATTGTTATTATTGTAATTGGTGTTGCAGGTTGGGTAAGGTGTGTAAGCTATGGCAAAGGGTTAGTTGTAGTCCTGAGCTGTGGCGTAATTTAGATTTAGCTCAGCACACATATGAAAAGCACAAGATCGATCAGCGACTGCTCTGGCTTTTGGAAAATCGATTGTCAATGTGCCATACACTTAATGTCGGTGAGTTGGCCTTTCAGACATTTATATAAGTCTTTAACTGATTCATCTTGAGACTTGTTACAACAAGCAAGCTATTAAATATTTTGTTTGTGCTATTAAATATTTGACATAGTAGTGATAATATGTTCCCAGGCCACTGGAAGGTGAGCAATATACCATGGGTAGTGTCTGCGATAGTGGAATGTGCGCCAGAGTTGGTGGAACTGGGACTGGCTGGTTGGACTGGTCTGACTGCCGATCAGCTATATGACTTAATACTAGGGTTACCACAACTCAGAAGACTTGATCTCTCACATACGGTTTGTAGTTTTCTGTTTGTATGTTGTTTTTTTCTATGTGATACTAATTTTATTCAAATTTTCACTAAAATAAACGCAATAGTAATCATATCTTAAATCAGCTAAATAATTCAATTGAGAAGAGTTAATTATTATCATGATTTTATTCTTTGTAAATTTATGTGATTAAAATTTTCTGCTGTTACAGTCGGAAATGGGTGGATCAGGGGCCTGCCTTTCTGCTTCAAATATGGCACGAATTGTGGAGAACTTTGGCGAACGTATCACACATCTTACGATGGGGAATAACATGTTTTCGGCATTACAACAAATACTTACGTCTATTGCGGTAAGTTTTTTTGAAATTAATATCTTGTAGTATATAGTTGTTTTTAAACGTTTATTTTCACCTAATAATTATCTTCCCAGGCACATTGTCCAAACCTGGAGGTGTTGGATATATCAGGTGCTCGTGCGACATCTCATCCAGCTGTAGTACCATTAGAGGCATTACAAAAAGGATGTCCCAAAATGAGAGTCTTCCGAGCCGCCAACGCTCAGCTTGTACTTTCTAACTTAACACATTCACAGGAGGTATGACCATTGTTAATTTTAACATTTTAACAACAACAACCTCTACCATATTGTTGCTTTATAGACTGAGAGCAATGGCTGGCCGTGTCTGGAGGAGCTATCCATAGCAGCAGAAGCGTCATCAGAGCGTGTAGGTGTGGGGGAATATAGATTGGGAGATGAGGCGCTGGCAAGACTGGTTCGAGGGGCTACTAGACTCAGACTGCTAGATCTTAGAGGATTACAACGACTCACACACTCTGGCTTGGTCAGAGTACCGGCTTGGGAACTGCAGCATCTTTTTCTTGGATGTGAGTTTTAAAATAATTTTGAAGAAATAATTCAAAGTAATACATGTATATTTACACTATTATTATGATATTACAGGCAGCAATGTTAGTCGGCAAAATAATTCTGGCTTAGAGTTGATATGTGAAAAGTGGTCTGACAGTTTAATCGAACTAGATCTCTCATGGGCTAATTCTTCTAGAGCTCTCGATCCCGCAATTCAAGCTTTAGCTGATACCTTTCATAGTAAACTCAGGTAATTTCATGTTTCATATTTAAGACTGTTTCTTAATTATTAATAAAATAATTATATATATGTAAATAAAATTATGTAACTTGTTGTTTTCCAGAATACTCAATCTGTGTGGTTCCTCAGTGTCTCTTGAACCAGTTAAAAAAGTTTTATTACGATGCACCCAATTAGAGAGCTTGAACTTGAGTTCATGTCGCGCTCTGCCGCGTGGAATGAAACGGTTGTACACTGGTAAAGAGCTACAGCAATTAAAGGATAGTTTTAACCCAGATAAAGCCAAAGAAGAAACTGAAAAGAAAAAGAAAGACGCCAAAACTAAAGTAGATGTGAAACCAGACGTAACAAGTTTACAAGCGCAATCTAATGTGGACTTGACATTATCAGTTAAAAAAGTCACTGCGAACAAATCTTGTGAAACTGCCAACTCATCATCACAAACAAGCTACTCTCCTAATAGTCAACTAGAAGATATTATAAAACGAGGCACACACGCATCTTCATCACAATTATTAAGCCCTAGTGTGCACTTAAAACCTGATTCTTCTTCAACGCCTGGATCTGATACTATTAAAGCTGAAATAAGCAGTCCACATTTTAGTCCAATCTCTAAGCCTGATAGCCAAATACAAACCAGTCCAGAAGTGCATGAAGTATCCAAGGGCTGCAACTCATGGAATTTAGGACAATTTAAAAGTACACCTACACATAAATCAGAAGCAAGTCCTTTAAATAAATTAGATACATATGCGAAAATAAAACAATGTAAAATCATTGAACAATGCAGTCCTACTACTTCGCAAGAGATAAAACTCAGCCCAGAGATGGTGACTGTGAAACAAGAGATCAAGAGTATTAATTGGAATTATGGCAGTTATAGCCCAATGACCCGACAGGATGGCCAGTTCTCCCAGCGTAGTCCTTACTCAGCCCAGCCGAGTCCCGCGCAACCGAGTCCCTATTCGGCGCAGCCAAGCCCCTATTCAACACAACCAAGCCCTTACTCATCACAGCCGAGCCCCTATTCCGCCCAGCCGAGTCCCGACACCAGTCAAATGACGAAGACAGATCTCCAGAAGTCCAATCAGTGGAATACGGGTAGCTACAGTCCGATGACGAAACACCCGGCACCTTTCTCGCCGCATCCCGCCGCCCACGCCAGCCCCGACCCTGGTCTAGCCATGAAGGCAGAGCGTACAGGCAGTCAGTACAGCCCCATGTCGCGCCAAGATCGCTTACTGACGGGCCCCTACTCGCCACGGCCCTCTCAACGCGCCCCGCCTGCCCCCGGCGCCTGGTGCGAGCCCGGCCTCGTATGGAACGAAAACCGCGCGCAGACTTGGCCCTGCCTACCCTCCTTTGATACCGGCACCGCGAGGAGCGATGCGACGGTCTCCGATCAATGGACAATGGGACGGTTCCGTGTCGAACCACCTCTACAAGTGCATAATAACTTTGTCGAACAGAATGTGAATTTCGATACGCTGACCGGCAACATCGGCCAGTCGCATATTCCCCAGAACTTCTTAGACTGATAATAGCACAGATAGTGAGTGGTACGAGTGATCCGAGACTGATAGTGATACTGTGTCGCAGCTCGTATGGACGATTTATTGTAGAGATTGTAAATAAGATAGATGTATTTAGTCATTAAGTGTAACGATGCTAGGAACGCGTTCAGATTATGATGAAGGCGATATGCCGCTGTTATCTATCATATTCCATTCGATATTGTTGAATACGATCTTGGATGTTATTATACTACGAAAATTTTATTTCATAGTTAAGCCAAATTGAAATTATTTATACATAAATGTGTATTTAGTTTGCTCAATTTGTATCTTATTTGAACTAACGAAGTTACTTGTTATCACTTATCTCAATACTTTTGTGGTTGCGACATTATCAGCTCCTCACTTAGAAGATGCAATTTGGACAAATTGTTTATGCATTGTGGGCTTGTTGATAGTGAACTACCTGAATCATGTATTCACTAACTGTGGCCCACAACTTAGGTGCATTTGCTATCATCAAAAATTCAAAGTAGCTCAATGTGAATTACTATACTAAATGTTTAGTGATTCATATTAATACAGATTATAAATCTAGCACTAAATGACATGACTATGTTTGACATTCCTCTTCTATTAATTTTGTAACTAATTATGCTCACTTTGTACCATTAAAACTGAGTAAATTCTCTAGCTGGCAGCTCATTATATAAATCATGTTAAATCGGAATGGTAGAGTATTTCCTATTATTGGAGATTACTTTTTTATATTGGTAGATAGATTAAATCTTCCATAAATTTAGTTTGCAAAAAGAAATACATATACAGCCTAATATATTGGTGGCTGATATTTATTATTTTTTTGTACATATTTTTCAGTAAATATTTAATTATTTGTTTATTATTATATTTTTATGTGGTTGTTTTTTTTTACATTTTTATATTATAGTATATTTTTAATATTCATCTTTTTATATGTGCAGTTTTTTTATATACTAACTTTTATATGCGCTTGTATATCCATAGTCAAAAAAATCAATGAAATAATCTTTCTTGTGTAATATATTGCACAAAATTGACGTGAAAATGTCGTACACACTGAAGTTAACAGTACTATAATAAAAAGAATTGTGGGCACATTGAGGATATGTCAAGTACTAAGTGCTTTCAAATCCGTTGCAAAACCAAATATTGTTTAGTTCTACATCTCCTATTTTTGTTAACTGAGTAAATGTTTTTATAAGTCGAATAAAATTAACTTATTGCAAAAAAATTCATAGAATGTAAAAAAATATATAACTAAGTAAATATTAATGTAAAATATAACAATTGTGTATAATAGGATGTATAAAATATAAAGTTGACTAATATTGTTTAATTATAAGTTCTGTTATGTAGAGTTTTGTTTGGAAACATTGTTGAATGTACTGCGCGGACTTCTCACAGATGGTCCAATTTTTATAACTATACCAATAAAATATCTATGTGGTTGTACATTTGCAGTTTAAATAGAACCCTATTTATTAAACTACTTTTTGTTGAAAGCTATACTGTGTTTATTTATCTCGTCCTGTAATGAATAGACCTCATAAATATTTAAACGGTGAAACGATTTATTCAAATTTTGGGCATTTGCTTTGTATCTTTTTATTCACTGGCTGATGTCTGCGTCTACGAAAGTTTGGTACCAGGACAGAGCAGTGTTTCCGGTCTGTGTTGCCTCGTCTTGATATCCTTAGCACAGGGTTTTCTTTCCTGGTTTCGATATTTAGTAAGGAATGAAAGAGAATATGTGATAAACAATTTTATTAACTTTACAACAAGCATGACTAATACGCCATAAATATAATTACATAATATTAATACAATAACGTAAAATGCCATATAAAACAATATTAACAATCATACGTTTTTTCTCGACTTGTGATGTTTAAAATTATAGGTGATCTTGTCACACGTAATAGATAGTACTAAAACTATTTCATCAAAACTAAACTGAAGGTATTGATTACCAGAAGTACAAAAGATCGGACGGATCATTGTCAGAGGAACATTTCAACGTACTAAGCAGGAGTAACATTAGGCAATAACAACAATTACGTCATAGACTATTTTTAAGCTCCACTCTTATGGAGCCTAAGTTAACAAATATATGCATTAAATATAGTTTGAAATCACTTTAAAAAGTTTATATATTTTGTCATTTTAGAAAATTATTATATATATATTTATTTAAGCACTATCTTTAAGACAATATTTTAACGCATCAAAAAATAACATTTCAAAGTGACCGTGAACTTTATTTGATGCCTGTATGTGCTTTACCTTAAACAAGGGAAAGGAAAATCATATGATACACCTCCACAGATGCATTATAATTACGACTGCAATAAAACTTACATAAATTCGATATTATCACTAAATTGTTAACATAACTTTTAGTAGATTTTTAATAGAATGTTTAACAATAAATATTATCAAATTATAATTTACTTTGTACAATCTCTATATTAACACTATGCCAGGATTACTTTATAAAATAACAAATAATCTTTTACAAATTATTAAATTTCCATAATAATTCAAAATAAAATTTAAAGAGAAATCAACTTACACCATCAGAAGAACTAGTGTCAATTTTAATAATAAAAATGCGCTCAATTTAGTTCAAAAATTCTAACAATTACGTTTTATTATCAAAATTAAAATCAGCGCTAGACACTAGTGATTCCAAAATGTTGCTTGTTCTCTCGGCATCATCGAAAGTAAACAAAAAATACAATCGCTTATGTGTTAAAAATATTTGATCTCCAGCTCAGATAAAAAACTTCTCAAGAATTCCGGGGATTTTGTTATCTTGTATAGTTTAAGGTTTTCCCTCACTGCCCGATTAGGGAAAATCACCCTGTAGAACCTATAACCATTCTCAATGAACAGGCTAAAGAACGTAAAAAAAATTTTGATAAACTTTACTGCTTTATAATATTAGAATAGACTATAATTTCAGCAGTCATTATTTAAATTTACACTAAGCTTATAATTCCATTACAAGATGCTGGCTAGATACTATCATAATCATCATTGTGAACATTGTTTGGTTCTGGTGCTAAGAGGCCATGTTGCGGATTAGGCACCTTCTTTTCATTCTTAATTTTTTTCTTATGCTTACGTTCCTGTTTCTCAGATTTGGCATCTGCCTTATCCTTGTCTTTTGGCTTCTTTTTCTTTTGTTTCTTTTCCTAAAAATCAAGTTCTGTATTTATTTATTTTTTGCCAAAGACTGATACTGCTATTATTTAGTAATTTACATTGCAATTATAAGCAGTCGCACGGAATACACCAATTCAAGCGCATACATGTCTGTTTAGTAGTTTATGTATCGTTTAGTTTACTATTTATATCACTTTTTGTTGTGTTAAGGATGAAACACAATTTGGCATTATATTTCAATGATTAAAATGTTAATATGGAGTGTGTACATTTCGTTGTGCAATAAGAAAATGATTTTGAGTGAGACAATAAGAATGAAACTTTTAAATATATTCAAAAATGTACCTTCTTCTCTGGGCCTTCGTTGGAAACATCGGGATCTTCGCCACCTAAGATTTTTAAATTATTAAAAAGTGGATCGATGTTACTTTGGGATTTAAAAATAATGATAGTCGATTAATTTACTAAACGAGAATGGATTGCATCCATAAAGAATGCAAAGTTTAAATAAATTTAACTAAGATAAACGCGATAGTAAGCTGCATAAAGTCACATTCACAAATAACCTGAGACATCACTATTGTAAGATGATAAACGCTTTCTGCTTTACTGCTACATCAGAGGGAACTTTGTCACATACCTTCAGGTGATCTTCTAACACTGGACTGATGAGTCCAAAGTTGTAAGGAGTATTCATCATCACTAAACCAATTGACATTTTTCTCATCATAATCTCTGTACGCATATTGAGGTTTCTGTGGAATCTCCAAATCATCCTCTTCATTTAAAACTAACGGATTTATTTTGTCGTCGTCGCTATAATGAAAAATTAAAACTATTGTGATCATTTTGATTATGTTAATCCAATAATAGTCATGGTGGAAGCTTGTTAGCACAGTATTTCATGTGCAGATACAATGAGATGCCATCAAGCAGCGTGTAATGATTGTCAAAAAACAATAAAAAAAGTTGCAAACTTTTACAAGTTTGTAGTAGCAATTATATAATATGGTCACAAACAGCACTTCTACTTTTAAATATTTAACCATACCTTTCGCTATCATAAGAAGGATCCTGATTATTATTTGATAAAGGAGTTGCATCTTCTAGGAAACTATTATCTAATGCTCCTGCATAAAAATTATCTAGATTGTATGATGCAGTAGACGGAATATTACTATTTGAAGATACATTTTCAATACTGAAAGAAAAAAACTATATATATTAAGTAAATTAAATTTAATAAAAAGATGATCGCGATTGAATAATGCACGAGGCATATACTTTCACTGCACCCACTTACAGTGAAATCATAGATTTATTCTGGATGTTCAAATAGATTTACTTCAAAACAAATTTATCCATAAAGCCAGAGTTAAGAAACTAGTATGGTAATGGAATGGTAGTGGAAATGGCAATCCAAAATGTACATGTCTATGTATTAATAAAATAAGTCAATTGAACAGTGAAAAGTCACCTCACCTTTCTCCTGTATTCATTTGTGATGTGGCATTCTCCTTCTTCACTTGTGATCTGGGCCTCACTAAGTCAGAGCTCACATATTGTGTCTGTTGTTTCTGTACTGGAGCATATTGAGCCTTTATACCAAGAGGATTCAATGACTGTGCCATCTACAATTTTAATACTATATTTACTTAATCTTTAACCTTTAATAGTAAAAAAAACATTATGAAACATTTGAGTCCTTTGATTGTTTTAATTTAATCATGTCATCAGTGAAATTCCCATATATGATGTACTATAGATGTATATAATATATGTGACATTCACAACTAAAGAAAATTCATGTTTCTAATATATGCAAAATATTTACGACATTCAAAACTCTGTTACTCACCAGTGGATTAACGTTGGGTGGTATAATAGGTTTTCCAGCACCTAATACAATACTTGGTGAATGATCACTTGCAACATGCTGCTCTTTATCATTGCTCTGACGACGTTTGTTCGCAAGACGATCAACAAAACAATTGTATTGTGTTTCATCTGATTTCTGTAAAAATATTTAAATGAACACTTCTTCTGGTGTAGAAGTAGTTAGACTGATGATGGTAACGAGCTAGTCTACCATCTGAGGTAACCAGTGAACATATGTGTTTTGCCCTAGCAATGTTTCTGGATTAACTTAAAAGTGGTTGTTTATTGAGCTTCAAATGGAGTTCTCACATGTGTCTCATTACTCACATAAACCATCTACAATCACACATAACAATTTCTTTCTTATTCTTATCTTATATAAACTTACTTGAAACTCATCAAGATCTTGTTCAATTTCTTCAGTGTCCTTTTGATTTCTTTGTAATTGCTCTAAGAGGCTAGTCCTTTGCAACTTAAGGAACGGGACACTTAAAAATTTGTGTAAGAATCGCAAACCAAAACCATTTCTCATTGATGACTCAGCATATCTTATTGGTGCAGTTCTGCAAATATCAAACAGTAAAATTCATCTAGTTACATGCAATTTTAAACCAAGGACCTCCCAACTATGGCGTTCCATAATGTAATTTTACCTTGAAAGTTTAGCCTGATGTATAAGCTGGTCAATGTGATGAGGATGGACTTGCCTGTGGTGCTGCATATCACAATGGTTTCCCAACACTACAACTGGCAAATCTGCTGGCACTTTATTTAACTCTTTTGTTACATAGTCAAATGTCCTGAAACAAACATGAATTGATGTTTTTTATTTTATATTATTATAGGTTAAATGAATAACACTTATTATATATATACAGCTTCCTAATGTTTATTTTGATTGTCTCACTGCAACCATGAAAATGTTAAACACATTGGCATATGACCACATGGCACCAGATGTTAAGCTAGTGCAGTTATTAAGCACAGATCTTAGCTGCCACAAACAAATATATGCAGATTGAGGAATGTCTGCCCAAATGGACAAAGCATACTCCTTTTGCTATACCTGGCACATGTCACACTTCAAATAGGTGGTACTATCACAACAAAACTAATTCTTTTAGATAAAACTTGTGATATTTCATATATTTTTAAACAACAATACAAACTTACCATGTCTTAGTTATATCCATAACTAATATAACTCCACTCGCATTTTTATAAACATCCAAGAATGTTGCATCAAGTACTGGGGAATCATGATCATCATCTTGACTTGTTTGCACTTGATTCTCCAGCTTCAGCCCAAGAGGAGGTTTCTTCTTCTGCTTACCTTTATCTACGACCTCCCAAACTTCTACCTGTATTTTGACATTTATAAAATTAGTATTTTTTTTTAAATTTAACTATATAGTAACAACTATTTAAGTTGATATTTTAAAAACATTGCATCATAGTCTTTTATCATCATGTTCATGGCCAATAACATACGATTAACACTAGAATAATTATGATATAAAAGAAACAAAGAAAAGAGAGAAATATTAAATAATTTTCAAGAGAAACATATCATTGAATAAAAACATATATAGATAATAGCATGGGCGTAGCCAACCATGGGCTCAGGGTGGGGCAGCAGTCTAAAATAATGGGTAACCAGCAAACTATACCCACGGTCTTACCCCGGTTAATTTTTTATGTGTCAACTGACAACTGTCGAGTGTTAACTTTCTTACGGATATTAAGTATTATAGTTAGTACCTAGATAATTAAGTTTTTTAGGTTTGATTAGGTACTTTATAGGTCAGAGCCAGGGTGGGGCAATTGCCCCACCTTGGCCACGCCCATGGATAATAGTATCACATACCTTAACAATATGATCTGTATTTTTATAAGTCCAATGTATAGGAGCTACTTGTATCTGATCTGTAGGAATATATTCTTCAATAAAAGGACCTCCTTGTAATCTTTGTAAAAGACATGATTTCCCAACATTTCTGTCGCCTTTAATCAAAATTTTCACTGAAATAAAACTATTTGTGAGTTCTTTCGTACAAAATACCCTAAAACATTAGTAAGTTTGTTTGAATTGAATTTATATTTTTAAAAAACAGTAATAAAATAAGACGCTTATTGCCATATAACTGGACATTGGTACAACTAACAAACACTACCAGCCATCTGAGGCTATTTACTAAAGAAGATGATGGTTTTAATATAAAATTCTTACTATTATAGTGAACGCCTCTGGAGAATTTCTTCTGCAAAGAGGAAGACATAGGAGTGGGCGCTGGACAGCGCTCTTCACCACCTTTTGCAAGCTTTTTTAATGCAGAAAACATAATGTACTCTCTTAACTATTTTCACGAATTTGACGAAATAATATTGTATTCAAAAACGAAAGTGTTTACGAACACAAACCAAACGTCAAAAAACTGTCAGTTCGTGACTACTAATCAACCTAAGCCTAAATAATGACAGCTATGTTATCATTAATTGTCTCTGGTTATTTATGTTTATGGGCAATATAGGTGAATTTAGTCGGCATTTTTATTCTATTCCCTAAAATCGTAATTCTTAGTAGAAATTATATTCCTAAATCGTCGTCAATAAACGTTAAAAGTATTTTACAGAATCAACATAAAATATTAAAACTATCGGTCAAATGCATTATAAATAACACCAAAGTAAAATAGTTATTGCTTTTGGTGCAGATTTCCCATTAAAAGAAAAAGTTTTGACAAGCAGCTTTATCATTGTTTCTTGGCATTACATTTACCAGTTAAAAGGGAAAGGAATAATCTTCTTGGTACTATCGTTTTTCGATAAACATTTCATAACGTAAAAATAATAAAATTTATATTTCTTAATCATTACTTTAGTGCTATAACTATAATAGAGTTGTGAAGTGAAACAATATAAAATCAACACATTTCTATTTTTCACTTAAAAGTAATTAACATTGTATTATCACCATCATCAAAAAAAAAACAATGACAAGAACATCTATATTGGTCTATTTTTGTTAGTCTATTTGCATTTGCAAATAGTAATAAATAATTATTTTACATTATATATTGACTTATTAATCCCATTTAGATTTTTTCTTTTCAAATACTTCTTTTCCATCTTCCGCAACAGCAGCATAATATCCCATTGACTCATATTTATGTCTCATGTATGCAATATATCCAAGTGTAATACCAAAACAGGTCAATCCTATGGCCATTATAGCTATATTCTAAAAAGAAAACAAAATTGATAAGTACATTTTTTCATTGGTGTAATGCAATATTTAATTCATATTGTGACATACTACCTTTTTTACTTTAATCGTTAAAATATAATGCTAATTCCTCCTATTCAAAAATACAATTTTAACTAATTGATAAATGTGGAATGTTGTACTTACTGGTTTCGCATATAGTTCAAAGTTTATCAGTCGGAACGCTGTAGTTGTTCTCATAGAACGTATGCCATCTGCTGGTTTTTCTTTATTTGTAGTCATTGCGTGACAAAAATGTACAATTTCCTCACTTTTAATTTAATGAATATCTTCAGGGTCGGCGATCATCCTAAAATCTGACACTTTTTTTTAACTTCATAAATTCCTATGTTGGCCGGGGACACTTTTTAAATAACGACAAGCCCTATTGAGCCAACTAATCATGTAATGTGTTTAAATTCTGAAAGCTTTTTACACCTAAACAAAATTAATTAATCATCAATGAATTCAATTGGGACGTGTGAGCGTAGACAAAGTAAGCACGCTGCATTCGAGTGCGTTAATACTATTATCTATGGTTAAACAATGTTCGTCAGAGCAAGTCTGAAAATTAATTAATCATCAATGAATTCAATTGGGACGTGTGAGCGTAGACAAAGTAAGCAGTTGGCATAGTTAATAGAGTACTTTGTAGTTTGTACTTTAACAACCGTGATAACCATAGACAATTAGAAATTAGAATAAAAACACGACGCCAACTTGGCACTATGGTCGTTTGTTAATTATCCGTCAGATTTGCCTTATTTCTTGCTTTAGTTTTAATAAACAAAGCTAAAGCAGTTATATAGATTACCAATTTTCAATATTTATTTGAGTATATTCCGTGTGTTTAAAGTATGGAGTCTGATTCGGTGTTTGAAAACGAATTGCCAGATGGCGCGGAAGTGTCGGCATTAGAAGGTAACCAAGCTTCAGAGGCTAGTGAAAATAACCCTGTAGAAAAGACGGAAGACGAAACACCCGATCACGGAGGTATTACAATTTATATAAAATCACATTTTACGTAAATTTAATATATTCTACTAAAAAATAATTGTAAAAGACATTATAGATACTAAGATCATAAGTAGAATGGTGATTATAATTTGTAAGGAAAACCTAACAAAACGTAACTAAAACCAGGCCTCAATTTTAAATATTTTTATATTTTTGTTTATTTATTTCAAAATAAACAAAACATGATTCACGAATGCTATTGATTTACATCGATCAACAAAAACGATAGTAAGCTGCATAGTTCTAAATGCACGTTTTTTTCTCAAAATGTTGTTTGCCAAGGGAAATCTTATGTAATTAGTGTATAAGAGTTTAACTATCTAGCTAAAAAAAGTTTAACTATATAAGTGTTTATTATGTGAAAAGAGAAAATTGACCTAATTTTATAGCTTTAAATGGGGCAGCGCCTTCAAGCAGCAGTGATGCAGTTGAATCTAACATGAATGTGGATGAATCAGGAGGCGATCATGGTAAATATGAAAATTAGAAAGGTTAGGAATGTAAGTGAACACTTAATAAACTCTAAATATGACATATTTTTTATTAGGAAATGCGGAAGCAGAAGCTGAACCCGATGAGATGGATATAGATGAAACAGCTACTGGTTCTGTTGCTGATGAATCATATGTTGGTGACAACTGTCTCCCCACACCAGTATGCCATTGTTTATATAACTTAGTCAAGTTTCTTACAAATTAATTACATAAGTTTACTTTTATTTAATTAGGTGCACACTGAGGACAATTCTCCTCAAGACCCTGAAGAATCTAAAGGTCCAGATGCACTAAATTTAGATGATATCAAGCAAGAAGAGTCTCCTGACCAATCTATCAGCTCTGCTAATGCAGTTGGTAATAGTGACCCACAACTTAACCAAGATGGTAAGTATTACGTTATTAATAAGTTTGTTACTGATATATTTTATGACATATTTCAACCAAACTTAAGAGTATAATAAATGAACTTTCTTTTGAGTCTCCAGTGATCTGGTACAACCATGGGCATAACAATATTAAACTAGGGTATAAATGTATATTATTATTTATAGATGAATCAAGTACAATGGATGAAGATATAGGTGAAGGTGTTGCCAGCAGCGATGATGTGAATGATATTAGTAGTGCAAATGAGCTTTTATCATCTGGTATTAGGTAAAATGTATTCTTTTTTCTTGTATGAATAAATGTAATGAAACTTAATTCAGGAAAGAAAGTACTTTAAATTTAATGTTTTGAAAAGTTTCAGAACCATTATAGTTGCATTGAGACTAAGGCATTTTAGTTATTTATTATTAGCGGCCTCTGCTTTTTTACTTGATTAGTTGAAATTAAAAAAATGTTTTTATGTTGGGATGTTATATATTCTTCACTATTTGATATTAAGATTTTCATTACATTACAGTTCAAGTACTGCAGAATTGGGAGCAGATATTTCCAGCAGTGGTCAATCTGAGGCAGCACTTATTTCTTCTACAGCCAATCAGCCCCCCGTAGTTGATTCTTTGGCACCGGCAATGCAACCAACTGATGAGTATGCTTTACAATTTATTATTTCGGGCAAAACACCAGCTAGTTAATTACTTTGTTTTATAATGTTTAATTTCTATTTTCTGTAGCTTTGGCGATGCAGACACTTCTGATATTGATGCAGCAAATGCAACACCATCAGTCAGTGAATCGTTACCACTCATCGCTATGAATGCTAATGGATCTGCAGCTCTATCCACCAATTTACTTCCAGGTGATGACACTTTATAAAATAAACATAAAATAGAAAAAAAACAAGTTGAACTTGGTCATGGCTTTGGTTATTTGATTCTTAAATCAAGGAATGTTCTCACTTGAGTGAGATCTGTGAATGGAAACAACTGCTAACATACACTGAAAATATCATGTATGGTACTACCACAGGACTGGGTTAATAAAATCACTATGAGATTGCTGACTAATATTTTTAATTTTAATTAGATACAGTTAATTAAAATTAAGTCTGTTTCAGAGGATGGGGGTGGAGGTGCTGTGTCTTCATCAGCAGACAGTGCGGTGAGCAGCAGTGTTCAACCTTCCTCTGCAGATGCAGCCCATGCTCTTGCTACATTGGCCAGTGCAGCACTCAGCCATCAGGAGAAGGTGAGATAAATACTTGCAGGTGTTTACTTTATTATAGTGCTCCAATTTACACTTTCATTGTTTATGTTGCAGACTGAACCAGAGATCAAACATGATGAGGATGCTTGGTACACTGTAGGAATTGTCAAGGGAAGCAATTATACTGTAAGTTATGGATTTTTTTGTTTAATTTTACTTTTGAAACATTTTAAAATATTCTTATTTGCATTGTTCTCTCTAGGTTCGAGATTATATATCAGATCCGAATATAGATCTTTCTAATCTATGTCTGGACAATATTCCTGATTTGGGCCGATTTGCGCGTACAGCTTTGGAACCTGGTACAGCATATAAGTTCCGCATTGCTGCTATCAACACTTGTGGTCGGGGCCCTTATGGTGATGTAAGTATATATATATATATTAGGAATTGTCTTATTGCATAGTGTTTGAAATAAAAAATAATAATAAAGAAATGTCTCGTTTTAGGAATCTGCTTTCAAAACGTGTCTTCCTGGATATCCTGGGGCACCATCAGCTATTAAAATTTCCAAATCATCAGAAGGTGCTCACCTGTCCTGGGAACCACCACAAGTTGCTGCTGATGGAATATTTGAATACTCAGTGTATCTCGCCGTGCGATCTAATACACAATCTAAGGTAACTTTCAAACTCATAGGGTTTTTAGATTACCCATATATACAATGCATTATTTTTAGACTTATTTTTAGAGTAATGTGTAAAATACATTATTTTGAAAAAAACAGGAATCATCAAAGTCTCAACTGGCGTTCGTCCGCGTGTATTGCGGTAAAGCGAACACGTGTGTGGTGGCGCAGAGTTCGCTGAGTGCTGCCCATGTGGATGCGTCCGCAAAACCCGCCATCATATTCCGCATTGCTGCGCGTAATGAGAAGGGATATGGGCCTGCCACACAAGTCAGGTGGTTACAAGGTATGACAAATTCAATTTTAAAAACAAGTTCAATTCTAATTCATGTGGCTTAAACTGATTATATTAATTATTTATTTTAGATTTAAAGTCAGCAATCAAGAGAGCTAGCGACAGACCGCCCGGCGCCTCACCTTCCAAACAACCCAAGCAAATGATACATTGATTGTATACAAATATCATGAGGGATATTTGTGTCCGCCCACAAATTGCATATTGTCGAGTTTTTAATTAGTTGGAGTAGTACTTATTAACACAAATTATGTTTATGTGAGTTTGTTGTAATTACGGTATTGTAGTTTGATCCGTTGAAGAGAAAACGGTAATAAGTTTCAAGTGCTACTATTATATACAAACATATAAATTGACATTAATTTGGTTTCAAATATTATTATTTTTTTATAGTAGCTTTTAACTTTTATTGGTAACCTATTATAATTCCTCCAGCTAATTAAAAAGAATTCACTTGTTCAGTAATTTTATCATCAAATTCATATTAGATTATGTACATATTAGGTAATAAAATAAAGTAAGTTATTAAAATATTTGACTATTCAATTTTAATGTAACATTTTTCTTACATAAAGAACTCTTTCTGATTAAAATTGTTTAAATTAGGCTAGGTCTTGCAGTCGTTTGACTGTTACGTACAATATAAGTAGTTATTGTAATTTTAAAAAATGTTTTAGGGTTAAAATAATATACAAAAGGTTAAATTTGCATTTGGCTTTTAATACTTAATTACATATTATTGATTGAGTACACTATACATTTGTTTCATTGCTATAAAATGCTATCTATTCAAAACTCCGGTAGGCATTCAAAATTAACTTAATACAATATTATAAATAATTTATATATTTTCGTTTTATAGAAAAAATCCTATAGGTAAAATTTCGCATTTTATGATATTAAAGCAGTATCACTAAATTTAAGATTTTTTGGACAAGTTTATATTCTTATTGTTTTTTGATATAAATCGTTCCATCATTTTGATAAGACACTCCTTTCATTACTAAAAGGAAAATGACGTCATTATTATAAGAGCGTAATTTAAAAATTAATATGGTAATCTACAATATTCTTACCAAGGAAGTAGTCCCGAACAGTTTATACCAGCCTATCTTAATGTTAGATAGGTCCACATCGTCCAGCATTATCTGTGCCACGCCCATAAATACTTTTTTCCCTTCAAGTCGGCCGTAGTCACCCCATACTGTTACCTAGAAGCGAATTGGAAAAGTGCATAAACTATTATAATAACTGGTTGAGTATGCGACGGAGTAACTCCCCGACTACTTTCAGCTAGTTCACAGATGTTCTACTTCCTAGGTGGTGAAAGTAGTAAGTAGATTTGATATCCGCACTCTTTTTTTATTAAAATTAAATTTACCTGCAGTACACAGCCTTTGAAGTTCTCTCTGAACGTAAGAGTTTGTTGATAAAGTGGGTCCAATGTGCGGCGAGCTGAAGTGGTCTTCGCTTTGGCAACACAACGTTTTCCATTCACCATATAAAGTTTAACATACGGTGCAGGCAATGTACGACTACCAAGCCGAGCTCTTAAACCACGTGCTCGTATCACTTCCACCTGCAAAAATGTGAATACAATTATCGAACTTATTCACTGCTTTAATTTTTTTGGAAGTAGAGTGGTATAAAAAGTTACCTCTAGAAAACCTTTTTGATAGATTAATGATAGCTGAATATCACCCAAAGTAGGTGCACCCAGTACTTGTCGCCCAACTAACTGTCCTGGGCCAAGACCGTCGATGAAGTCTGAGAGACCACCAGTACCTCCTTCTGTTGATCCTGAGCCGCGGATACCAGGCGACCACCTGTGACCACACAATCACATCAAAAGGTATCCGTTTTAGAAAAAACTTCATATACTAAATTCTTAGGTATTTTATTTAATACTTATGGATAATAATAATATATAGATTAGTACTTTTTTTAAAATTGTAAGTAGGTAGGTATACTTTGGAAAATAGGTCATGCAGAAAGAAGAAGAAGAGTTTTAAAAGTGCTTTATTCAAGTAGGTTATTTTAGGAATAAGTAGGTGTAAAAATACATAAACAACATTGAGACAATAGTGAAGAAAAGAGGGCGACATAATGGCACTGATGCATCTCCAGGAAAGGTGAAAGTTGGGCATATTCTTGGTGGAAACAAAAATATATAAATTTCGAAAGTATTAAAAAGTGTAGTTTACTGGGACTAGACAAATAATTGACTTCCAGCAACTACGGGATATCTTAACTTATTATTACTGTTTAGATTAACTTCATGCATAATGGATTTTAGTTTATTTTTTCACATTAAGTTTTATCATTGCTATCTATATATAATTTAAATCACAATAAATGCACACAACAAAGTCGCACTGGAAACATCAAGAGTTATCACGAAAAACGATCGTGCAAGAAAATAAAAGCTTGTTTGTAACAACTACCAAAACTCCAAACTACTTAAATAACAGGATTATTGCAGCAGCTTCGTTGTCTGTAAAAACTTGCACATAGATATAAGTTTAAATTCTGGGTGTAAATAGAAAGTGCTTTATTGAGGCGAAAGAAGACACGTGCGTGTGGACAGACAGAAAAAAATTAAAAGATTCATCAAAGAATCGTCGCTCATGCTTCACAAGACTGTAGCACATAGAGAGGGAATGGTAGAAGAAGACGATAGCATCCACGAATAAACACATAATAAAGCCGTCGCGCAAGTTGTCTGGTGTCACGTTCAACTGCAGCGAGAGCAAACTTACGATGTCTCCGAACTAGTTAAAGAGATGAGGCTGGTGGCGCAGACCTCGTGCGACCGTTGGAAGCTGGTGATGGTAGAGGCGCCGCTCGAGCGCTTGCGCCGTGCTCCACTGCCACATTCTATGCCACAGAAAGCTGTAAATCCACCAACCTTGCCACCAGATACTTCCCGACGCAAAGAACGACAAGACAAGCATCGCCTCAAATATAATGCATCTGACCACACTAGCGTACGTTATTTGGAATATTGAAAAATAATGATTATCGCTAATTATGTCATCTGCCGCAACTTTTCGGACACTATTGTATCAATGTTGGAACACTAGCCATAACGGCTGGCGCACCTGTCTTCGTCATTTTCGCTGGAAGCGGAGGAAGTGCGCGAAACACCTGAAACTGCCCCGCGCATTTCTCCCGGCACAACTTCTTCACTTCGTTGTACAGTGAATGAATTTTTTCCACGTTTACCAAAACCTAATCTGCGCTTTCGCCCTGTTGATGATTTAATCAAACATGTTTGTGTAACATTTCTACATTAATCTATGAATACGTGTAGTGTATATACTTACAAGTATATTTACTTTAGATGTTAATATTTGTAATTAAGTACTTGTGCATGGCATGGTCTTGTGAATTATGCAAGTGATAATATAATTGATTCACCTGTTGCAGATAGTTGCGAGGTAGAGTTACTCTTTTTCCCCATTCCAGGTCCAAAATAGTCTCGAGGTTCCGCTTTTAAAAGGACATCATCGATACAGGGTTCAATGTCACCTCCCAATGCAGTATCACTAAGACTCCCATCTATATCAAAATTAAAAATGTATATACACCCACATGGCGCGTAAATTCAGGTATTACTATTAATACCAACCTGCTTTTTCATCTGGAGGCCCGTCCGCATTACTAAGACTTCGTGTAAACTGACCCCGTCGTGACTCCTGCCGTTCAAGCGGTTGCGGTTGGCATGTCCCGTTCCGGCCATTTTCACGGCCTCCATAATCATTACTGGTACGTTTTCCATTTTTATTTCCAGATATTTTGCTCCCACATTTTGATGTAGGGTTTTTAAATTCGTTGACATTACAGCGGTTTCGTTT
The DNA here is from genome assembly GCA_028551675.1 of Tineola bisselliella. Lineage (NCBI taxonomy): Eukaryota > Metazoa > Arthropoda > Insecta > Lepidoptera > Tineidae > Tineola > Tineola bisselliella. The sequence continues at coordinate 213,563 of JAPWLS010001151.1, forward strand.
TTGATTCGCCATCGATTGTATCGTTTTGAGCTCATGCATAGGGGATTGCATTGACGTCCGCCGTGTGGCAGTAAGTGTAGAAGCGACGTCATGATCATTGGGTAGATGTGTAGCAACAACAGGAGCGTGCGCACGATGAGTAGAGCCGTAAGGAGAAAGAGCAGTCAACATATTAGCATTAGTACTAAAGTCATGATAACCTGATGATGCTAAAGATAATGAACGAGGACGTGCCTTTTTAATAATCGATGGTAAGGGTTCTTTGAGCGATAGATCGACGCAGCGTTGAAAGATATTGAGGTGGTTATATTCTCGAAAACTTGGCGTATCTTTTATACTGACAACATTTTTATTTTTTTTATTGCTACGAGATTCATCATTAGGTTCTTTAAAAGCCCAGTTACATTTCGTTTCCTCATCTAATTTTGGAACGTTTAATAATTTTGGGATAGTGTCTAAAGCATTTTTGTTCAAGTTTAGCGATTTGCTAAATTTTGAACATTTTAAAAATACTGAATCCGAGTGTCGTCGCCGTACGTTATCTTGCCTTTTCGAACTTACTTGTATTTCTGATTTGGTTGACTCTATATTGTCTTTAAGAGAAATTTGTTTGTCATCGGTATCCAGGCAATCACTATCATACATAGATTTTAAATCTAAAGATAAACATTTTTTTCTATTACATATGGGGTTAATTGACGACACATTATTATTATTAAGACTAACATTGTGGTAGTTATATGCAACGTTATTCAGAATTTGTGGTAATTTTCTTTTCGGTTTATTTTTACAAACATAATTATTATTGTCTATTTTGGTTTTGTGTTTGATTGGTGTAATAGACGGTGAAGTATTTTTCGTTGCATCTACGCTTACAAAGGGTTGATTATGGTAAACTTCAGGAAGTAATCGTCTTTGTTCTTTGATATTAGTTTGAATACTACTCTTACCGACCACTTTAGATCTAGCAAATTCTACGTGAATTATATGATCATGTTCATTTTCAGTCACTTTATATGTTTTTATGTACGTTGTTTCATATTCAGGACAACTACGGCTTCGGCGATAAGCTACAGATGATTTTTTCTTTGAATGAGACCCGTCAGAACAACTTCGTGATAAACGGCGTGTTTTACGAGGTCTAGACTGGTGTTGTTGAGAACTTTGGAGGATGGATACGACTCGTAATCGTCGTCTAACAGCGCGCTCTACTCCAGCGGGTATGATTATGCATGGAAGAATACGCCGTGAAGTTTTACTTAATGATGGGTCTAAAGACATAGCGCTATCGTACGAATATAAGCTAGGGTGACAAATTTGCTTCCTGCTAAGAAATTTCATTCATGACAACATTGAATTGTAGATAGATTTATTTTGATTATTATATTACCTGAGCATCCTAGTCGGCCTTGGTCGCTCGGACTGCGTGCTGAATGCGCTTGAGGTTACGGATGCGACAGACTCGAGGTCGGAATCGCCTGCTGCTGCATCGGGTGATAGACGACGCCGAGGAGGCCAGCCACCGCCGCCCCGCGTTGCCAGGTCAGAGTCCGACAGCCCTGCGTAATGCCGCTCCCAACCTGATCACATTATCCACACACCATCTCTAGCTACAGCTAAGCAATTGCAAGTGCCTGCCTCTAAGAAAAGCGTTTGTGTTTTTTTACCATCTAACAGTTGAATTCCATTTTGTGTGAATATGACTTGTTGTTCAATAGATTATAAAGGTACATCTAGAGCCAACAACGAGTGAACGTTGAATGTTAATGATCTATGAGTGACAAGCACATATTTGCACTGTGCAATAGCTTTTTTGACAGTGACCTAATTTAGGTCAAGTAATGATTAGGTGAGAGTAACAAAAACCTGTGTGGTTCATGTGGGATTATTTATATATGTAATATGTATATATAGTAAAAATAATAAGTGGTAATCATCTGTGCTAATTATGGGAAGTTGAGGACAGCGGGTATTGACCTTGAGAGGTGCTGCGGTAGGTGAGTGTGGCGCCAATATGATGAGGGCCGATCCACTTACGTTCTTCCAAGTCAGCGGAAACTTGAGCTCGGACAGTCTGTGTTCCCTGTCGAAGATTAATTATTAGTCCAGATTGTATTGTTATTACAGTTAGACATCAAAACACTTATTACACATACATCACGCGCATGTGGGATTTGCGGTAGTTGTCGCTTTTTAGGACTGGTGGTAGGCGTTGCTGTAGCCGATCGAGACTGAAAACGCGGCGCGTATGCGTGAGTGGGCAGACGGCTTCCATCGGTGTCATTCACTGCGGATAAACATGTATATAACCATAAGCAAGAGAATCTCAATTTATTTTGAGCTGTTAAAAGAAATCTGAGTATATATGATGCACAAGATGATCTATATTATTTAACAAATATACTTTCTAAAGCAAAGTGTCGTGTAATTAATGAAACGCACTCGTGAATAAATTGCTAAGATAGGGTGCTCTAAAATTGGAAGGAAGGGAAGGAAGATTAGTGGAAGATGAATGAAAATAATATTAGAGCAAGGAGGACGTTAAAAGTGATGAAGTAGAGTGGTGATTAAAGAGTCGCGCGATAGATCGAGAGAAATGTTCCGTGCGGGTCGGACACAGAGTCGCGAATAGGTGCTCGGCACCTGTGTATCGCCACGCGGCATCCGGCGGAGGCGACAAACTGCGTCGCGGGGATTTACTGCGAGCACCCGCCGCCGACTGCGATCGTGCGCCTGCGCATCCACTGCTACTACCGCTACTACCCTATAACAGTAACATTGATATATTATTATACTATATATCCCATTAATTCGTTTTATTTACAAAGGTATATAATGAAATCCTTACGCGATCTCTAGTCATGCCCGCAGCTCGAACTCGTCCTGCTGGTGACATGTCCCTTCTGCTTCGTCTGGATCCATCTACTTCCATACGCTGTAACAATATTGATATATTTTCACCTCAACCGAAATATTTTTTTGTTCTTTAAGACTAAACACTATGTACCTCATGTGATGGTGGTGGACTGGAGCTAGATGCTAAACTGGATAATGAATGGTGTCTTCTCAAGTCACACTCACTCGGCGTGTCTGAGTCTGACAGTCGAGACGTGGACGTAGATGGTGGGGACAAATGTTCACCATCATCATCATCTGGATATCTCTATTAAAATTAAATATAAAATATTTTTTAAAACGTTAGTGTTCCAGATTTCGAAACCTAGTAAATAATAGACACTTACAGAAAATCGCACTATTTCTTCGTGAGGTTTTAACGTGTACCATATTGGTTCATGACTCATGATCATATTATCAAGATCTAATAATACTTCTCCCAGAAAATCATTTGGCCCATAACGATTAAGGTCCCACACAGTTACCTGAATAGACATTATACAATTTTGGATTGTATTCATGTATATTTTCGTTAAGACTGGTTAAACATATATAGTAGTATCTATATAACACATACCTCTAAAGTTCTTTTTTTAATATCGGCTACTCTGATGCCACAATAAACGAATGTTTGATTCCACCGCGGCTCTGGCGTGTTGGCGAGAGTTTTTGTTCTTCGTTTACTTTTCTCACTTTTGTCTGGCAGCAAAAAAACTTTGGCATATGGACACCGGATTTGACCGTCTGTCCTTGGAGGCAACGCACTCGCTGCCATTATAGTTACTACCAACTGCATAGCATTGATGTCGAAATATACTTTCAACTGTGAAAATTATCACATATATAGTATGTATGTATGTATAGTATATATGTCTTTATTCTATTATTTTAGTATTCAACTAACCTGTATGCGCCCGACAATTGGATTATTTTCGTTGTGTCTACGAGGTCTTCGCCGCGCATGTACATCTGGAGATCCTGGAGATGTCACTAAAACACTAGGCTTGTCACAACCACCTGCTCCAATTACTTCCGTATATACCTCTGTATACCAAAAAAAAACTTTTGACATGAAATATATTCATTTTTTTAAAACTTATGTGTACTACCTTTATGAGTTCTCCACGGTTGCGCTGGTTGCCTGGCTGAGATTATCTGTCGAGAAACTACCAGCTCCACGTGGGAGTCTTGCTTACTATCCGCTACTACTGCAGCTACTTCATCAGCAGTCCGACCTTGTAGCGGTACACCATTCCACTGTAGAACTTCGTCTCCTAGATATTGTAAACACTGTTATTATAAAATATTGGTAAAATTTACTATAGTTAGCCAATGGTATCACTTTTTGTCTTAGTCCCTTTGGTTGCAAATGGTTATTTACCTATCCTAAGTTGTCCTTCGATGTCTGCTATTGAGCCTTTTTTTACTTTTTCTACAAGTGCTCCTCTCGTGCCATCAGGCATCGGTCTTCCTCCAATGACTTTAAGGCCTAAGATTGCGGCTGACGAATGAGAACTACCGTCTACTATGGTTTTCCGTAGCACCATGTGTCCAATCATTCTGGTACCATCAGGTGACACTTGCCAGCTTAGTGGGAACTGCCGAAAGGCATAAAATTCAAATCGATGTCGGGAACTATGAACTAATAATAAAAACCAAGATTAAAGTCAAAATAGAAAATGCTAAAATTATCTTATAATATAATATTATCTATGTCATAAAACATTATGTAAAGCTTTTTATTCAACAATCGGTGCAACAACCTTATAAGTAATTTGGAGATCATGCGCAATATCCACTAAAACAATTTTGGTCGTGTGATACTAATAAACACATATACCGTAACCGGGTGCATAAGGAAGTAATGAGAATTAGAAGGTGCATGCGATTGATGTATCATGCTTGCAACCAAACAACATAGACGCGCTTCACTTGACAAAATTTCGAGTAGATATCAAAATTCACACTAATTCTCCTAATTCTTCATAAAATGTTATTCTCGTTGCATTACCCTACGAAGTGATGTCACAGCATCTAACGTTCTTTCCGCATTTGTATGAAATGTACGTAAATTAGTTGGGGCTGACACAACATGCATTTGAACTATTTCTTGATTTACATTGTAAGGGTGTAATAAAAATTATAATGTAGAAATAAAAGCCGTCTTGTCTTAGGTACATATATAAAATCGGTTTTAGACGATTTTTTGGTCCTAAGCGAAAAGCATGTTTTATTGCTACAGTGTCATATTAATATTAAGGAGGTACCTACAAACCATTGTAAATTAATAATTTTAAACAAATCTCTATAAGTTTTCTACTAAATATGTAATAGATATCCGAGTATAATCAAAATTACCTATTGTGATAGAAAACTAAGTCTGTACCTTAGGGCAGTCGCCCCTGTTCGAGTCTTCACTGGAAGTAAAGGTGCTTGATGTGTCGATACCGGAATCTTTAGTGGCAGAGTCTTGACTCGTCTGTCGTTCTGACTCCCACCGCAAGGAGGCCCAGTCCAGTGGCCCCCCTGATGCGTCTCGACCGCCGCGAGGGAAAGTAGCCGCTCCCTCGTGGCCATCGAAACGTACGGTCTTTTTTCTCCTTTCTGTAAATCGACGGCTATCGGCGGAGTCTTCCCATAGGTAAGCACTTTTGTATACAGTTCTATCAGGGCGCGACCCCTCGTCCCCTATGTAGGGACGTAAATAAGCACCTTCACCGTCATCGGGAGCGCGCCAGTGACAATCGGTAGCCGAATCAAAGCTTCGACCACCGGCCGGCGGCGTCGGCCTTATGTCGAAAGCACCGGGAGCCTCCGCATCATATGCGGTCGTGTGATTAGTTAAATTGTAATAATTTTTGGCAGCCACTGTTGCGCTACGAAGATCAGGGTTTCGCAGCCGTGGACAGCTCTCTAGTTGTCCTACGGATAAATTTAAAGAGTAAATAAAATCAATGGCATTCTAGTTTAGGAATCCCGATTAATGCGCACGCGCCCGGAGCCATTTCTGCTGAAGGTCAAACTAGTATACAAACTCTTTCATAAAATCGAATACCGCCCTGTGTATGTACCTAAATGTTAAACCCTAAATATGAACTTGAAGCTATGGAGGTCTGAATGACGATTATCTACTCGATTCCCGTTTTCGGCTTAAAATAAAGAATTGTAAGCAGTGATCACGCACAAGCGGAAAGAATGTGTGTAAATTATTGAAGTACAACATAAACAACAGTACACGACCACATAACTAACGAAATCATCATGGTAATTCAGTCAACACTTCTTTTCGCCCAAGCATGCAGAACGTTACTTGAACCATAAATTACAAAATTTTTAAAAGCATAACAATTGACATAATTCAATATCGTGTTCAGGCAAAACAATAAATAATTTTAAACATGATCAAAATTCCTGGTTCAAGCAAAGGGATAAGAAACACAATCAAGGATAAACTCGATTTTACGATTTTTAATTTAAATCTGAGATCATTATTAGCACTTATATCGTTCATAACTATTTAACAGTGATTGTGTTTCTTAATGACGATATTTAAGTATCGCCGTACACGAAGGAGGAAAAGTCTGATCAAAAGTCAACAGCCATCACAGTTGTTCGCTCAGAGAAAGAAGTAGAAATGTGACAGTTCGGTTCCAATCATGAGAGTCGAGACAGCTACAGTACAGCAAATATGATACAACGCTTCCCAATCCTCTTAAAAGTATCGCCCTCTCACCGATAAGAATTTTTTCATTTTCTCGTCTAACATGGCACGACGATGGTTCCTGGAACTCTGCGCTCCGCTTTTATCTCTAAAACCTGTGAACAGGGAGGCGGATGAAGGTGCTACGTCCGGGCGCGTACGTTCTTTCACTTGTCACATGGGTTCACAATGGATCACTTAATTACATATTATACGAGTATTATTAAATATTGTATATTTATCTAAATAGCTTCTTACAGTTATATTTTAAATATAAGTTATACCTGGTTAAATAAGTAAAACAAGTAGAAGCAGTTGATGTTACCTTTTAGGGGTAAAGGCTTGAAGAACATACAAATAATTGCAATGTTCTTCTAATTACAATGATCGTTACGGAAAATGGAAAACGGGTAATTACGATAAAAGTTCAGGTGCTATACTGCTGTTGAGGATCCCGCACGGAACACCTTCACTTTGAATGCTAAAGAATTTTTAATTATTTACATTAGTTATTGTTGTTTATTATGTATCAAAGAAATTCGTTGATTTTTTTTTAACGCGGTATATGTCAGTAATATGTCGATGTAGTGTTTATTGGTGTGTAGGGTAGGAAGATAAACAAACGAAACCAGAAAGGAACGTCTATGAGTTTGACGAGGAACATGGATCGGGTGAGTTAGCGTGCAGTACTTACCGCGGTCACGATACTCGTCATTCTCGTCTGAAACGCATTCTGGCACTTCTTCGTCAGAGCTAGAAGATCGCGGCAACGGCGGGTGTGGCGCTGGCTGCGGTGGATCGTCTACGCCGTACGTCATCTTCTGCCGCGGATGTACGAGCTGTGGATGAGTTCTCGCCAAACATTCCAGGTCTCCATAGCAACGCGCCTCCTGCTGACTGTATTGTCTCCTTAGAGCGCTACCAGTTCTTTGTAAAGGATGATTCTCTTTTTCTGCGGCACTGTGAGCTCGTTCTAGTTTTGGTCGTTTATCAAAAGAAATCTCTCCCGGAGGCATTAGCCCCCTCAGGTCATTCTCCATTTGCCAAAGCATTGTGTCTTGACCTGATCCTTTATGAATCCACTGCCCAGTTTTTGATAACAGTTCTTGTTTTTTCCGGCACAAAATACATACCCATATAACCTATAGAGAAAGAAATGTTGTGGACAAAATAATATAACAGCTAGATTGGCCGTTTGAAATTTAAGTTACCTTATTTGACCTAAGCGTGACTTTTCCACCACACCTTGCACAACATCGTACACGGCAGTAGTGACACGAATGACCAATACCATCCGCGAATTTAGTCTTAAGGCAAATATGACAGGTGGCAGCTAGTTCCACACCAGCTGCTCTTTGCATTTCATTTCGAGTTCGAATCGTTTGCTCCAGAACTGCTACTTCATCTTGCTTACGTCTGTACAAACGAAACAAAGTTCTATGTATATTTGGGTGGCGAATTTCATCAAATTTCTCAAGTATCCAAGCAGCATAATTGAGCTTTGACATACTTGATTATACAATATGAAGAGTTGCTAAATAGACCGTATGTAATGCGGTATTAAACAAATCCCTGCAATCTATTAATTGTTTGAATTGAGTGGAGAACTGAGTCAGTGATGTTTTTTAACTTTAAAAATTTTTAAAAATAAGTTTATTTGTATAATGTAGTCCATTGGTCATGTAGTCCAAATAACAAAATGAAATTTAATGAAAATTTAGTATAGGCACTAAATACGTGCGTTTGCTCACCGTTAGACTCTACAATAACGTCGGAAAGGCTTATAACAAGAAAAATACCACAAGAAACTCGTCAATCATAGGAGTATATGCATAAAATAATTAACAAAAAAAAACTTAATTTTAATTCAGAGAAAATAAGTAAATAACAATCCATACATCATGAACCATAAGAATTAAAATTAGATTAGACGCACGGTGCAACCACACACGTACCAGTAATATGAAAAACTACACTGATATAACTGTAACTTAATATAACATTTCATGCAATAAATAATGCACATGTCAAGACGCTTAACATTTTAATAACATATTTATACCGCATGTTGTAAACTTATTCACCGAACAATTACTTTACTAATTTTAATATTATTTAACGTTCCCTTACGAATAACTGCACACATAAATTACATGATCAAATGAGTTAAAATTTGTATGTTGCATCGAATATAATTTTCCCACTTTGTATTTGCTACGCTTAGAAATATGATGTGGTACAATTTATTTAAATGAATATGATAAAACATTATCAATAGCCATATGGAACGATTACAATGTAGCTAAGGGTAAATAAAATATATAATTTACGTATTGTTGAGCACTGACGCATTGCGATTATCTACAAGTATATAGGCAACGATAATACTGCACTCTTCACTCACAAGCGTGAAAATAAGATAATAAGTGGGTAGCTGGCGCGGAAAGGCTTTTTATAATTTAATTATATTATACACAACTGAGTAGTTTTTAATTTAAAGTCACTGCATAACGTGACATATGTAATTCGGTGCCCTGTGTGTGTTATTTGGTTAACTCACTGCTAGTTCACTGCTCATTGCAAAAAAAAAAAAATTCAGGCGCTGTACACGAATTTGAGAACATTTCACAAAAAACGCACAACTTACAACTTAATACAAATGCCTAGTTTTGTAAAAATATACTAATGTAACATATATTAGCAAAATTCTAAAACGCAATATAGGTAATACTGACATTTGCGTCACGTACTTAAATCTCCGCATTATCTAGGCGTGTACGTAGATGTCTAATAATAATAAAAGCGTTATTGAAAAACCTGGTGGGCGGTGCGTGGTGAATATGTACATTTATAAATTATACGGATAAAGGTAAATAAGCCTTGAGAAATATAGGAAAGCAGCAGTAGCAATAGATAAGTACACATTATAGCGAGTGCTGGATGCGAGGGGTTGTGATATTATACGTGTTTGTGACCTCATGATTTCGTGTTCGCGTTGCTCCTCCTGTCGCTGGCGCATCATGACTCCTTCGATGATGGAACGCTCTTCGGGCGTCAGGTGCGAAAGGTCTGGCATGTCGGCCATGGCGGGCGGCCGCGAGCTTGCGCGGGCCCGCCGCCAGCTGCGGTGCTGTTGCCACTCCGCCCGAAGGTTTATTTAATAATGCCGGACGAGCCAATGGCGCGCGCCCGGCTCCTGACGTCAGCGCGACTATTGATCCTTTACTTGGAGTTCGTCACCCGCCCTCACAGCCCGCGACGGCAGCTCTGCGCACGCAGAACACACCTTAGTACATACATTTAGAACTTCCATTATTCATTTATCTATTTTTATAGTTTCTATATTCTTGTTAAATTCATTAATACAAATCTAAGCCACTTTTTCAATTAAAAGATATACTCGTACATGGCGACTTTTAACTCGGCAGCCAAATATAGTTGTTTTAATTTTTCGCTTTCAACCGCTAGTAGTAACTCAATGAGGCTAATAACAGTACTAAAATCCATTGGTGTTAAAACAACAGGGCAAAAAAGTACTCTGGACATATTTAAAGAATCTTATTTGTACACATTATAGGGGCATGGCCAGCGCAATTTACGTAAATAATAATTTAAAGAGTAGACAACAGTAGATTATGTAGTTATTTATTAATAAATGGTAAAAAAGCGTAATGGTATTAGTAGAAAAATATAAAATAAACGTTCCAATATTAAAATGTTATTCATCGCAATCAAAAGGTCCTTCGTCACATTCACCAGGAAGTCTATTAACACGATCGTTGTGAAAGAATGTCTTCTGACCGTCTCCCCAGGGAAACCTTTTTACGCGCCTGCGCATGTATTCGTAATCGCGACACGGTGGCATCTCCTCATGTTTATGCCCAGCAAAACAATTATAAGTTTGTATTAATATCAAGGGGATACCGCCAAATAATGCTATGTATTTATATTTTTTCCAAGTATCTTTTCCTTGATGGAATCTTGGTACGCAGGGATTCGGTGGTATTGGCCCAGGAATACAGTCCGGTGGTTGATTAATCTTTCCTCCTTTCATCTGAGGTGGGCATCCTCCTGATGATGGAGGGCGAGGTTTGCAACACGATGAACGATTAACTACACGGTACGGTTTCAAATTAAACACTGTTTTTGTTAAATAATTTACATTCATTTTGATTTTTTCAACTTTATACACATAAAAATATAAGAAATTTACTACTTTTGTTAAATTTTGTCTAATGAAATAACAAAATATCTGTCATCCATCATTGTCGTAATTTATTTTCTTGAGCGTATTTCAACTAAGCGTTTAAAAAGAGGTCGCCTCTTTATTAAATTTAACCGAAGTTCGTACCGCGGCTTCATCCCATTCTAATATTAAGACAAGCCAATAACAAAAAGAAACTCATAAATATTCGTGTAAAATCTTTACATGTTTAGTCACTCCGGCATGTCGTGTACTTACTTTACTTACTGATAAAATTACATTTATACACGATAATAAAGTGATTTATTATAATATATAGATTCCTCATTTAATGACTAATGGGACACACGAGTATAGTTATAAAATAATATCGAGTACGAATAATAATATAGTTTGTTTTGGGGAGGCATCTATTATGTTATACAACTTTACCGAAATAAAAATGTAAATATGTATTTAAATTGTTATATTTGGATCGAGTTTTATTAGAAAATCTGGGGATGTTTTACATTTGTTTTTTTTTGAATATTGTTTTCTCTGCAAAATTATGTTAAATTATTATGTAGGTACTTTACCAAAAAGTTAACGAAAATTAAAAATTCTGGGAAATAACTTTTGCACGTATACAAACTTTAAAAAAGTGAACATTAAACATTGAATTCAATAAATTAATTAAAATAATTTATTTATTTAGAAAATAGACCTGGATAAACGGTGTAGGTCAAAATCCTGATTTGGTTCAGCCAACCATTAATCAAGAGTATGCTGTATGCTGTGATGGTAAACCGGTAAACAAATTAAAAAAGTAAAATTTAAAAAAATATTATTTAAAGTTAACTTATTGCAAAATAAAATATCGTCGCTATTTTAAGCTGGAATACACAGAAAGGATATATGTATTAGCTTATATACACACAATATCCCAAATCCCAAATCATCATCAATATATCAAATCATTATTTTTGGTGTATTCGACACTTTTTTACTTATTTTAAAATATCTAATTGGATCCCACCTGGTTTGACACAGCTCTCTGAGTAAAAGACGTCATAGAGACCTTTTTTTGATTTCATTTTATTTTTGCTTTTTAATGTTCTGTATTCAAATGTCTAATGGCGTTAAATAATATAAGTTGGCTGCATGCACTTATTTCCTTTGCCTTTGGTGTAACAATTACAATGTTGACAAAAAACTGTGTTGATAAACATCATAGATGTATAAATATTTATACTATGTCTATGGTGAACGTACGTTTGTTAAATAAAAAGTGAAATATCAGATAATAATCTTATTGTAAACTACCCTTTTAAAGTATTTTATTAAATATGTAGTTAAAAGGGCGCACTGGTTTTATCTATATACTACGTGGGCTATGGAATTAGTTTTAGATAAGATTAGTTACTATTTCAAAGCTATCTAAAAAAGTGGTTTCCAGTGATTACATTTGTTTGCAGAAGTTTACACGTCCCATATGATTATTTCATTAAGTAATTAAAGTTTTATTATTTATTCTAATATTGAGTGAGTTGGACGCGAATATTTTGGGGTTAGTTTGTTTGAATAAAGTAGAATAAGATAACCTTGAAACGTGCGAGCTATATACAAAACTATCGGTTTCCGATGAGGTCATTTCACAACTAGTCGGTCCGCCTTTTGACGCGGTGCTCTTCCCTTCAGAGTTATTTAATTTACTATTTTTCTATTCCAGTTTATTTATTAATTGCATTTCAAGCAGCCAATACGTACAAAATGGATTTAAAAAATTTGACTAGTGCTATTACTAAGTTTTCTACCAAGTTTTGTAATGTAAGTATACAGTATGTAATATTGCAATACATCAAATTACTCTTTACCAGAACTATTTGTACAGGAATTACCAAAAGATACAAGTGTTGTGTCCTCGCCGCTGTCTGCAGAGTTTCTCTTGTCATTGATCACGCTCGGATGCTCGGAGCCTGCACATTCAGAGCTATTGAAGGCTCTTGGCATACCAGACAATGAGTATGTAAGTAAATTCAAAAATTATTTTAAACTTTTATTTGTTCATTTTAGTATAGATCATATGTCTATATGTCTTTTAAAAGTTGACCAAGATTGCAAATATGGTTCTTCCTAAGTATTGAGATTTATCATTAAACAGTCTTATTTTATATTCAAGTTTGTAATATGAATGCATATACTTTGTTGCTTATTTGTACTAAAATGCATTTTAGTTTTGTTTTTCCTTATCTATGACGTCAACTTAGAGATGATTCACACAATACAATGATTCATATAGAAAACAAAACAGATATGATTAGACATACTAATGCATTCATTATGGCAGACAATAATAAATGACATTTAGCAATTTGATAATGAAATAAATTTAAAATGAAAATAAAAGATTAGTTTCAGCTCAACATAAGTTAATATCTAACAATCCTGACTACTTCTTTAACTGTTACATTCATATTTTATAGACATACATATTTGGTTTCTGTTCATTATTAATAATACTTAATTATTTACAGATTCGTTCATCGTTCAGCGAGGTGGCGTCGCAGTTGAAGTCTATAAAAGGCATCACATTGAATATTGCTAACAAAGTATATGTAAAGGATGGAGGGTATGAACTGGTTCCCCAGTTAAAAGATGATGCCGTCAAAGTATTTAATGCTGATATTGAAAAAGCCAACTTTGACAATGGACCTGCTGCTGCTGATCTTATTAATAAATGGGTAAGATACATTTTGTTAGCTATGGAGCAGAAGAAAAAATAATACTAACATCATCCAAAAATAAAGGATTGCCCCACATATAGCAAACTCATATACTGACATAGCAATTTTTTAAAGTTTTGCTTAATATAAAACTAAGCAATAATTGTACCTACTATCATATTGTACAGGTTATGATTGGCGAGTTTCTTGTGTTTTCTGACTAAAGAGCCTATGCAAAATAAAGATTTTTTAGTTTGAAAAATACAAGGGAACAATAGACACAAGATTTAGTTCTATTAGTTACTTATACCTACTGTGCTGCATGTATTTCAACCTATCCTAAATTCCATTCTCTTTCTAATACAGATTTCTTATATCATTTGATTACAGGTTGAAAGCAAGACCAACAACCGCATCAAGGAGTTGCTAAACTCTGATAGCATTAATTCTGACTCGCGGCTCGTCCTTGTTAATGCTCTCTATTTTAAGGTAATTATAGTAAAGATTTATTTTTATACATACAATATGCTAAGCCTGGGTAGCATCACCAATTTTTAAGTGACTTTGTCGCTTGATGGAGGAAGCGTGAGAATCTTTTGTTGTAGTAATTTTATGAAACAATACTACTTTGTATTTAAAGGGTAATTGGAAGAAGAAGTTTGACCCACAAAATACATTAGACATGGAATTCTATGTTAAACAAAAGGAGCCGGTTCTTATACCAATGATGTATATGAAATCAAAGTTTAATTATGGGGAAAGTCAGGAGCTGGACGCCCAGGTAAATTCGTTTATTATATTATGGAATTTAATTATAATTAAAATAATTTATGAATTCTAGTTTTTCTTATCAAGTCATATTTTGATATCAGATTAGTCCAGTTATTATTAAGATATTAAGAGTTTTGAATCTTTTAATTTTTTTTGCCCCAAAATCATGTTTTTACTTTGATTTGTTTCTGGAATTATGTCAAAAGAATATGTTATATTGCTTTTAGTTGTTGGAGATACCTTATGAAGGCGATCAAGCAAGCATGCTCATAGTTTTGCCACGAGAAGTGGATGGCTTGGAGTCAATGTTACAGAAGTTGGCGAGTGGGTTTGATCTTATTGACGCTATCAATAAAATGCTGAATGTCGAAGTACAAGTTACACTTCCTAAGTTCAAGATTGAAACCAGTATTGATTTGAAGGAATTGCTACCTAAGGTATCAAAATAAACACATGGAATATTTGGAGTCGTAGTTGGGCTGTATTGCATCTCAAAGCATTTCATTTCATTTTCAGATTTCTATCTAACAATTAAATTGAGAAAAAGTTGTCAATTGATAAAATACTTTTTATAATGCTTTGCACATTATGTTATTATTTATTATTGCGAGAAAGTCATTGTGTACCTATTTTTTTTAAAGCATTACTTTATATACTTATTTTTTGCTTCAGCTTGGCATTAAGGCGATTTTCGATCGGAGCAATTCCGGTTTGACCCGCATTCTTGATAACAATGAAGCTCTCTATGTCTCTGAAGCAGTTCAAAAAGCATTTATTGAAGTCAACGAGGAAGGCGCTGAGGCGGCCGCAGCCACTGGTGAGTTCGTCTGCCATGAACACGCGAGAATAAAGTAGTCACACACTTTTTTACTACACTTACATTATATAAGTGAAATTTGTTTTTAATTCTATTCATAGAATTCTTAAAAATATTTCACTTGTAATGGATGTCTTAGTTTATCCGCGACCTCGATTTACTTAATTTAAAATAAAATTATCATGACTTGAATGTTAGTAATTGGAATAAAAGTATGTGATTACTTTGTTTTAATAATACGTGTATATAGCATTATGTTGTCTATTTGCATAACAGCCATGTGCATAAACATTGTTCTGTTTTTAACTTTCCTAAACATTACCCGCCCACATATTTCATGAAAATAACAAAATCGATTCGTTATTCATTGCTTATCGCTTTTGAGATAACACATGTTTTTCTATATTTAATTTTTCGTCGAAGGTTTGCGATATCTGTTTCGTCTGTCATGTGAAAACATAACTAACTTTTCTCCATTGAGTTAAATATACTAAAGAAGGTACTAGGAACAATGTTGTTCTTTAAAAAGGCTTTTACAGCAGACGGATTGCTTGTATATAAAGATTTTATTAAAACTCTGTCTGTCTGGTTTATGCACTATTCTATAGAACAGTGATTCTTAACCTTTTTTTGTTGCGACACACTTTAACGACTTCAAAATTTGGTGGCACACAGAATCACTGATCTAGAAAAATGTAGTCGCCTGTTTTGCCTGTATGTGCATTGTGCACACATGTAGTTTTCGCAGATTTCGTTTAATATGTTTTCTTTAGTGTATTTATCACAACGCTTTTCTCGCCATACTTCTGTAATTATGAAAATTTACTTTAATCATATTTTTAGTAGAAATATAGCGTAGCTTTTTCTGCCCCTTTTTATCTTTTGCAAACACCACAGATAAGCACAAATATCTATCGACTACATTATCATATTGTCAATATGTTAAACTTTTCTATAATAATTTAATTGCAAAGTACTTTATATTGTACGTTTTATTGTTGTTGAAACAAAATTGTTCACAGTCCGCTCATACTGCTGTTCCAGTGGTTGGCAGTTACTACTTACCCTAATAACTCAGCGCACGAACTGTCCTTCTGATAGATCTATAAAGGACCAAACACTCAAGTGCTGGCCGAATTTGAAGTGTGTTATGTTCTTTGGTTTCTCTCACCCCCATTCATGCACGCAATAAAAGACACAAAACAATAAAGTTTAAGACTTCAAATTTAAACAGCACTAGAGCTCACAATGTTTCATTTAGTTAAAAAAAAAACTTTCGTTGTAAATGTATGTACTTGTATCATGTAATGTATATACATTTCTGCCAAGCCTGTATAAATAAAAATAAATTGTTATTATTGTAAATATTCTAGTACCTTATGATAATGTTGCTCACATAATGTAGTGGTCGATAGGTGTTCTTTGGTGTAGGCTTTGTGTAAAGAAGGGGCAATGTTCCCGATCGTAGCTATCGAGTGTGATGTGAAATATGTCGCGCAGGCATGGTGATGATGATGCGGTGCGCCATGGTGTCAGTGCGGGTGGCGGCCACGCATCCCTTCCTCTACGTACTGCTAGCTGCTAATCGACAACCACTCTTTATCGGATATTACTACGGCGAAGCCTAACTAAATAATATTCTACATAATTGTTTATTATTAATTGAATATAATTGAATGTGAAATCGCTATTTTTATTACGACATCCTTGCTTTTGCGATGTTTAGACGCCTGATTAGTTGTTTTTGTGTTTAATTTCAAAATATGTAAATGCTTATTGTTTTAAAATATACTGATAAGTAGTGTAACTATAAAATGTATGGTTCATTACAGCTTTTGGCATCATGATGACGTGCGCCATGGTCGATGTGGACCCCGTGAAAAACTTTGTTGCGAATCGGCCATTCTTCGCAACAATACTTATCAATAAAACACCGTATTTCACTGCGACCTATTATGGCAATTAATTTGAACTGCACCAAAGTATTATTTGTATTTAATCATTTTGTAATTGTTTATTATTGTTTTTATTCTGTCTATTAAACATGCTGCACAATGACTTAATTTTATTTCAAATACGATAACCTTACGCCTATCGGTTAACCAATAAAAAATATATATAATTATTATTCCGACATTTATTTCAATTATTAAATAGTTAATTCCAATTTTTGGTATCATGATGATAAAGTGAGATGAAAAGTGTTTGTCGCGAACAACCATTGCTATTATTTTTATTAACAAAACGCTTTTTTTTTTGTTTCACTTGTTGCTAATATGCAAATTATTACATCTCTGTATTCATAAATAAAATAATTATCCTAATGTTTTATAATTTTAATTGATCACAAACATCGCGTAATATTTCGCCCGCATTGTTATTTTTAATAATGGACACACTTCAGTTTTCATTAAAAAATTGATTAGTTTTCTTTTAATTAATTCAACGTCTCCGTATTAAACACGTTATGTAATTTACTAATCAAATCGAACAAGTAATAAATTAAAAATTCTCCCCCAAATGTTTGCACGCCATATGATGCCATATTTAGATATGCTTTGCATGCCGATAACAAACTTACTTCTTACTTAAAACTAATACTTACCTCTTATCTATTCTTAACTCATTAAACACTAACAATTAAATATGCCTAATTTGTAAATACATGTACCACATATCCACTGTCCCTAGTATCGATGTTAAATTGAAAATGCGTAACTGTCACGTTCGCATAAATTATTTTTTTCTGTATATATTGAAAACGTAGTTGCATATTTTCAACATCTTTTTCAATGAAGAGT
Source organism: Tineola bisselliella (assembly GCA_028551675.1). Classification (NCBI taxonomy): domain Eukaryota; kingdom Metazoa; phylum Arthropoda; class Insecta; order Lepidoptera; family Tineidae; genus Tineola; species Tineola bisselliella. The sequence continues at coordinate 231,453 of JAPWLS010001151.1, forward strand.
TTTTGACCTGTATGTGTGTGTGGGCAGCGGCTGCTGTGCGGACACGTCGAAGCGCCCAATTATGCGAAGAGTTCCGTGCTGTATGGCCAGCGCTATGGTGTGTGATGGTCGGCCGCCAGATGACCTTTGTTGCTGTCTACAAGCCAACTAGCCCTCAAGTCAGAGAAGAACTTTAGTGTGTAATATATAATCGGTTCAGTTCTATTTAAGCTATTAAGCGTCTTAATTGTTTAGTGAACGAATGCTTAAATCTTATCACAAAATTTAGAATTAAATTTAACTAATTTAAATAATTTTTCCACAAAAAAAGATCTGAAATTAATATAAGTTTAGTGATTTTAAATTATGAATAAAATTATATTAAAATTTAATTTAAACAACTGCATTATTTCCAATCCTGAGAAGTAGCTGGAGGTGGGTGTATACCTAATAAATTTTCATCCATTCGCTTGGAGCCATAAAATACGAAACCAAAACAACTCCATTGCTTTATTGGTAATACCGAAATACATTAACAAATATCAACATAGAAACAACACTCTTATTCATAACCCTCATTTAGAATGTGTAAAACTCACAGTGATTTTGTTTGGAAATACTGAACTTGATATAAATAATCTACTAAACCACACACCGGGTTCTCTGTTATTTCTTATTCACTCATCATTGTTATTTTTAGTTAATTTCCGTATATGCTATTCCTTTGTTTTGTTATTATTGGATTTTGTGCGCAATATTTTAGACAACGGAACACTCATCTATTGTGGTATTTCTTTTTTAATCAAGTTAGTACTTTTTTTATAAATGAGGAAAACCGTACGGATACCCTGGCAGTTGGCACTTGAAAGGCTAGTGCTAGGGTTATGTGGAGCATCCTTATGGTGCGCAGCCGTGGTGGCATTGGTACGCACAGAGTTCACCGTATTTAAGCAAGTTTGTTCCACCATATGTCAAAGGGTGCGGTGGGCACGCGTTAGCATTCATCCGCAACCCCACTGATGGTTGGTCTAGTCCCCATCGTCCTAGCCTCAGGGCCACTGCTTATTGACTCACGGTTAAGCAGGTGACGGATTGTCGCCGTCCGTCACCCACAGCACACACAGGATAGAGGTTGATCGCGCAAACAGAGCCAGATCAAGACTCCGCAAGTTGATTTTGATTCACGTTACGCTGCGGGGAAAAAGGGAATCACCGTATGCAGTCAAAAGACCGCAAAGCCACGGGACGATGTTAGTGCCTACAGCTACTGTACTACATATTATCCTTAATGCTTCGATTTTATTGTTCATTATATATTTTTAATACTACTGTATAATAAAAAAGAAATAAAGTAAATTAAAATGCGTAAGTTTATTCACAATAAGCGACGTCACAGTAGAATATGTAATTGACATCAACCGGAACTAAATCCGTATTAGATTAATTTCTCATTAGTGTATCAAATGCATTGGAAGTATTTGTTTTTATTTTTATATGAATAATTCAAATGTTAATATTAAATAATAGCAAATTTCTTTTGACTGGTTTTAAAAGTGTTTCAATATGAAGTTATGTTTGTTGTTAATAATCAACGTGCGTGCTGTTTTCTCCAACACCTTGCTGTCCAATTTTGCTGATCGTGTTGCTGGTACTGTTGCGCTGCCTATAAGGATTGTTGATAATATATTCACACGCACACATAACTATTTGCCACGAGTTGTGCCTTTAAAGCCTTTATTTCCCATAAATGGTCCAGGTTTCGCTAACACTCAAATTGCAATCAACAATGATTGTTCAGATTATAAAAAAGATCTCGATATGTTTGAAAGAAAGTTATATATGGTAAGTGACTATATTATAATACTCTGAATGAAGCCAATACACTAATTTAATACATTTTCTGTAATGTCAATAAAGTAAATAAGTCTGAAGTTTCTCTAGATACACGGCAGAACTGTAGAGTTGTCGTTCGAATAAGCTAATTTCAGGAACTAAGTACTTATTCAGTTGAGGAGAAATCTAAAACTATAAGAGACGTACTTATGCCCCTTATCACGTATGTGAAACTCATTCAAATTAGATGCCCTTGCCTACCTCTGACCGAGAGTAACATCATAGGCGTTAATTCATAGTGTAATTTGAATTATAAATAGATTTATTGTACACGAATGCACGTAGGTCAAATGAGACATAACCGCAATGCGCAATCTAGCCGATGTCGACTGCTTATTATATAGAATGAAACTCAAAGCAATTATTTGCATTCATCGCTACTATAATTTTTTCAATTTTTTTTTTAAATTTAGATATCCTTCGAATCTTTAGCACAAAACAATTCATCAAAACGAACTGAAAATGGTGTTAGTTTCGTCCAGTCTGGTTTATTTGTATATTTATTCCTTATGACCTTCTCTACTGCAACCAATTCATTGGATGATTTTGGTATTTTCACCCAATTTAATTGCGATGTAAAGGTAAATCTTATTTCTTGTGTATTATAATAAACTGTTCAATCAATTCTACAAATAAATAAATGGTTTCAGAATAAATTAAAAATCGTCGAAGATATAATTAACTATCTACCAGTACCCAATGGGAATAGTCTAAAATTGCGTTGGACAGCGTATTTAGTGTTGGCGCCACATTTAAAAACAAAAGAAAGCTATTTTAAAAATGCACTGCATTTTAATATTGTTACTCTAAACACTACAAATGATTTAGTTAATGTTTTAAATAAAATGGTAAGTGTAACTTTCCGGGGTCCAAGTAATTGCTTGCGAACATTTTTTCTTTTATTGTATCGTAACTAGTTTTTAATGGCATACGTAACACAGGCTTTCTTTTTTAGTACGAATGCTAATGAATTACTTCACTATGATCTATTTTATTTTTCTTTGTTGATTGTTAATTTGTTGTTTTAATTGTATACAAGTCATAATTTTGTAAATTTGTCAATAAAACATAATAATAGTATTATTATTTCCAATATCCTAGTAACTGTTATTGAAATATTTATTCAGTTAAATCCTCCGCGTTCATAAGAGAATGCAAGCGCTGTGCCTTAAACATTATACATACCTAATGTATTATGATTTTATTGCATATTTTTCCACTTTCTTCTTCGGCTTCCCTTCCATTTTTCCAGCAACCTTAACTAAATACCTAAAACTAGTATAATTTCTAAGATAGAAGAAGATTCCCGAGGAGCATTTAGAGACACATTTGAGGAATCGGATTTCAAAGAGGCCATTCAAGTGTTGTTTGCATCAACAATATATTTCCGGAATAATTGGCGAGTGTCACCTACACTATTGAACGACACTATACCATTTTACGACTCAGTACCTAGGAATGGTGTGAATCATCAAATGGTACGAGCTATGAGGATAAATGATATCGTCGGTTACGCATATATCCACGAATGGGACGCTGAGGTAATTAACATTAGCCTAATACTGATCATTATAATAACAAACTAATTAAATAATATGTGTGTATATTTCAAAGAAATAATAGTTACAATAATGTAAATTACAATAAAGGTGAAAATCAAGTGCATGTTTTAAACATATTCACTCACCGAATGGTATATACGTTAAAATTATTACGAAATATATAAGACTGTATACTATAAAGCATATACTGTTGAATAAATTAGAAAACTGTGTCCAATCTGCAGTTGCTCTAGAGGCACCTTCCGTTGCCAAATCTGTTTGACGTTTATCTTCGTCTGTTAATACCTTTCCGTCGGATGGATCAAACTCCGTAAATACGACATATCTGCCAGGTCCACTGCTCACCAATCTGTTTATTGCGACAATCCATGTCGGCGGTGGAAGCACACGGCGGCGTAATGACATTAAAAATAAGGTGACCAGTATCGAAACCAATGTCATTATCATTGAATCCTTCAGGAACAATAAGATTATGGGTGTATCGGCGCTATGTTTGGGTAATTCATAGGAAATTTGGTTTATAAATATAAAGTGGCCAAATAGACTGAAACACTCCAACGTTAACCGCACGTTATCTCTAACGTCTAGTACCATACCGCTTAAAGTCAACAATACCAAAACAATGGCCGGTACTACTATAATAGCTGCTGGCCCAGCTGCTTCTCTCTCTAACTCGAAGGTATATTTCAACATAGGATATGAACTGTTCGGGCAACATATATATTTCCCACTCAAGCGCGCATTTCTGACTTTTTTCAATTTCCACCCAGGTCCGGCTTGATATTCATCCATAACGACAGGATTTGTTGCATAAAATGTAAAATTTATCTGTTCTCCGGTGTGCATCCATGATCCAAAAAATAATGAACAGTTTTGAGAATCATAGGGCCATCGTTTGAGATTTGTCCGACAGATTGCAGAATGTGAGAGATGAGGAACACACATAACTTTACCCGTGTTCTCTATCAGGCATGTTGAGTAGAACGTGTCCGAACTATATGTTGTAATATCAGCATTAAACAGAGACATGCTCGGTGTCCAAATTTCATGGCTTTCCAATATAATTTCAGTCAAGCCCCCATAATCTGTTGGATTCCATGGTAAAAATTCATCCTGCCACGTTAGTGCCACCCAACTATGAACTGTTAAAGTTTCCTCCAAGGAGTCGAAGCTTATATATTTCAAAGAAAATCTTACTTTAACTTCTACAGTATTCGTGTGATGTTTTACTGGTCTAAAACTGCTTTGGTAGTCGCAAAGAATGTCTTGGCGCAGTTGTGTTTCATGTGTAAGGACAGGATCTCTTCCTGCTGGACAATCTTCAGCTCGAGTAATTCTAATGCCATGTACGATGGCACCCAGCAAACAAACAGCACGAAACATGATTTACAACTGGGACATTTTATTGTGAGCAATATGGAGACTGCAGAGTTTTGGAATATGATATACATACGCCCCCTACAATAATTATTAATCTGGAAAATATCAATATGTGTCACAGGCGGTCGAGATTCAATATGATACAGATGGAATGACATTATTAGCTATAATACCTCGAGGGACTTCATTAAACAATGTTGCAAAGCAAGTGAGCGCGTTTGGCACAAGCTTTGTTGAGGACAGACTTCAGCCAAAGCGGTTAGAGATAACATTACCTATTTACACATTGAGAATGACGTTATTATTACCCGAGAAAATGAAAAGAGTAAGTCAACTAAAATTAAAACCTACCAACATCATTTATAACTTATGCAACGTTACTTAATTAAAACAAAAAACTAAAAAAATATTCTCACTTTAATTAAGATCGAATGACAATTATCTTACAACTGGGGATATCACATAATCATAGATAAACCTCAAATTCTGCAATCTACCAGACCGTTAGCCACCGTTCGCTCAGCAGGCTGAACAATCTACTCTTATCAAATTAAAAATCATCAAGGGTAATTTGGTTGATTTAAGAATACGATGGTTGTAAAGCTTTCAAAAACCAACACCACATAAACTATTTTAAGTTAAGAAAATAATAATTTCAGTTTATGTTTTAAAATAAAAAAAAAACAATCAAAACAAACACATTTTCTTATAAGCTGCAAATAATTACATATAATATTAATAAAACTTTTTAAAATAAATATTTTGCAGATAGGCTTAACAAAACTTTTTACGGACAAAACTAGTGATCCCAACGATATCAAATTATCTCACGCAGTGCAAGGAATTATGTTCTGGTTTGAAGCAGGAAAAAATGCCTACAAGGATGATGGTATAAATTAAACATACGACTTCCCACTGAGTGTGCCATGTGTCCGCGAGAATATACCCACATGCAATGATTTGTATGTTGCCTCAGTGGATAGTCGGCTTTATCATATTTACATAGGGTTGTCATTGATTATATTTTTAGTTTAATAGTTTATTTTCTTCTCTTATCTAGTTTTGTTTATATTTTAAGAATTATGGCAGCCCTAAATATCTGCCTACTAATAAATAAAATATGTATCTATAATTTAGATTAATATGTTTACTACTTGACAAGGACATTGAATTATTGCACTAAAACAATTAATATATTACAGGTATAACTTGGGACACTAACCCAGATTTTCAGCTGGTAGTAGATCGACCATACGTATTTTTTGTAAAATGGAATGGAATAACTATATTATGTGGCAATTTCGTGCTTTAATTATTAAATGTACGTATTCAAATATAAGATTAGATATAAAGGCGTCAACACGAAAAACAGCTGAAGTCAAATAAAGAGACTCCCTAAGACTACTCTTTTTATATGCCTTGTAAATTAAGTATAATACCCATAATGAGCACTCATGCCTAATTATGATTTTATCACGTGACAAAACACGCGTGAATTGTCAATCGCACATCCGTGTCAATTAATTAGAAACACCACTCAGTTAAGCCATGATTAAAGACTATCAACTACTACAAACCAAGTTTTTTTTTATCTTTCATAAAATATTTAGATAAAACAATATGTGATACTATGAACAATTATCTAGGTCACACAAACATCTATTTGATATCACTGATATATAATGTGATTACAAAGTGTAAGAATTTTTGAGGTACCACTGGCCTTTGTGGCGCAATGGTCAACACCAGGTTCGACTCCCGGTCGAGACAAATCGTTGTTAATACATTGTACCTATATATTAGTTTTTTATTTTGAGTGAGGTGTTATATATTTATGTTCCTGTCCTGATACTAATTGAATTCTAGCTTGGAGTCCCATCGTAATAGGTATTAATTATTATTAAACGTAAAATATACTTTAGCTACACCTAAAATAGGCTAAATGACCTGAAATGCTATAAATGAAAACGGGTAACATATAGAAGTTGGCAAGCAGAAACCCTTTATATGGAGCGACGACACTATTAATCTATTTTGCCTGGATTGGGCTCTATTGCGCAAGTCTACGAAGTTTATCAAATAATAAAAAAATATTCGAGTTCCTTCAAATAATGGTAAATAATACAATGAAAACAGCAAACCTAATAAGGTCGCCCGATTATTATTTATTTAGGACAAAAGTACGCTACATTTGTTGAAATTACTTAAAATCCCTTCCATGAGTTAAATCGTGACACATTTCAACAGCTTGATGTTATTGATTTTCAAAACAAACTGCTTGAAATAACTGGCCATGATGACAATAAGCATATCAACATTAATTAGTCCGTTGAAAATTGAAGAAATCATAAAGGAACGTAACTAATTTAACATGTAGCTATTTTTATTAGTTGTATAGAAATAACTAGACCAATTGGTTTTACTTTTAAATAACGGTTTGTTTTATTAAATTCATTTTATCAAACCTAGAGCATGATTAACCAAATATTAAATTACAACACAGAGCAATATAAAATAATAAAAAGAAAACATAAAACTAAGTATCACATACACATCTTGTATCAGTGCACCCGATAGAAGCAACTTAAATAAACTTATTCTACGCTTACAAGACAGTGCCAAGTAGGTTTGGTGGTATAGAAAAATGGATGCCAGTTTCTCATATACTTATTCAATACTACAACTCGACACTTCATGTGTACTTTGGAATACTGCCTCCTGGAAATAAGGAAATAATAAAGGCATGAACAAAATTAAAATAATAGGTATAAAATAAGAATGGTATAATGGAATGTGCGAATATTCAATAAGAGATCGTCTATTTATGCATATATTTATTAGTATAATCCAAATTACTGTCTTGTAATTATTACTAAGAATAACTGCGCCGTTTAAATCGTTGACTAGTATACATGAATACGTAACAATCTCAAGGCTTAGGCTAGCGACACACATTTGCCGATTTCAGAGTATGCGGTTATATTGATTATTAATTAATCAGAAATCAATTTGAGAAATCACTACTATATCACATAAATATTCATAAGAGAAACTTAAGCTATAGAGGTGTCTAGATAAAATGTAAATCGTGAATTTAACAATTTAATATATTATAATACGAAACGTTTTAATTAACACACAACAATCAATTTTGCTACAAGACACTACAAATTACACAAACAAACAACCATCAGATGGCATATTTTTAAGTGAATAATAATTAATATTATTTCGTAAATTAGGGTACAACTTGAATCCCCTACAATATAAACATAGGAAAGATAATTACTTATGTAATTACAAAGAGCAATAGTTGATTGAACACACCGTAATGGCTAAAAATTTCACTACTCTCATAACTACAATGTAATTTTAAAACTATATATTATTTAGTTTAAAATTACATACAATGCGAGTGTCATAGAAGAGCAAACATTTTAATTTTATAAGTTTTTTCAAATATATTTTTATTGGAAATTGTACAATAAATTAGGAAACTAATATTTTTGAAATCATCATAAATAATACAAATAATACAAAATCACAATTCCATAGTCTTAAATGCAAATTAAAAACAACTTCAATCTTACTTCAATCGCAATACGTACTAAAAAGAGAAGACTGAATCATTAATTAACATATCCTAAAAACCTACTTCAAGAATAAGTAACAATAGTCGAAAGTTATCTAAAATTATTCATAATTTATGTGGTCAATAACCCCATACAAATTCACATTATTGTCATTACAGACATGATTATTGGTGGCAATGTTACATTCCTTACTACAACAATGTGTTTTGAGGATAAGTGCTAGGCTAAGTACAGAATGAATAATAACATTGATAAGATTAAATATTAAGATATAATTGCTAAGTATGATTGTAAGGGCTATGTATATCCACATTACTTCAAGCAATAACCCTACTTTCAATAATGGTTTATAAATTCTTATTTTATCATACAGGCCAGGAGTCTCCAAACTATGGCCAATTTATTTCACTTACTTTGTAAAATACACACATAAAGGAATCACACAATGACTAATAAATTCGAAACTATAGTATGTTGGTATGATGGCTTGCTAGGTCTTAGCCCTCGGGGCTTAGTGGGTTTTAAGCTACAAAGTTTGGATACACCTCATCTAAGCAAAGTTGAATTTTTACAATATTTCATTGAGAATAAAAGGAATTAAAGCTTTCCATGCCACAATTACTAGTTCATGTTTGAAAATTTATACACATTTTGAAGTTAATAAGAACTAAGCATAATAATTTTATTCAAACATCAACATTACCTGTTTAAAAAAACATTAAAGTAATAACTTAATCTATAAATAAATTTAAATGGTCCAACTGAAAAATTACAAGTTGTACAAAAAAAATACTGACGAATAATGTTCCCAGTCTTAGAATTTAGAGAATACAGGAACACAAATTAAAATAGTCAAATATAAAATTACAATCTAAGTGACAACTTTCATTATATTTTTGCTTGAAGTTAAATGAAAAGCATAAAGTAATCAAAATGTATAAATGGCAATATACATAATTATTATTCATTGTAAAGTAAAAGTGAGCTCTGTTATTTTTTTGTGAAGAAGTTTAAAATGCTAAGAAACATTATGTGGAGGATTAATTTAAGTAAACCAGTTCTAAACAGCTTGTTCAATATTTTTTTTGCAACATATTATATTTCTATAAATAATTGCATGTTGAGATAATACACCAAAGTCAATGAGTACTTTATTACTGAACAATGAAAAATAATTAGTCAATTATTTAGAAATACCATAATTAACCCCACCTGTGTTGAGACCGGTATTCTCAGAGGCCCCAGGAGCCGGTGGGGCTGGCATGGCGATAGGTGGTGCCTGTTCGCCAGCTGGACGTCCCTGACTGCCTGGCTGTGCAGTTACAGCCGCTACGCCGTCGGAATCATCGCGTTCAAGGGTGTGGTAATCGCCAGACTCTTCCGGTGGGCGCGGCTTGCACTTGCCACAGCAGCAGTGGCAGCAACAACACAGGCAGCAACAGAAGTAACATCCAGTTAGAATGCCGCATATGACAAACAAGGCCTTACACCAGGTGCTGGTGACTACAAAGTAGGCGTTGACGTTTTCTTCGCCAAACTGTTCAGCGATGTAAAGACCGAGAGAACCATAATTATCGTAGATATTACGCTTAGTAGCGTCTCCTAATATGGTATGAGCGCGATTTATCTCTTTAAACTTTTCTGCCGCATCAGGATTGTTTTGATTTTTGTCTGGATGGTATTTTAAAGCCAACTTTCTGTAGCTTTTCTTGACGTCCTCTGGTGTGGCTGTTTTTGGAAGTTGCAGGGTCTGGTAAAGGCTATCGCCAGAAGTAGATAATTTTCTCTTATCCATTTTCTACGACTAAACAGTTTAAATACAACTTAGTATTCACTAAAATATTAAAAATCACTACCTCGTCAAAACACCGTGAAACAACACTGCAATTACTGTTGTACTTCTATTCATCAATTGAACGCGGGAAATAGTCTTGATTTTATCTTTAGACGAATACTTTATCCGCACATACGAATGAAATTGATTGATGATTTCATTCTCATTGAGCATCACTAAAAGTTTGTTTACACGAGCATTTTTCTAGGCACTCTCCAAAATTTTTCATTTCAGTAGCGTAAAGTTACAAAACAGAAATGAATGAAAATTATTTTCATCTTTTAATTATTTTATATGCTGAGTGATCTAGTTGAAAGTTAAAGCCGAAAATGCGGTATGGTACTATTAGTAACGCCACTTACGTATTGTAAATTATAAACGACTAATGTTTGGTTTGGTATACTAGTGAAGTACATTAATATTACTTAATATGACGTTTTTAGTTTCAAACGTTCAACTGAATCAGTTCAATTTTTTTTCTTTAATTCGTTAAGTTTAACGCGGGTGTAATGGCATTCGTGAGAATACGACTTTATTGACGAAAATTTAGACAGAAAATGCTACACTTCTAATCTATCAACGGGAATGTCAATAATATAGTCTATGATGTCAATATTTCCATCCATCTTATCAGAATCGAACATGTTATAATTTAATTTCTAATAGAAGCTGTAATATAAATTATAGGAAACAAGTTAATAAAATAAGCAGTAACATTGTTGTATTATCGGACTGACTGATTTTGCTAGAGCTCTTGTTATTATTCAAGTATTTTAACTTTCATGGCATTAACCATGAAACTTCGTGGATTTCTTAAAATTTATAAAAATGCTTTGGAACGACGCCCTTATATGATGCAAGCAGTTCAAACAGGAGTTTTAATGGGAGCTGGTGACTTTATATGTCAAACTTTCATAGAAAAAAAGTCTGTTCAAGATACAGACTTTAGAAGAACTATGCAATTTTCTTCCATTGGATTATTTGTTGGTGTACGTATAAATTTTGTGTATTTTGTTACTCATTGACTTATACGATATCAAATATATTCATATAATAATATGAATATGTTTCGTTTTTTATTTTTGCAGGGGCCAGCATTACGTTTTTGGTATGGAGTTTTGAACAAATATGTGGGATCCAGTGGTGCAACTGTGGTGTTAAAAAAAGTCTTTGTAGATCAAGCCGTTTTTGCACCAGTTTTTATTTTATTTTTTCTTAGTGCGGTTGGTACATTACAAGGAAAGTCATTGATCGAAATTAAGAATGATGTTCAATATAACTATAGAGATATTTTAGTTACTAATTATTACATTTGGCCTTGGGTGCAGTTGGTCAATTTTTATTATGTACCATTGCAATATCAAGTGTTGTTAGTACAGAGTGTGGCATTATTTTGGAATACATATCTGTCATGGAAAACTAATCGAAGAAGAAAATTAGATTATTAAAGAAAAACTACTTTGTGATGTGATATAATTTTTAATTTCTAAGCAACTTTATAGCTATGCTAACATTCTTTACTTGTAAATATAATTTTGTAGAATCCTAATTAACAATTCATAATAATGTATGCAAAATGCTGTAGTTGGTCTGTTTTAGCTACTAGAAAATTATGAAGATTTAAGAAATAAGTGGTATTTACATAATAGATTGTTGCATTTGGTATTGAATAAATATGTAGAATTTAATTTCTTGTTTTATTTTCAATATGATTTCTCTTAGGTAAATATTCATTTTTATATTGCGTCTATTAATAAATTTTAATGGCAGATGGCTGAGGTGAATCAAATTTAATTAACATTTGCCCAAATGCAATATCAAGCAACATGGCTGATGCATATGACACAAAGTTAATAATATATTAATACAAAAAAACGTAGTATATTGTAGAGACAATTTGTTATGTAAAAATTCTTTTTGTTTTGTTACGTTTAATCGATTTCTGAAATCATACTACGATACATTTTGAAGTTACGGTGCAAAATCGGGGTGTGCCCTATTTTGTTTTTACTAGTTTATTTGGTCGTGTATGGCTAACCATACACAACATGACATTTCAGCATGTGACAGTTTGTATTTGATAAAAAAGTAAGGTCGCGGAGTCGTACGGGTTTTATCTGGTTTCGTTGGATTAATATTTTACCTATACTTATAATTTTTACAAATGGAGCAGTTAGAACTAGTTTCATCAAATAGATGTTTTGGTGGATACCAGAAAGTATATTCGCACGAATCTGCTGAGTTGAAATGTAAAATGAATTTCTCGATTTTTTTACCACCACAAGCTGAAGGCGGTGATGTTCCATTGCCGGTGTTGTTTTATTTGTCCGGTTTAACATGCACGGAACAAAATTTTATTGGGAAATCAGGATTTCAAAGGTAAGTTAACACTTTAAATTAATGTAAACATGGCTACATTTTGTCCGTTTTTCAGATATGCATCAGAGCTTGGCATCGTAGTTGTTGGGCCGGATACTTCTCCTAGAGGAGTGAAATTACCAGGAGACGACGATTCTTGGGACTTTGGAGTGTCTGCTGGGTTTTATTTGGATGCAATTAAAGAACCATGGTCTAAGCACTACAAAATGGATAGTTATGTAAATAACGAGTTTTATCAATTAGTATTGGCAGCATTTAACGACATTGTCGATCCTAGACGAGTTGGTATCACTGGGCATAGGTGAGCATTTGCTTCTCTTTCCTTAATTCATATTCAATAGTAAAATGTAACTTAATTATCTAGTTTCAGTATAATCCTCCAAGTCCTATTCTATCCTATTTAGTAATTATCTAGTCCTGTGCACTAATCAATTGTATTATTGTTTTTTAATCCAAGTACTAATCTGTGCATATCTGACAGACAATAACAAATTCATTAACAATATGATTTCATTTTTATATTCTCATTATTCAGCCTTCCCAGTAGAATTGTTTTCAAAGTACACAACTTATGTTCTGATCTGGTTTGTTTTAGCATGGGAGGGCATGGAGCATTAGTGTCAACTTTAAGACACCCAGGCCAGTATAAATCAGTTAGTGCTTTTGCACCTATTTGTAACCCTACAATGTGTCCTTGGGGTGAAAAGGCATTTACTGGATACTTGGGGACGGATAAGTCTAAGTGGACAGAGTGGGACGCTACAGAATTGGTTAAAAAGTATGATGGACCACCACTGACAATTTTCATTGATCAGGTTTGTTCTTTGTATATATTATAAATAAACTATGGCAGCTATGGTAGTCACAAAACAGAAAGTTTTACTAAACATTTAATTTATATTGTTTTTAGGGATCAGCGGATAAGTTCTATATTGAGAAACAATTGCTACCAGAAAACTTAGTGGCTGCATGTTCGTCTGCACAAGTGCCAGTAATTTTTAACCTTAGAGAAGGATATGATCATTCTTATTATTACATTGCAACTTTTATTGAAGAACACTTGAATTTCCATGCAAGAATATTGAAAGCTTAATAAAAATACGTTTTTATTTTCATAATTTTGCTTTTCTTTTCCTTTGATTTAGCCAAAATTTAAATATCATATTTATAAAACTATTTTTTTCCAAATTTTTAAACTTCTCATGAAATCAAATACTTTTATTATAACAAAATTTATTTAAACAAACATTTGAACAGAAACAAACGTTAGGTACATAAGAAATGCAATATTATCTGCCAGGTGAATCAGTTTTTCGCAATGTGTGATAATACTGAAGGAATTTATCTCTGTTACCCCAGACGTGGTTTCCACCCCAATAACACCATGCTCTGAAACAATTTTCATAATAATAAGCTTTACTGTAACAGAGTACTAACATTCTTAATATACCTAATTTACGAAATATGTTTACTCACAAGCCAAATAGTGCGCCTCCTAAATGTGCTGCGTGGTCAAAAAATTTCCAACCTAGCAACACACCAGCCAGGTCAACACCCATTATTACTTTTATTGCCTGCAAAATTGAATGTTTCATTATATTATTTAAAGGAATAGCATAATATGAGTAAAGTTATAGAAGCATTATAGCAGTTGTGAGTTATTTATGAGCATTATTTAAATAATTTGCTATCACATTTATGTATTTTTTAATCCAACCTTTCGAAAACTTTCCAGTCATTGTTGCAACAAGACAAGGTGAAGTTATTATTCTTGATGATTTTTAATTTGATAGGACTGAATAATTCATTGTGACGGTAGACAAACTATGTTTTGTTAATATTAGTAGTACTATGTTAAGTTTAGAATTTACATTTATTATACATTAGAATGTAAGTTTTGTCTGTTTGTTAAGCTCCAATGCGGATGACATCGGCATGTTTACCAAATAAAAATTATAATGGTTGTGTTATAGTTCTACTAATTACCGAACCAGCTGCAAAAGTATACATCGGCAGGAATATAATGCTCAGCTGTGTATCAGGATACTGGATACAGACATATGATAATACAGCCATTATCGCACCAGACTGAGAAGAAAAGAATAAAAATTAGTACACATTGCTACCAAAACTAACATCTATAACAACTTTTACTAAAGGTAAAAAAAATATATTAACTGTGAAATGGATCACAAAATAATATTATTATAAAAGAAAAATTAAATGAAAATAGTTGTAATATAACTCACAGCACCAAGACTCAGCCCAGGTTGGGAAGTTACAACTTTATAAAAAAAACTTGCAAAGCTGCTAACAACACCTGCACTGAAATATGTTGCTAAAAATTGTTCTTTACCCATAGATGTGATGGCAGCTGAAAACACAACCTTATGTATCATCATATTTTAACTATACCTAGTAACCTTAACATGGATTTTCTATGTTAATTAGTGTAGTGTCATCATTCTATCAAGGTGATTAATGCTAATTTTGTT
Source organism: Tineola bisselliella (assembly GCA_028551675.1). Lineage (NCBI taxonomy): Eukaryota > Metazoa > Arthropoda > Insecta > Lepidoptera > Tineidae > Tineola > Tineola bisselliella. The sequence goes on from JAPWLS010001151.1 coordinate 246,568, forward strand.
TAATAAATAGTTGTTATTGTTATGAAGTTATTTAAATAGTGAAGTGAGTTGAAGGTCCAATGTTTCTAAACTATAACTAATAATATGCAATACCTGGCATGAAGCTGTACAAGACATACATGTTCGCAGCCAAATGAAGAGGTGAATAATGGCTAAATGTTGATAATATCATTGGCCAGCATTTTGAACCTGTAAGAATTAATGATATAAAGTTAACTAATCAAGATTGAGATTGCTTTTATATGCTATGCTATTGTGTTTATTTTTTATTATTTGAAACTTTAATATTGAGCTAATGAAACAATTCTTACCACTGGCAGGATTGGAGCAGAAATACTTCACCATAATAGGTTGTAAGGCCTTGATCCTCCAAGCACCAAATACTAATATATTGGCTGCTAAAATTGGATAGAATACTTTTTCACTCTCTCGAAGACCATTCCACCATTTCTTTATCAAACCTGGTTCTGATTTCTGTAATTATAATTTTGTTACTAATCAGCTTCAGAAAGCAGTCCTAAGAATTAAAAATGAGAATAATATATAGAAACAATAAACTCATTAAAAGCTTTAGCATTGTGAGTGAGGGCTTTTCTATCACAGCTGCGTAACTATTATAACAAAGTAATTACATGATGTGTTGTATATTTCTTTATGTGAGTATGAAATAATTGTCCAGGTCTTCTTAGTAAATGTGCTGCATGCGCTCTTAAGTTCTCATATTCCCAAATTATACATCCACCTAAGCTCACTGTTGTTACCTGAAATAATTAATATTTTACAATAAATAAAATAACAAATTAAGTTTAAAAACTTCTAGTGTCACTTATTACTTGGAAAGATTGATCTGGATGCACTTTTTAGAAGATATAGTTTTTATCTCACCCCGACAGTGAAGAACAATGGTTTTAAGAGGTCCTTTACATGCACAGGACCACTATCAAATGGCATATGTTCAATTGGGTCAGGTTCCAAGGATCTGCCACCTCTTCTGCTGTTGTGGAAAGATTTCCTAATTTGTGTTCTTCCATATCCGATTGCACTTGACTTTTGAAACAAAGCTCTTTTACTAAAATAAAACAAATACCAGAATAGTTAAAAAAATACTTATATTTGCAAATAAGATAGAAAAAATTACAAAATCTTAGGTTATGTTAAAATTACCAAGTTTGAGTGACTTCTGTAACACACCAAATATTTCTAGAAAACATGACTTATGTTCTTTTTCAATAAATTAGTAAATTTACATATTTTTATACATTAAATCGAAAAATAACAAAATTTCATAAAATATTACTGACCGTGACGTCAAATGTCAACGGATCTGTCAAAACAATAGTGTTGTCAAAGACATGAAGTGGTGTAAATATTGGAACGTAACTTTTATGTTCGCTGTTTACAATTATACTTTCTATTTGATTTAAACTACATGTAAGATAACATTTAAAATATATTTAAGTACGATCTACAATAACACTATTTAAAAAAAAAATGAAATAAATAGATTTCAATTGGTAGAATTTCTAGTAATTCTCAGAATCATAAGCGCAATTCTACCAATTGCTACTACTGTAGCAGTTTTGCCCAAATGCATACTCGTAGGTACTTTAAATTATAATCCTTTTACATACGTCTTCATTCTAAGAGAACTATGATGGTGATTTCTACCTACCTATATGATACCTATATTTTATGTGACCCACTTTTAGTTTGACTTACTTTTACTGATGGGATGTTGGACTAATTTATTTTTATAAATCCTAAAACTAAATAGTTTATTACAGTAGTTTTTATGTACCTGCCCTTAGAAAACATAATTAATAAGATTCCGATTTGAATAGTAATTCAAGTTCAATGGCGACCTTTTAATAGTTACCTTCCCCTACATTATTGTAGGCATTGTTATATGAGAAAAGGGCCAGTGTGTCCTTGTTTGCTAGTGGCACCCCTTGCGCATGTCTGAATTAAACGAGTCCCGACTCTGCGAATTTCAGTCTGCAGCTGGAGACTTCGAGGCGAGCTCGGTTTTACGTCTTTACGTGTGATTTCTTTTAAACGGAAACCATAAAAACCAACATTTATCAAAAGTGAGTAGTATGCTACTATAAATAGGTTATTTAATTTAGTATTTACTAGGAAACCATGTGATTTGTGTCGATTAAAATAGGAAATTATAAAAAATGGTGAAATTTTTCCACATGCGAGGTTATTTAATTAATTGTGGATTGTGGATAAATATTATTGGCAGTTTTTAGCGTTGAATAAACGAAATTCTAATGTGAGTCGTTGAAGAGGTTTCCCGCTTAATTATTGGGTATACTAGTATACTACTTAAAAGGCGTTATTCACACATCAATCAATATATTTGAGACCATGTGGCGGCATTTATGAAAACTTTGTAATTGTGTTTTATTGTTAAGCAAAATAAATAATTTATTAGTAAAAGTTTCCGGATTTACATAACGTTACGAATAGCGGTTATAAATTATTAATACGGCCTTATCTTCCGGAAAATTTACCTAAAGTGATAATAAGTAGTTTAACTTGTGATTAATATCTAATTTCAGAAATGATGGCTCCGGGCTGTGCTGTACCGCTACTCCTCTTCGACAGGATTATTAAAGATAAAAATTTGTGACGCATAATAATTTTAACATTTCATACTTGCAATTTCAATTGCAGTACTTATTAATTCATTTAAAGTATTTTTCTTTCAAGTCACAAATTTTAATTAAAAGATTTATTTTTTTACAATTTGACTAAATGTAATTTGGGTTAGAATATTATTCAACATATTTTGCTATGCAGTGTTAAAATTTATGTTTAATTAAGTTTTATTTTTGCTACGTACTTGGTCAAATATTCGTTTAGAACTTAGTAACTTCTTACACTAGTTCTGATGTAAAATTATTTTTGATTATGAAATTATAATAATAATAATAACAAGAATAAAATGGAACCATACGACGAAGAATTATTTTGGTTGGTGGTATCTGGATTTGTGGTGGCGTTTTTCCTCGCATTCGGCATTGGAGCTAATGATGTCGCAAATTCTTTCGGAACCAGCGTTGGGTCTAAAGTCTTGACTCTGACTCAGGCCTGTATACTGGCAACAATCTTTGAGATTGCAGGAGCAGTTCTGATAGGTGGGGGTTAAATTAACTTTTTAAAATATTGAAAATATAAATTGATGAAAAATATTAAATGATTATATTATACTTCAGGTTATAAAGTATCAGATACAATGCGAAAGGGGATTTTGGACGTAAGTTTGTATGCAGATGGTGGTGAAAAATTACTAGCTGCAGGATGTTTAGCAGCTTTGTTAGCAGGCGCAATTTGGCTATTGGTAGCAACTGCACTGCGACTTCCGGTCTCTGGAACACATTCTGTGGTCGGTGCTACTGTTGGCTTCACGCTTGTAGCTAAAGGTCCTATTGGTGTGCGTTGGTCAACTTTAGGGGCTATAGGTATGAACAAATATTCCACTTCCAAAATGTAATTTACATTTGACATATTACCCAAATATACTAAAAATACATTTCTATTTTTAACTATCTTCAATCTTTCAAGGTTCATTAGAACATTGGGCGTATTTTAGCGTAATCAATCTATAATTAATTCCAGTTTAAAGAGAAATTTATTTAAATTTTGTGTATTATCCCTTTTCAGTCGCATCATGGTTTATATCACCTGTGTTGAGTGGTACCGTATCAGCATTGTTGTATTGGCTAGTAAGACGTTTTATTCTACGATCAAAAAAACCAACCACAGCTGGTCTTATGGCCTTACCCTTCTTTTATGGTGCAACCGTCGCTATCAACGTTCTAAGCGTCGTCCATGATGGTCCTAAATGTAAGTCAAATGACGTTCTATTTTTAGGATAGTTGTGTTTAATAATTTTTTTTTTTTTTTTCTTCAGTATTATCGATGGATCAAATTCCACTATGGGTTGCTCTAGTGGGTTCTATGACTTTGGGGACCATAATAGCTATAGCAGTCCGCGCATTTCTGGTACCATATTACCAACGACGATTATCTCCGTCACCAGTTAATTTCACTCTTGGTTTATCAAATGGTAATTATAACAACAATGATTAATATTAAAGTTGTAAATCATAATGAAATAAATTTTAATTACCACTGTTAAGTTTAATGCGTGCAACTAATTCTGTTCGTGTATTCCATTTTTGTAGTTTGAAGGAATTTGAAACAACATTCTATTACCATTATAATTAATACTGTTTTTTTTTCACAGAAACGACTCCAGCAAATACTCCAACACATACACGCAACTGTGTTCCACAAAGACCCACTTCATTGCTCTCGGAGGATGGAAAAGTCTTAGACGTCATTGCTGAAAGTTCTGAAATGGTTACTTTGAGTGAGGTTGATAAAACTTCCATTGGAATTTGTGAAAAGAATGCACGAAATAAAGTTTTATTAGCCACAATGGATGACTGTAGTATACTATCACGAAGCTTTAGCCCACCAAATAGACCACGTTTACAATTAATAGAACCAGATCCACAAATTCATTCTTTGAAATACATTGACGAAACTTTAAGTTGCTGTAAGAGTTTAGACTCCACACATCTTGCTGGTATGGGTGATAGTTATGATTCCAAGAATGCTTTTCTTGGAGACTCGTGCGAAACCATTGCTCGAGGTGATTTTGATCGTTTGGTTTCATCTCGAATGCATACTCAAATAGTTGAATGTGACACACCACCTAGAGTTGAAAAGGTAGGTGACACTCTTTAATTTTTCGAATTAAACAGAAATTTTATTACATTGGATACTTTTAATTAATTGTAGGTAATTGACGTCGGTGATCCATGGAATCTCGAAACCAGTTGTGAGACAAATAATCTACCCATGATAACACCTAATTCAAGTGCTGCACCACTACTCAGGTGCACTACTCCTCCAAAATCAGGACAACCGCCACCCTCTGAAGACACCCTACGTCTATTTTCATTCCTTCAAGTACTTACGGCTACATTCGGTGCATTTGCTCATGGTGGTAATGATGTTAGGTCAGTTGTTTAATAATTTGACTTTGGATTAATTAATACTAATACACATAATACATAATGATTTTGCTTAATTTCAGTAATGCAATTGGTCCGTTAATAGCTTTATGGTTGTTGTATTCGGAGGGCGGTGCACACGCCCGCGCTGAAACGCCGTTAGCAATACTCGTCTTTGGTGGTGTTGGGATAGCAGTGGGCTTGTGGTTATGGGGTCGACGAGTGATACGTACTGTTGGAGAGGATTTGACCAACATTACACCTGACACGTAATTACTTCAACTCCAATACTAATAATTGTAATTGAACATGTATTATTTAGTAACGTATTTAATTATATTTATAATAGGGGTTTCACTATAGAATTGGGAGCAGCGTTGACGGTGTTAGTAGCTAGCAAAGCTGGTGTACCTGTATCTACAACGCATTGCAAAGTTGGATCCGTAGTTTGTGTTGGATATTTTTCAGATCGATCTGTTGATTGGAGCTTATTCAGGTGAGTGAAATAGTCAGTCTAAAATTACTATTCTAAATTTAAACTTACTTTCAAAAGTCCTACTGTACTGTTCTAGATTAGTACCAATCTCCTAAAATATAACAAAGCTTACTTTAATTTGATACAAGTTTAATTACTTATTTGATTAAGTACTAAAGGGATTTATTTATATTACAGAAATATAATTTTCGCTTGGGTGGTGACAGTGCCAGTAGTAGCTGCTATTGCCGCTGGGGCGATGTTCACTCTTGAAGCTTTAGTTGTTTAGTTATGAGCTAATACTGTGATTAAAAGTTAAATTTTATTCGTGCGATATGCATGGTTTAATAATATATATTTAGTTTTCGTGAAAAAATCTACAAGCTGAGTTGTTAGTGATTTCGTCAAAGAAGGATAACTATGATACATCTGCATCATACGGAAATTGGATTCAAAATACACCCAAAATTGTTATTATAATAAATTTAATTATAGAATAGTAATAAAAAACCTAGTGTTGTTTGCTTGTTAAAAAGTTATTTTGAATGGTATTTATTATAGTAATTTCATCAATCATTAACAGTTATCAGTATTCGACTATTTAGTATCCATTATTTCAATAATAATGTAAGTAGAGTTAATTAAAAGGTTCATAGGAAAATGTATGCCAATTTAAAATCAATTATTTTTATACTTAGGTAGTCATCACTGTAGAGACTAGGATTAAGTGGATTAAGTAGTTCTCACGTGGAACATAAATGTTGTAATAATAACCCACGAGCAAAACTCAAATTATATTTAAAACTATTACTTTTCAATTTAATTCCCATAACATGCAGGATTTAAAATGTCTCATTTAGTGTAGCAGAAAACATCATTCTATTTTGATAATCTTATTAACGTTACACATTTTTAAAGGTCGAAATAAAAAAATAATAGGATTGATTTGTGATCGAATTTTGTAGTGTTATAATAATAAAAACAATAAGAGGAAAAACAAAACGAATGAAAATATTTGACAATTGCCTTATAACCGTGGTTTTCATATTCCCATTCTGAAATCAAACAAATATTTTTTTAAAAAAGCCCAAATTAATATACATTAGCTATAATACTAGTTTTATCTAATAAAGATATTAAATATAATAAAACAGCAAATTTAAAAGATTGCCGTTGAAACGGACCAATAAATTGTTCAATAAAATCTTCACAGAACGTCATTTATAGTTTTCTTGCTTTATTTACCTTGAAGTTATATCACTCGAATTCAAACAATATTTAAGTGTTGATAATGACATACCGAAGAAGCGCCAAAACCTATCTTTCCTTTTGGACTCATACATTGCATATTTGTTAGTCGCTAATTATTAACATCAAGTTTATTATTTGTTCTACCCTATTATATATACTGTAATTTTAATACATTGTCCCTTTTAATTACGAGCTTATAAAGAATTTTTAAAGAAGAATTTTGATTGAAAGATTTTGGCTTACACATGCACTAGAAATAATTAAAAGAAACAAACTAATGCTAGGCTGCAAGGCTAACTATACAGGCTGTATTAGCTCGACCCCTTTGCCTTAAAATGAAAAAACAACAACAACAATAATAACTAATGTCAAATTGTGTCGCGATCGTCTCGGTCGATTTTCAATTATTATTATTGGTTATCTCCGGCTCTATTTAGTTAAGTTGTCATGGCGTGGCTGATTACTGACGCTGTTTTAAACATTTTTGCCTGAATTCGTGACCTAATTAAAATTTTAATTAGTAAGAATAATGAAGAGATTTGTAGCAACGTTGGACGTTGATTTATTACGACCTGGGACGGTCCCGTTGCCTCCAGGCACCATTCTTTGGTTTGAATTTTTGCTAGATCCGGAGCTACTGAAAAGACATCTTAGCAAACCTTCTCCAAGTAATTTATTTATATTTATCGATATATAATTTTGTGCTAAACGTTTTAATTAGTTAATACTTCAATATTTGTAATATAAATTTGTTTCTCTTTTTGATAGAGCCTTCCCCCTGCGCTCTTATTGTGGAGTTCTTGTCTGTTGACGCAACTCTATCTGAAGATGAAGAGAACCCTCAAAATGAAAGAATAGTAGACGTAGATGCACCCGGTAGCCCTGCACCTTCGTCAGCAACTGATAACCCAGAGATGACTCGGAGAGAACTAGCATTAAAAATAATGGCTTTGAAAGTTGCTGCTACAATCAGGTGGAATATAGGTAATTATAATTTGATACTTTAGTTACACATATTTAACAGACTATTTTAAATATTAATTATAAAATGAAGATGTTTATTGTAAGTCAGTCCTTATAGTATTAATTAAATTATGTTTTCAGATATCTTTGAGAAACAGTTACCGCCACACATACAATATCAGTTAATGCAAGATTTGATGTATATGGCTACAGACACTCTTTATACTGAGCCATCACAGGTAAATCTTACATCTACTTTGATTATTTATTTTAATTCAATGTTTCTAAAGTTTGTAATTAGTTAAAACTTGGTAAATAACTTCAGATATAGGTTATTGTAACAGCATAGAAACGCCTAATAACTCTAAAAATTAATGATTTGGAAACTACCACTTTGTAAAACAGAATTAAGAACTATTTTGATGGAACAAATTAGCAAAAATATAATTAGATTAGGTTTAGTTTTTAGCATAGTTGGGATTTGTTATTGTTAACTGTTATTTCACTGATCATAAGTTTTATTGCCAAAGGATATTACATATATTATAGTCATGGAAATTACAGGACTACAAGAATGCTGTTATAATTGTAGATGGAGATAAATGTTTTTTTATTTAACATGTCTTCTATCTTACAAGGTCTTAATTAAATCTATTGCACTCAATTATTGCAGGATATTCCACCAGATATATTGAAAAAACCCCAGGTACAGTTTGCGTTGACACTTTACCATCGTTGGAGCCTTAGGTTTCCTGTTGTCGCTTCCCTTCATGCAAAGACTACAAAAATGCCCGTCATTCACATGTAAGATTTCTTTATACTGTTTTTTATTGATTCTAAATATGATTCAGAAATCTATTGTCATTCTATTAATGCATGCACATATTGTTCTCTACAGACCAGGAATGCCAGTAGAAAATGGATACAACCCACTCAATCCTCATTTCGAAAATATATTAAGAACAACAGAAGCTTCCCGTATGCAAAATATTAGGTTCTTGGAAGACATCTTAGCATATTATGAAACTAACAAACGCAATGAGACAAGAAGAATTAAAATACCTTGTATTGATACATTCATTCATCTCACTGAAGATTATGACGAGTTGAACCATGATTGGAATATTAGTGATATTTATATCAGTCACCATGAATTGGCTATGCAAATACACTTTGATCTTTGTTACAATTATTTCTTCTATGCTCAACATGAATTGGCCAAAAAACACATACTTAGTTGCAGAGATCACTATAATCGTCTCGAACGAGAGGTATTATCATGCGGTTATGGTAAATATAGAACTGTCCCATGGGGCCAATGCAACTATGCTAGTGTGCAGCAAGAAGAGATTAATGCCTATGTAAGAGCCTTGAACTTAGGATATGAAATACTAGGTGAAGAACCATCCTTACTGCAAAAATTGCAAGTGTCTGTATCTAACGAATATGCTGGCATAATTCCTATTCTACAAGATGATAATATTTCTAGAGAACTTTCACTTGTACAGAGACAAATTGTTGAATTAGATATTGAAGGAGCTACTTCTGCGGGTGTGCTCACTATGAATAGGGATTTAATAGACAAAGTAACAGCCTTAAATGCTGTACGTTATGTTATAGAGGGAGGAATACCTTCTACTCATCCTGATTTTATCAATAAGTTTGAGACTGTTGGTATAAAATTTTGTGACTTGTTGTTTTGGGCTCTTGGCCCCGTTCTTTTATCAAATCTTTCTGAAGAGGAATGGGAGAATTTTAGAATGTTCTTTTTACATTTATTGACTTCTCAATCTCAATTTCCTATTGAAAGAATTGATGAATATTTAAAAAAATATACTGGCGATTCTGCAGATAAGATACGTCACAAGTTAATTAGTGATCATATGTTAAATCGCATTGTTAATGATCCTAACAATTTAAATGATGAAGATATAGATCTACCTAAAGAATTGCTAACAGATGATTGGGAGACCCCTGGATTTGAATATAAGTCCATATCTGAATTGGAAATGGGAAGATTGAAGAAACATTTGATTGAAGCCTCTACAGCTGATGATATTCGAATGTGTTTGGTGAAATTGGCGATGATGGCGCCTGCTTCCCCATTATGGAAACTCAGTCCGACTTGGAAACCAGCTGGTAACTTAACTAACGCTCTGACAACTCTTCCAAGAGGATTTTTACAAGATTTTGGCTATGTAGTATCAGGAACTGCTCGAGCACGGGCAGAAACAGGTAATGCAAGAGTAGCTTTATCATTGCTAAATGTTTTGGAAGCAGAAGTACGAGGACAGATGGGAAATAGCACAGATTCAGTATTATATAGATTGTGTCGGTTGTTATCATGGGAAGTGTTGTTGATGCAAGTGAATGTTCTTCTCAGCGAATGGCCAAATCATCGTTTAAATTTAACCACATTGGCTAGCAAATGTAAAACGTGTATTGCTGCTTGTAATACCAATGACAACTGTATGCCGCGACCACAAGTAAGTTAACGTTAAATAACAATATAACAATTTGATTTATAACTTGTTACATAACCATTTACATGTTTAGGTTATTGACGCGTGTTGGATATATTTAGTCAATGCATGTGAATGGGATGTTTCCGGGTCCGGCCCATGTACTGCCGTTGGAGATGCTGCAGCTGCAATGTGCACAATTTGTTATGAACTTCAAAAAGGAAAGTCAAATAGAAAATTCCCCCGGCAACTTTGGGACAATGGTATCAAAATTATTAATACATTTATATTAATATCGCATAAATATGTTATATTTCTAAGGTTATAATTGTCCACAGCATTGGCGGCGTATATCAATGTATCTGTAAATGCTGTGAAGCGAAATGCTGCGGGAGTGCCGACACATTCTCGTGAAACATACTGTGGTTCAGATGCAAGAACTCAATTTAATTATTTCTTGTCAACGCTTCGAGAGCCATTAGCTATTAGCATTGGGATGTCATTACTGACTAGGATTTACAACATAATTGTCGACGATTCAATCTTAGAATTGACAGTGGAATATATATCCCTTTGGCCTGCCACAATATCTAATGTGAATCTTTACAGTTCTAAACATATATTAGAGTCTTTGACTGACTTACTAGAGAGGAGTTTAAAGTTATACCCTTACAATATATCATGGTAAGGCATTCAATACACAAGAAATACAATCACTGGAGAGTGCAATTAATTTTAAATTTTCTTAGGTTACGTTTGTATGGTGATGTAGAAGCAGCTGCAGGGCGCTATGGTGCAGGTTTAAGGCGTTATCTTTGTGCACTTGCCAGCAGTTCTTGGCATTTCACTGAACGCGCAACGGACGAGGCAGCTATTGCCAGACGAATGGTACGATGTTGTCAATCTCTTGGAGCACTGACACAAGCTGCTGCTCTATGCCAGTTACCAGATGAACCTGATTATGGACCAGCCTTCAAATGTCTTGCTGAAAAGGTATGTTTTGCTTCAATCTATTTTATAAAACTTCCTTAGTAAATTCATAATATATATATATATATACTTTTTGTTTCAAGGGCACGAATGTATCAGATGCAATGGATGCATATTATAGTTGCGTGTGGGATGTGACGTTACTGGAAGTAGCAATATCATTTCATTCGCGTCGCGGTGAAGGCGGTAGACGAACGCGGGCCGTAAAAGCTGCCGGTGCTCTTGAATTGAATTCTAATAACAGTGACGAAATTCTGCGTGAAGCTGCATCTGTTAGGCGATCAAGACTTCTTCGGGCGCTTGCTAAACAATATGTTGCATAAACCTTACTATTAAATAAAATGTATTAGTTTTAAGTGATACATGAAGAAATATTTCGAATATAGTGTTTTTTTTTATTATCCATTCTACTATTTCTTGGGTATTGATTTCATTATTAAAACAAAATTTTAGATTAAGCAACTTTTATTAAATTTAAAGTACAAATATGATAAATTAATAACTAAACGATCGAATATTAATAAATCTAAGCAGACTTAACAACAAATTTAATACTTGAAGAAGTAGAAAGCCTATGGTCATTGTAATTGCGGGGTGACGTCATATCAGAACACAGACTGTTAGAATGACCAAACAATCCAAAGATAAATGACATTAAATAACTAGCACATTAAGTTAGTGCTTATAACCATGTATATGAATAGTCTCTTATATTCCAGAAAACTAATCGTTGATTTTGTGAAATTATTATATCAACATAGCCAAAAACAGGTAAACTGCAATAAGTCTTAAAATACTTACATACATATCGTTAACATTAAAGTAATATTGTGATTGTAAATTACACACAATAAGTTGTTCACTTAGTATGGAGTTTCTTTCCATGTAAAACTAAGGTGGTATTCTTACACAAACATGGCACCGACATCTGATAGAAGACAATCTTATATAATACGATTATAAAATATTAGCAAATTTTTAAAGAAAAAGTATTTTTACTTTTGGTAGGTGCCGAGATATTTTTTGCAGTTGGGGCAGTAGTGATCGGTGTTCTTCGTAGCATCCATGCAATGTGGTATGCAACAGCAACTGGAACAATACATATATTAGATACCTGTAATAGTTTGTTTTCTGAACTCACAGACTCAAAAATTAAATAATGAGTACACTCATATAAATAAAAATAAGTATTTCCTGCTACAACGTATATTGAAAATTGTTTGAATTTTAACAAGGATGTTAGATAAGAATCACTTTCCTGTATACGGTATGTATGAGTTATGACTAATAATAAAAATATTATGTTTTATAATATGTATATATTTTATTTATTTATAGTGTTTTCGTGACAATTGGTTATCTGGAGGAAAACACATTTAAATGAATAAATTTTTGATATTTTTCTTTATTTTAAATAAGTCAATAAATAATATATTTTAATGTGTTGCCTAAGAGTTTGAAAGTTTATTTCGAAGTTGGTGAAAATTACAAACTTTATGATAAACTATTATTATAATAAGAGTTATAATAAATTTACCATAATGGACACAAAAGAGCTCCAATAATGTGTGTGCGACTGGTAGTAGTGTACTTGATAGAAGTCTTTACCGTGGCATAGCAGAATGGGCATGTTGTACACGTGTTCTGAGGCCCGAGTATAAGCGACCCATTATTCTGTAATATAATACACCATTATTTGCTGTGCCCGAACTCTTATTCGTTAGCCTTGGGCATGTGAAGTGTGTAAGTGTTTATTGACGTTTTAGAAAATAGCAACCGCGCTCATGTTTGTTTTGGGCGAAATGTACGTTATTTTATTATCTGACTATGCGCTACAGTCGGTTTTCACAAAGTTTACTTAAAAATCGCGTGCTCCCAAATATTTTGAGTAATATTATTTTCGAATCTAATAACATAATTAATAAATATAATTTTATAAAGCTCTCGGTAGGTACAATAAATTAATTTAAAATTTTATTTCATAACAAAACTGTTTAGCTATATTACGTCAACTTGTACTTCTTGGAATGTAATATGTGACACCATTGTTTATAGCATTATATTGTACAGGCTTTGATTTATTAAATAATAAATGGTTGTTATTTTAAACAAATTGTAACATGAAGCTCGGAGCTAATTTGTATTTAGAAATATTTTAAGTTATTTTTGGACGTGCCTACCTACCTAATGTTTCCAATAAAAAGAGCTTTGTTTTCTAAATTAAGCATTTTTCCTTTTCAAAACAATTTTTAGTCGAAGAGTTCACGCGTCGTGCTGCTTATAAACCAAATGAAATGTTCGTCTATAACTTGTGAAGGTTAAAACGTGTCTTTGTTTTAGTGTTATATAGTGGAAGCTTATAGAGTTCCTGCTATTTAGTATATTGTCTGGTTAGCTTTCTCAATAATGTTAAATAAACAAACAGCTGATAAATCGCTTACCAAGACGACTGGTGGTGTGACGACTGGAGCTGTGCCAATCACAGATGTGACAACTGGTTGCATATAGGCTTCATCCTTATCCTAAAAATATATTAACAATAATTAAAGGAGCATTTCTTGTCGTATGTATCAATGCCCTCCATTTCTGAAGATGGAATAAAAATTGAAATTGTAGTGTTTGGGAGATATTTGATATTTTTCACAAAGTACAACTACGATTTGTTGTTTTAGTAGTATAAAGAGCAGACCTAGCAACACGGCTGCTTGCTGATTCGCGATGGTTGTTATAGACTAGTTGGACTGAGAATCTATTTATTCTCTATTAAAATACTGCAAGCACACATACTCCCCGTCGGCAATATCGCGAGCCGAAAGATCGCGTTCCATCGCTCGTGTACCGAAACAGGCGATAAAGTAATTCCCCGTAAGTATTGTGTGGGTATTCCCCTATTTTTGGTATATATTTTTAGAACTATCGAAGCATTAGAATAATACGGGTTGCATGACAAGGGTTCAGTATCAATAACAGGTAACAAAAGTATAAAATTCTGATATAGTTCTAAATAAAATTTGATAAAATTTAAATTGTCAAATGAAAGAAAAGAAACTTTTGTACTCTAGTGCAGGACTGTCCAACTGGCGCGGCGGCCCGCCAAATTATTTTTACGGCCCTCGAGTACATTTTACCATGAATAAATTTATGTTACTAAATTATTATTATTAATATTAAAATTATTTTACTATGTGAAAATTTAAATCTAATTTGAATTTAAAGTAGGTACTAACTTTAAGGTAGGCGTAACTTCACTTAACCTGGCTGAATACAGCAGCAATCCGTTTAATGTCTGATATTATTAACTTAATTTCACATTTATTTATTAATTAAAATAATTAATGAATATGAGTGCTACTAATAAAAGAAAGATAGACCTCGAAAATCGAGAATTTCAAGATCGCTGGGAGATGGATTATTTATTTATTCTGAACAAGAACATTAAGTAACTGACTTTTCATTTATCAACCTTCTTGGCCCCCGAAATGTTTGGCGAAGAAAATATATTTATAAAATTTTTATTTATAAAAATATTAATATTTTTTAATTTTACAAAAACAAGCTTATTTGGCTAGTAAATACTACTAGGCTACCTTTTTGGTGAATTTAAAAAAAAAACAAAAATTAAAAAAGTTATTACAAAAACAAAAAATGGCCATTTTCGATGATTTTTTTTAAATAACTCGAAAAGTTATGCACCGAATTAAACTCAACAAAAGCGAATCGATGCGTTTTTTTAATACCTACAACTTTCTCATTTAACTTTTTCTGATCGGAGACATCGTTTTTTTTTTATTTAAAAAAAAACTAGAGATGTTCCGACTAGTCGCCCACTAGTCGGTAAAGCCGACTATCCGGCCACTATCGTAGTCGGCGACTAATCGGTAAAAAGCGCCGACTATCCGGCTTCTTACTTTGTGTCTATTTCTCAATAAAATGTATGTGTTACTTCCTTGTAAAGAAAACATATGACATTTATCAAACAAAATTAGTATCTTAATTAAAAAACAAATCAACATAATATTTAATGACATATATTGCAATACTGCGTGATGATATTTGAAACTATCGTCAAACTAGTGAGCTGTAAAACTCAAAAAACTTTTTTTGTTATTTATATTTGTCCACATGTCAGTAGTGTCTGAAATTGCAGCGAATCAGCTATAAACGAAGCGTCACGGGAATCCCCTAAACCGTAGTCGGCTTGGCCGATTAGTCGGCCGACTAGTCGGCTTATTTACAACCGACTAATCGGCTAGTCGGCCAAAGTCATAATCGGCGCATCTCTAAAAAAACCGTTTTTTCGTACTTTCGGAATTTTTTAGGTTAGGTTTCCCATTCCGGCGCAAGTTGCTCCACGCAGACACGCATATTCTTTTTTTTTCCTATACGTCTGTATTTTTTTGTCCGGGTTAGTATTTTTTCTACATTTTTTGTTCATTGATTGGACTACTAGTGTATAACGTGCCGATGGCATGTTTAGTAAATAAATAAATACATACCTTAGAACTTTGTGCGCATAACGGAACAGAATAATCATCCATCTTGAACTAAAAGAAAATTATATTTAATCAAATCAAAGAACAAACTAAACTATTCCAATTAAGTATTAAACACACTTCTTTATAAAAAAAAAACTCATGAAGATAAAACTTGATTTTAATTAAATGCTTATTAAGATTATGCAAGTTATTTTAAAATATAAACATACCAAATACTTCTTTAGACAATTATTTTTGTAGAGTACTCGTCTGTCAATAATTCAAGATGCGTGTATTGGGACTCAATAAAACAATCCTTCCGAAAGGTCCCTTACACGTGTGAAATAAAAACTTTAAACGCGGCTTATCAACAAATAATACGCGGCTGGTATATTCGTCCACCCAGCGCTAGCGACGGATGTTCTCTAACTTACAAAAAAGCTCGGCTCTGAGTAGTTCATTCAATCATATAATAGAGCAAGCGAGACCGAGGATTACATGCTGGAGTGTGAGAGAGATGACCTAATTAATTTTAAATTTGGAACAATTTTTTGTTTCTGCATAAAAAACATCGTAGGGCGGGTTTTCATAGAGTAGTGAGCAAACCAGATGTGCCAATGGGACATATTTGATATTTGAATTGCAGCAACTAAACATTTCCAGAATTTAAAATTTAATAATGTATTTTCAAGTAAAAAAATATAGAAGAAAAATATATTGGTTTTATTAGTTCACATAGGTAGGTAACCCGTCGTCGATTCTACTCCCATAAGTTTCCATAAAAATATTATTCTTCACTATCCTTCAAATTATTAGGTACTATTATTAAGATGCGACCAGGATGACTGCAATGGTTTCGAAACGCCTGATTAAAACAAACCCTTTACAAAATATCATAATTTCATTACAGTCTTCACTACTGATCTGACACCAACACTGATATTGTCAAGCAGTATCGAAAATAAATAATCGTAAGATTTTATTTTCGATTAAACCCGGGCTTAAATTAATTGGCCTAGTTCATGCATTGTCAGTTGTTATCATTACTGACGAATACTATCACTATATCAGCGGCTTCGTGTTATCAAACAGTTACAAAATATATATTCATACGATACGTCTCTTTGTTGTACATTTCTATCTAATTTATTGTGTTTATATTTAAAAAGTATTTATATAAGTTTGACTTAATTTAAAACGAGTATTTAATTATGTTTCCTAAAAATGATGCTGAAGAAATTGGCAGTAAGTGCGCTCATTGTTTCATTGTGTTTCAACATATATCATAATATTGCCAAATCAATTACCAATTTTATTACTTTCAAGTGTTATATATGCTTGCGCGTGTACTTTAAATAATCTTAATGCGTTTAATTAAATGATATGTACACATGTGTAAATGAATAAATTTTAAACATTTTTATTTGTCGATACTCTGAAATATATATATATATTTAGTTGTTATTTGTTATAAATATTGATAATATTTTGTTGATGTTAAATATATTTCGTATAAAATTATTGATTGAAAGCATCGTGTTCGTGACGCTTGCAAATGGTTTGTTTGTGTTTGTGATAACGTAAAATATTTGAATGTGTAGTACCAGTTACCAATACGAAGCGACCTTTATGAGTGCTTTTACAAAGATTAGACTTTTTAAACGTAGTTATTTTAGATAAGATATGGTACGACACTCAAGTTCTTTTTTTACAAATGTTTTTACAAACTCGGCGAAGAGACTAATATATTATATTTTAAAAATCTCGTATTGAGAGATCCAAGATGAGAGCATACTCCCTTTGTCGCGCGCTCGTTTTTATGAGATCATTTAACGAAAACACCATGTAGGTACACAGCAAAGCGTGTGTTGTCGGCATAACAAAATTACCGAACACTCCGAACTCTGACTCAATCATCGGTATGTTTATTTCAGTGGAGCCAAACATTTACCGACCTATCGGACAGAGTGCAGGTGCAGTGTCAATCGAAATGGACTTACTACAAGTTGGATCCGAACCTGTAGGAATGCGGTGCACAAATTGCCATGAAGATGTAATGACAAGGGCTGTATACAAGAACACTACAAAAACACATATTGTTGCTGTTATTTTGGGCATATTTTTCTGGTAATTAATTCAACAACGTCTATTCACGGAAATGTTATTATTTTGTACGTATTCTTAAATATGAGATTTTAAATATTTATTTTATATTAAAAAACGTAGGTACAGGTTTTCATATATTTTTTAGTGAATTAATACGTCAAATATTGAATCGCAAGTTAGAATTTAATGACAAGTCCGTTGAATAAGCCAAGAATATTAAATGAGTTCTTACAATTGAATTGAATTAAATATATAAGTCAATGTAGTTGGCAATCTGCTATTATAATCAATCTTTGTTTTCGTGTTATACGTTTCTTGTGATTTTTCTGTTATTTTGACTTCTATTAATTTACCGCTTTCCGCATTCTTACCTACATGTCGGCACTAATTTGAATATTTATAATGGATGGGAGAATAAATTAATTTGCTCAAAATGGTTTTCGCTCTAGAAACTAAATTATCTATTTCATTGTCATATCAGTTCTACGTTAGATTACTTGTTACCCAGAAAATAAAGTGGGGTATATGAGTTTGTTGTACGGCAATCAATGATCTCTGTTTGTCTTAGTAAAAATAGGAATAAAAATGTTTTGTTTGAAATATACTTAAATATGTTTATCGTTTGCAGGTGGATGTGTTGTTGTTTCCTGCCGTACTTCGTGAAGCGCTGGAAAAATGTTGAACATACTTGCCCAAATTGCAGACAATTCCTAGGAATATACTCTCGTCATACTATCATATAATCCGTTATCATGTAACATATAAAGAGTTATAATCTAGTCAGTTAAAAGTGAATAACACATTGTAAAACCTATCCAAAGAAATTTGCCTCAAGACATTGAAGATTTATTACAATATAAATTAGGTTTATTTGAGTATTTATAATAAAACAGCGCCCAGAAATTTGCATTTATAAAAATATATTTTATAATAATAAAAATTAAAGAAAAAACCCGAAAAATCCTTCTAAACTTAATTTTATAAATTAACATGAATTCAATATAGTTGTATTATATTGTATTATACCTACATTTAAAATTAAAAGTAGTATTAATAATATATTATAACTTATAAGTTGTGCCACTTAGACCACCTAGGCTCTAGAGGTAGCGAGTTCTCAGTAATGAGCAATTTGTGTGCAACCTTGATGTAACGATACTGAAGAGAATCAGAAAATAATTCGTTATATCAAGTAATTTGTTCTAACGAGGTTTATTATACAGAGGTACGGTTGGCCTATGATTGGTTTTAACAAGGTTTAAAAAAATTATCAGTTTCAGCTTTACGTAGGTACTAATCTGCTTTCCCTGTTATAGCGAACGATTTCGTTAAATAATACTTTCTTTTTATATTTTGCAAAGATTGAAAATTCGTTATAAAAAGGTTTTTAACAAATGAATTCGTAATGTAAAGGTATATTTCGCATTAGCTCTTACGAGTAGTAGTACTAGGGGATTTTGAAAAATTCGTTAAATCGAGGCTACTCTGTGTATTGTTAAACTCGAACTTCCTGTCTTAATCTAATTGAAAACACTTTATGCAGCTTATTTTCCGTTTACTTTGATAACTGATGTTTCGATTTCTCTACAATATGATTATGTTAATTGTAAGTGCAATGCGATAATGTAGTAAACTGTAATTTCTTCTTTGATTTTAATCAAGAATTAATTAATTAATTAATCATACATACGATTTAAAATCCTGAGCTGAAATTTGCCAAACCTGAAACTTGTAAATATATGATACATACATTCTTAAATATGCATACTACGGAGCTTTATTTTATTATCTATCTATTACAAGTACGTAGATTCTAATCACAGTTAATAAAGACATTAATACAAAAGATCACAATTTGTAATTTAGGTGCAGTCAAGTCAAAATTCACGATGGAATGTATGAGCCGACAAATGCTTGACATTGTGGGCAGTAATGGTTTGCAGTTTTACATGACGTCATGCAATACGGTATAAAGCAAGCACAGCAACATCTGAAAATTAAAATAAAATACTATTAAAATTGAAAGGCATTAAATTAATCAAAACTTGATTTATAATGTTTCTATAAACTTTATACAGTTAAGTAGAGATTCCTTGCTTTATTTTGTTTTCATGAAACAATCTAAATTCTAATTAAAAAATTCTATGTATAGTACGTTGCATCTGTGTGCATTAAAATACCTCTAGCATTGAGCTGCTTTCTTTTTAATTTATCGAATACACTGTTAAGCATTCGATAAAACATTGCAATTTAGAAATAATCATATTTCAAATTAGTAAACGTGTTAAAAACATATCACTAACACATGACATGGAGTTTGTCTTGAGAACATTTAAGGCGCTTAAGATAAAATTAAAATACTCACCCAGCTAACACACACAGAGCAGCTGAAATAATATGTGTGCGATTATTTGACATGTATTCAACACGTGTTACTATTTGCTTATTGCAACTAGGGCATTGTGCGCCCGTTGGACCTGGGCCCATTTTTTGTGGACCAATTACTGTGGTTCTTGTGGTTGTTGGGGGTGGCTGTGGTGCTGGAGCTGTAGCTACTGGAGTTGGTGGCACCACCATCCCAGGTGGTGGGGGATAATTTTCAAAATATGAAGGTGGTGGTTGTGGATGATTCTGTTGCATCTGTTGGTATGGGGGGAGACCCATTTTGTTTTCCACTGAAATATTTAAATTGTAATTAAGTTAGTAAGAGTGCAGTTAATGGAGATAGCTGCTACCACAGACAAATGTTTGCTGGTGAGAGCTCCGTTATGTACGAGTGTGCGTTGTCCAGCTTGGTGGCGCAAACGAGGGCTAGACGCATTGTATAATATTTATCGGCGAAAGTTTTTTTTATGATTGCAACAGTCAACATTACAATTTTATCTTGTAAAACTTGAGATAAAAGATGTTTCGTAAATAAAAAAGAGTCAATTGCTGTAATCCTGTGGTTATCGCGACATTTAGTGCGTAACGGCTAACTGCGCAAGCTGCTGTTAAATTACAGCTGCACAAGGCTAATATTTAAAATTAAAGCTGATAATGTTAACTCATCATTTTTCGAGACAAGAGTTTATGGGTTACAATTCGATATTGCGGGCCATTATAGATGCTATTATTTTAATATTTTTGATACACATACAGTCAAAATAATATTCTATTTTTGGAACTCACAATCTATAATAAAACAGATCATATAACAATCTTTGTTGATACTATGATAGGAAATAAAAATGAAATATTGCATTGATTTTCCTGTTACGATTAAAATAAAATATAAATAAGTGTGACTAGTTTTTACGAAAGAAAACTAGTTGAATGAATAAAATTATTTTTTAACGTAAACAAAATTATAATTATTAATTTAACTTTATTAATAAATTAATTAAAATCAAGGTTTATGGATGCACAAATTATATTTAACCAAAAATCAAGGTTATAACCAATAATATTTCTACTCTTTTACTCTGTGCATTGTACCAATAAAAACAAATGAATTATATTTAAGCATACATATATAGCCATAGTTATGTTTATAAAAAACGACAATAGACAATTAAATTTACTATTATTTTTATCAAATTAATATTTACGAATTGAACCTTGATACCACTTACTTGTTGCGTCCATAGTATGTGTCAAAACTGGTAAATCAACTTTGGTTTTAATTATTTATTTGATAATTCGACAATCAACCTGTACTATTTTTATATTATTATTATTGTATTCACTTTTGTATAATTGCTTAGTAAATGTAAAAATAAGAACCGACACAATCCACACTACATAAGAGAGGCAAGTCGTC
Source organism: Tineola bisselliella (assembly GCA_028551675.1). Taxonomy (NCBI): domain Eukaryota; kingdom Metazoa; phylum Arthropoda; class Insecta; order Lepidoptera; family Tineidae; genus Tineola; species Tineola bisselliella. Next base: position 268,125 of record JAPWLS010001151.1, read on the forward strand.
AACAAAACAAGAACGATATGCAGCAATTGGAGGTTTCATCATGTTTTGAAAGAGAGAGGCGATAATCGAACGAGAGGTCCGATTTACGTCACGTAAACATTGTCTATGTAATTGTAAATGTCTTCAATGTTTACACAACTAATGTATTCAGAATATTCTGGTTTTTTAATCATTACACACGCAATGATATAAAAAAAACTATATGACGATAATGCACTTTAAGTAAGTAGATAGTTAGCTATATGGTTCCACTAATTAACTGATAATTGCTAGATATCTTCATAATATTTCTAATACATATTATGGACCAAAAATTTTTAAATATACAATTATTTATATAGTTTTATTACCATATGATTACATTTATAACCATCTTCGGATATGGCAAATGTATGATATTGTAATAATTAACTGCCGTAAAGCATAGCTTACAAAGGTATAGTTTTTGCTAGAGTGCGTTCTCCTTACTCTAGCAATATAGGCTTCGAAATTGCATTCATATAAAAGTATCATTATAACATATCTATCTTGGATTTTTTTATTCTGTGCCACAGTATTCCACATAAATAACTTATTACTATCGCTGCCTCTGCTGTAACAAGTGAGTATGGCAAATATGTGAGATAATACTTTATTTTAGGAGTTTCCACGAGTAAGGTCTCTACTTTGCTAATGTAAACCAGCCCTAACATCTACTATTAGAAGCGATAAGTTTAAATTGCATATACCTACTTATAGTCACCTTCGTATTCAATAATAGTTATAATGCTGTTTATATATCTGTCGTCACATCCGCAAGACACATTCCCAGTAATGGACCACCCGCGGTGCCTGTATATTATTCGTTATTGTGCCAACGACTAATTCAATATTATGTAGCAGATACGGTATAGTGTTATGTATGATATATGTATATAATTGTGATATAAGTCTGTAGTAAGTAATTTACTTAAATGTGATCAATATGCTGGGTATACAATAATTTCGTAGCTCACGAACTGTTTATTTTGAGGCTGATTTTCTATAGACAAAAAAAACAAATTGGACCCTTGAATCAACATCAGTCATTGAGACGATTTAGATTTGGTTGTAATAAGGTAAAATACACAGGCGAGCAAAAAAACTAGACCACCTTAAAAATTATCTGCATTTGAAATATTTGTCATAAGGAAGTTATGAAATAGTTATATTATGATTTCTTGGTACATTTCTTACCATAAAAAGGTATTTTTTTGTTTATCATATCCACATTATTTTAATAAACACAAAAAAGTCAATAAAACACAAAATTGCAAAACTGAAGAATTTTAATAAAATGTTTTTAAAATTATTTTTTCAAAAATTAGATGCACTTTAGTAGGGTGTATTTTCATCCCTGGCTTTAAAAACGCTGACCATTCTTTTCCCATACTTTTTATAAACCTTTTGATGGTTGATTATAGGATATTGTCCCATCCTGAGTGGATATATTTTTTTAAATATAATAAATGTTCTATTGAGTTCAGATGTAGCGTATGTGCTGGCCAGCCAAGGACATGAATTACAAAAATGTTCGTGATATAAATTTCAGCAGTTAAATTGTAATTGTACCTACTATCAATGATGACCAGCTCTATATGGCATTCTAAACTAATAACAGCTCAAAACAAAATTGAATCGCATCCAAAATTCACCCTTTCGGAAAATGCACACTGTGAATATCGTTCTCCTGGAGGGTGGTATATTTTTTTCTGCCACCAGCTGCATAAAGATATATACGCGACTCATCTGAAAAAAAGCACCTGAGTCCATTGTTCCGAAGTCCAAACTCGATGTTCCCGAGCAAAATGTAATCTTGCTACTTTGTGACCAGGGATAAATTTGGGACCTGTTTCAGGCCTGTAATTGTTTACATTACATTCTCTAAGTCCTCGCCTGATTGCCCACTCACTAACGTTGAGGTTTCGTACATGTCTCGGCATATGCTGGACACACTTCGTTGACCCATACCATCTTCCAGAGGAGTGACGATACCAACAACTTCTGATTGTTGAAGATCTAATATAACTGGCTAAAAGTGTATGCAGAACGCAGCCATACACAGAGAAACACTTTACAGAATAAAAATCTGGAGAATATTTAAGTATAGTCATTTCAAACTTATTTAGTGAGTGGCCTATTTTTTTGCTCGCTAGTGTATTGTGAGGTTGAAATGACGTGAGGGCATAAGTTTCATGTAATACGAGGACATCAATTACAATTTATAAGTTACTAATATTAATTAGCATGAACTTGTTCTGAACATGCAAAATATGCGATGTTAGCGCCATCTCTGTTTTAATCGAAAAATTTTAGCAAGTTGGAGGAGTGGTAAAGGGTAGCAAGTTTTGTGTTGGACAGCAGAGGGCAGCTGATGGTACCGACAGCAGGCGGGGTGCGGCTGCGTGCGCATAGTTACATAACTGGTAGCTTCGGAGGAAGCAAGAAGTGCGGGGAGCGTGTTCGATCGATGGCGCCCGGGGGGAGTCAGTCGAGCGCCGAGCGAGCGACATGGCAGCGCGCCCACCCCGCGCGGCGGCCCCGCGGCCCGGGCCGCGCGAGTAGGTCGCCATGCGCGATGCGGTATGAGGCAGCGCCGCGCCCGGCGGGCCGGCCCCCGCTAGCGGCGCCGCCCGCGCCATGCGAGCGCCGCCGCTGCTGCTGCTGCTGCTGATGGCGGCCGGCGGCGTCGCCGTGAGCCCGCTCGCGCGCCTCAACCCTTGGCTGAGCGCGTGCGACCTGGAAGAGGGCAGCGCGGGCGGCGCGCGCGACTGCGGGCCCGCGGCGTGCGGCGGCGGCGGCGCGGCCGAGGCGCTGTCGGCGCGCGAGCTGCCTCGCCTGTGCGCGCTGGCTGCGGAAGCACGCGCGCGTCGCCTGGCCAGCAGAAGGTTACGTTCCTGCTGCGAGCGCTCGCCAGCCTCAGCTCTGGACCGCAGCGCGCGCGCCGACGTGGCGGCCGGCGGCAGGCGCTGTGAACGGACGCTACGGGACCTCATCGACCTCGACGCGATGGCGGCGCGCGTGCATTGCGATTTTGCCAGCGTCCTCATGCGCTACGACTGCGGACAGTCATACTCCGTACACACGTGTGCAGAGTGCCAGGTCAGTTCAACTCCTTATGGGCGGGTATATATCACTCACGTCACCTATGAGGATTTGATAGAAGACTTGGTCCAGTCATTTACTTAGCCATATTTAAGTAATGTACAAAGAGAACGAAATTCATATTGAAATTGCATCTGCAGTATCTAAACTATCAGAATGTTACATGTTACAAACGAATATATAATAAAAAGACCATTACATTCATCAGAGATGAAGGAAACTCAAAAAGAAGAATCGTCTAAGCCGCCCACGGGCATTCCGCGTGATTCCCTTCGCTCGTTTGTCGATTATATGCGTATATCGATCCATCTAACTAAGTCACGTTTCTTAACCTAACACTTACTATAACAAGCATAGAAACTATCACGGTATTAACTTATCAAAATGTGTTAATGTGTATTTTTTTTCCAGTATATTCTCACGCCAATAAAATGTTAACAAGTATTTTCACAATTCACATGAGCACCTCATATTCCACTGTTGTCATATTCTAAATACAACTTATGTGTATTTTAAAATTCACTATTCTGTGACATGAGATCTGGCTTCTATTAAAGGCGTAAATGTCAGCTTCAATGCCTTAGTCATCTTAGAGTTGCAGTTACTATGACATAGTCAAATACAAATTAATAGAATACTATGATACAAATTAAATTCGAGATCACAGGCTTGGAATTAATGCATTGTTGAGAAGATATACAAAACACTGTCATTGCGGTTACATCTTGTGTTTAGAACTAATTGTGTGTGAAATTCTCCAAACAACTATCTGCATGTACTTGTATAATACTACGAACAAATTAAATTATCGAGTTTTATCGTATTATGTATCTGAAATGATATTAATCAGAGGTAAGCAGCAATGAAGCTATATACTGGTTGTCCGGTTATTAATAGGCAATCCTTTATCATAATTGAAAACCACAAAACACAATCATGCTAAACACTATGTGAGTTTTGAATTTCAACACGCTTATGTTCCCAACATGAATTCGATTGTCATACTTAGATATGCTTATTGTAACTAGAGTTTACGATTTGATTAATAGGTAATCTTATAATTTAAAAGTAAATAACACTTAACGAATAAATGATATGAGGAATAGAATAGAAAACAATGAATAGAAAGTAGAATAGAAATTTTACGAATTTTAATTAATTCGCAAGTCATATTTGTTCTTCAGTTTCAACGAATATTTTAAAATTCAAGTCGGTTTGAGTCAGCTCTACTCATGAGCAAAGCAAGACCAAGACCAAGACTTGGACAATCTTGGTCTTGGTCTTACTGATCCAGTCTTGGTCTTGGTCTTGCTCAAATATGTCTGGTCTTGCTCCTAGATCCTTTTTTTTCACACTTTGGTAAAGTTTCTTTGTTTTTCAATGTAACGTTAAAATCTAGAAAACAAATTGACAATTCGATATGCCAACTATATCGTTCCGAGAAAAGCATATGTTGACGCTGTTGGAAATATGTTATCTCATATAAGCACTGTGAGTAAGAATTTTCGGTTGAGTCTTACATATTTGGTCTTGATCTTGCATAATCGGTCTTGGTATTGGTCTTGTTCTTGTTGATTCTGTCTTGGTCTTGGTCTTGTTAGTCTAAGGATAGTATTGGTCTTGGTCTTGCTTTTTCGGAAGACCAAGACCAAGACCAATTTTGCTCATCACTAGTCAGCTCATTTGTGGATAATGTATTTGAAGGTTAAGAAATTATTGGTGAAAATAGTCACTTGCTATTTCATTCATTCCAATATGTGCACTTAAGAGAAGTTTGTAAAAATTATAAAGCAATCTACTTTAATTGCTAATATTTATGTTTTGTGATGTTATAATATGGCCACTCATCTGATTTCTATTGACTTATGTGCACGTTTATTTCATAACACTTTATACACTATAATAAATTAAAACTGAGAATTCAGAAAAGATTTTTTAAATTCAAATTAATAAAAAAAAAAATTTATAAGAGGTTACTAACGTGGCGATATTCGTACGCAGTAACAATAAAATATAAGTAAATTTTAACAATACATAAACGCTTTAAAGATCGTAAATAGAGCTATAATCTAAATAATAAGTAAATGTATACAGGATAATAACACTAACAGAGGATGCATGCTCTGACAAGACACTATTCTGCTGCCCCACATCCCATTTAACTGCAATGCCATCTTCACCACACCACACAATCCCCCAAACAATGCTCCACATTATCAGAAGAGATTCTTAAATTTGTAAAATTCGTAAAAACAAATGTGAACCAAAAACTTATATCGTTGTTGGTTAATTAACAATGTAAAATAAGTGCTTAATTTCAAAGCACTGTTTGCCTTTGAGACCCGCAATATAAAGTGCATTTAGTATTGGTATCTAATTTAAGAGACTTCAGCTACGTATTATTTGATTATTTCGCGTACGTTTCGTAAACTTGCAGCCGTGGTTGCGACGAGTAGTCTAAACAGTGTGCATGTCAATTCGTACTACACTTTGGTCGTGCTATCACAAATACAGGGAAGCTTTTAAACGTTCACATTAAAGTGGATACTTAAAAAACACTTTAAAAGAGATTTTCTTTTATTATTTACTATACACAAACGTACATAAGCTGTAGTATAATTTCAAAATGTGATGAAATAATTTAAGCATATTATTCAAAATTGTTATAACTTAAGTTTTGTGTTTAAATATAGAATGCATAATGACTAAAATATATAATTTGTATTCATATTATTAACTAATGTATCTTATGCGCAATGCATCAGCTGCACAAATCTAACGTTCTGTGCTCTCCGGCTTATACAAAAATCATTATTTAATATATTATTGGCTCCAACTATGATCTCAGAAGGTCGAGCACTGTCTTAATATGTATATGTATGTGTACCTATATAATGTTATTTTAAATAGTTAATTTTCTTTAGTTTGCGCACTGGGGTGCAGATTTTCAATTTAAAGTGGTAATTTTCAACATGCATAATGAACGGTCCAAATTAACCCTACATCTGAGTTAAATTGTTTATGAACGAGGTGGGAGTTAACTATAATAATTTACGTCTGATCGGCCGGCACTTACTCGTGTGAGATTTCATTCAAAACACGGCTCCGCATTGAGGTTAAGTCTTTACACGCATGCGTAAATTGTGCGCATGCGCTAATGCTGCTCTAGCAATGATTTCACCTATCTTCTCCGTTACTAAAATCTCAACGTGACCATGTCGTAACTGACTAGGTACTTTAATACAATTTTTGTTGTTAATAGTATTGCTATATGTCCTGAGTAATATATTAAAATTTCATATTTTTTTATCCTATATACTTTCTAATTTATTATTTACTAATTAAGCGCTAAAATATTTTTAAAAAAAATAACTATATTAATTGGATACATGTATCAATATTTTAATTGTAAACAATATTTTTTATCTTAATTCAATACTAACACATATATAAAATAGTCATGTTTGTATGTATGAAGCTGCAGAGATCAGGATATACCAATCCGATTCGAAAAATCATTTTTGTATTGTACAGCTTGTTTATTGAGAAAATTTTTACATAACAAATTTATTAACATTTCCTAAATCCAGGAAAGTATAGTCAAAACATGTAGTTGTTATAATAAAATAACGTTCTGTGTCTCTAAATATTTGCTATCATGGAACACAAGCGCGAGAACTAGTATGAGTTATAGGCATGAGTCATACTCATATAGCTCATTCAAATGTGACCCAAGATGATAGTCCATCGTTATTTCTTTACATAATGGATGGACTGGGGGAAATATTCAAGCATTATAGGCACGACAAATATAAAATCACAAAATAAGTATTCGATTCTGAGCTTTACTTTCGAAACAAGAGAGTTCTAATTGCATTTTATTTATTTGGAACAATTCGTGCTTTTACCTTTCGAAATCTGGCAGGTTGGTTCTCACACTGACCTACTTACAGGAATGGAAAATATATTACACCCCTTAGCTTCGTATATTTTAATGGTATAAATATGTCGCTGGAACTTAGTTTTACTCTAGTTTGCGAGAACAACACATTAAACGTTCTTTTTATAGTTCTTTATAGTAATAATGTAATTTATACATTAATTAACAAAAGGCTGAGTGCTTTAGAGCCGACCGTGCTGTACTGAATCTGCTCTTTTTATAAGCCAATGTTATAAGGTAGTATAGTCTGATTTGAGAAAGTATTTCAAGATTTTTAATTGTTCAAAGACTGAATACTTAATTGAACTGGCTTAAATTTACAAATGTATTACAATACATTTTTATGATATTAATCAATAATAATTGTCATGAGTTTGTGATTACCCTTACAAATGTAACATTCAAATTATGTGAAACATTTTTTAAAATTACTTTTATTACATTTAAATATAATAAATCGTGTAAAACTCCTACTTAATTCACAGTTAACTTTTTAGTTATATATATTACTTAATTTAATTAAAGATTCCGATGGTACCTACCTATTTAATTAATGAGATGCACTTGGTCATGTATGGAGTGTAAAGTTTGAAACACTTAGCTTAAAATGACATAACACAGGCATGTAAGCTGAGCTCGGCTCAAAAAAGTTACTCGTACATAATTAGAGAGTCGGTAAAGTAAAATTAATCTCTTTGCAGCGGTGACCGCAGGTTGTGACCTCGTACGCTCATTTTTGTACTTACTCGTTGAAGCACTTAGGTACTGACAAAATACACACTCGATATAATAATAAGAACTAACTAAAATAACATTTATGTTAGGCCGGTTAATGATGGACTTTAAACTAGTGCTATCACTTTCAAGTGAAACACCCGTGAAGTAACTCTCAGTGGTGCTCGTCGCAGTAATCTAGCTTAACATCTGGTGGCATATGGTCGTATGCCCGTTTGCTACATAAATATGCTTGATTCATTCTATATGAAGTACGACTATCATATATGTTTATAACACAAACAAATACAAGAACTGAGTTTATTAAGCGGCATAAATACTCAGATAAGTTTAATATGTATAAAAACGTAGCAATTATGTAACATGGACGAGCAATTAGAGGTTATGTTGGCTTCCCGCCAAGTGCAGACTAGGCGCGCGACCTCCCAGTCTGTTGAAGAGAGCGAGTTCAGGCCGCTGCATCGCCTGTTTCTTATTATTATACAAACAGGATTATGAAATCACAAGTTCCGATGCTAAATTAATATAGTGAAACGAGAAATGAAACAATTATCTCTGAGTCGATAAATCAATTGGGTTCGTTTTAGAGAGGCAAGATAGTTTTAATTTGAAAAGAAATAACATTTGTTCTTTTTTATATAATTTAACAAGTTACCTTTAATAATAAATAATAATTTACCTTAATACTTTCCATTATATCTATTTATTATAAAAACTGCTGCTGATGCCTTCCAAATGTCATAGAAATCGGAATTCTTTTCTATATCACATCAATTATCTTAAATATTTACAACGCTTAATATAAAAATGATTCCCTTAATCTCATTTATAAGCTATCACAGTCACTGTCTTGGTTTCCACTACTCGTGCACGCTCGCCTCCTCCATTCTAAAAGAGCAACCCTTCAAATTCGTCTACACTCCTTGCTCTCCACTCACTCGGCTGACGCGTCGGCCGCTTCGTTGCCTCACTCTTGTGTCCTCCTCTTTACACGTTAAATACCTAATGAGTTTGCATATTTTTAAAGTGACATAAACGAATTACATTCCTTCATGTCGTTTTAATTGTTAAATTTAAAACCAAGTTTAATTTGTGCCAACATAAACATTGTTCATGCAACATGAAACAGAAATCTAATTATTGGTGAAAAGTATTAAAAGTTACGAAACATCTTTTCGAGTTCATTTATATGTATTGCTTAAGCATAGTCCCTGAGGTAGAAATCTTGACTAAAGTAAGGTTTTCTATACAACATCGTTTCAGTTGAAATCATAAAAGTTCTCGTCTATTAATCCGTGTACGCGTGAGTCCCGCGCCGATCAAATAGGCCGGGGGAATCAATATGGCCGCCGCGCCGCCCAGCTGATCTGCGACCTCCCCCCTCTACGACTCGCCACAGTCGACGGCTTGCCGTTCACAACACATGCAGCGATTTAAAGAAATTTATGCAAAAAAGTTACTTCAGTTTTCTGTCAAACTTTTTAATGTTAAATTGTGTATTTGTTAAAATATTCCTCGCGGTAATATTTTAACAAAACTATGTCGTTTGTTAAGGTTACATTAACAATTTAATTGAAAAACATATCTACGATATTATTTTATCGATTATTCCATTTACTAAATGAAAAAATTCCTGAAAGTTGTTTACCTTGCCGGAACATGTTTTATGTAGAAATTTTCTTGTTGAAAAAAGATATGACGCGATTTTAATGTTTACTTATCGAGGAATAACGACAGAACAAAGATGTCATTGGTTTTATTACTGTAGCAATAAAATCGATGGCTAACAATTTAATAGCGTTCACTGACGATTACAACGATGGTGGTAGTCGTTAAAATCAGCTTGCATCGTTCCAGTCTGGAAGGCAACTAACAATTCATTACAACCTTAGCATAGCGTAGCAACAAATTGAAAAGTTGCTTAAGAACATAATCGTTACATTAAGAACATGTTTATTACTATTAATCGGATAGATTTGTAAATATTTATCAGCAATAGTTTGGATTGTGATCGATTGTGAGGTTATTACTTTGATAGCAGATGTAATGTGATTAGGTGGCGAGAGGAGGGCCGCCCCTCGGGACGCTGCAGCCGCATGTGCCAACACACGTGTATCAATATAACGTGCAAACTTACTATATTGGCGTATAGATAATAGCATCAATCAGTGCTTGTATCGGCATTAATATAGGAAACGGGTGGAGGTTGGAAATTAATTGCACATTTAATAGCACGGTCCGGGGTGTTTCCATTATATCGGGTCAGTTATCTTTGTGACCTTGAAACGATTTTGTAACTTAGTATTACAATATACATTAATTGATGAAAAAGGATGCTTTGTTTATAAACCAAACCTAGAGACCGCTATAAACACCTAATAACGTCATATATTTATTTATTATTTTGGCGCAACAACGACAGAATATTGTACAATTATTTTTTAAAAAATATACTGAATTCCCGGTCAAAATAAATTTACAAATCATATTATTTAAATAAAATAAATAGGTTTGTGATGTCCTTGTCCTGATAATTTGATAAGAATTTCTTTAATTATATATGAATGTAGGGAAACATACCGGCGATTACTTTAAATTCTACTTCTGATTAAACTATTTTTTCACTTATGGCTACATATTTAGTAGGAACGAAATTAAATGGAGCCCAATCGTATTCACACCGATGAAGGAAGCCCACAATCGAGTTGTAATTCACTGAGCGTTATACAATTACATAATTGTGATTAGCAGTGTGCCGCCCGAACTCAGTCTGTAAGTATGTTATCGTGAAATGCCTACTCCTCGAATGAACAGTTTATATGCAAATAAGATTACAATTATATATTTGGAACCTTCGCCACGCTCTTGTTTTGCAAGACAAGGGGAGATTTTAATTAGAACTTAATCGATTAATAATGGCGGAGGCGCTCGTTGCTAAAATTTAATTTTTGTATTTAGTAATTGTATATTTTAGGTAATCAAAGAGTTTTACAGTGATACTAGAGTTCTAGAGAGACGCTGGAACTAGTTGAATAATACATCCTCTTCTAATTAATAATAGCTAAGAATGCGACAGGTAGAATTGCACTTCCGCATTGCAGCAATTGTGAATCGTTAACTAGAAACAGAATGATCTGTCTTAACTAAAATACTAAAATTCAGTCCTAAGACATAATTTGATATGAAAAGAACTAAACAACACTAAATCCATAAACTCACCTATTTAATACTTGAAGATTTCCGCGGCGGTCGTCTTCCGTTAGCTGTTCACGGCTTGACCCAGAAACCTCATTGTGCCGTCGCGTCGCGTCGCGTCGTTCGTCGATCGCATTGATAGCGCGCGATTCGCCTGGAGGCCTCCTACCCTCCTCGTATCGGTCTAATTTGCAGTCTCCGATGGGATCTTAACAATAAGCACTTGGAAACTGTTTGAACCGGGTGGAGAAACAACTACACTAATCACTAGAGCATTGTTTGACATGGATGCTTAATGAATGTGGCCTCCTCTGCTTTCTTAGAGAAAAATAGTTTTTTGGGAACACGTGATCTGTACGTTTAATGTGTCGTTATACATAATTTTACTCCTATGGATAAGGTCTTTTATCGAAAATTATATAATTTGGTATTAACATAAATAATTAATTGTTTCAAATGTATCAATACATTTACAAACAACTTCACAATAGACTAGAACAATGCTTTCGCATAATAATTATATCGCTGATGGCTTAATAAAGTTAAGCCACAGTAAGTATTCGGTATTCCGACAAAGTTGTAAACGAAATTCTGAGGGTAAGTTAGCCACTGCATAATTAAATAAGTAGTGAAAACATTAGTCAAGTTATCCGCTTTCCAGATATTCACAATGCATAAGCTCTCTATGTACTAAATGGGATTTGGAGTCGGTGGGAAAAATAATTGCTGTCCATTAGTCAGGTCGCTCGCGGCGGTCGAAGCTGCAGCCGCGGATACTTTGCAATGTTAATGAACCTTTGTGTGGATTATATTTTGAAGTCATGTATAAAACACCTAAAATATAATTTTAATTGTGCTTATAATTATTAAGTTGCAACACCCCTTTACTGTATACATATATGTATTTACTTCACCAATCCATGAACTTTAGTGGTGAATAATTTTTTAACAATGAAAATCTTTACTTTGGATTGCCTATAGACAAAGAGTAAAAATAAATTAACATTATTTTTCTATTTAAGTTAAAACTTTAATGATAAATTTCATCGGCGAACTACTCCAACTACGAACCTACTACGAAGAATATTTCTACACTTCGCTCTCTAGTTTACAGTTTAATCAAACTTTAGAATTCCTTCTACTTTTCCATTCCTTCTAGAAAACTATTCAATAAATAAAATCAAACCGTCGAAGAAGTTTTAAATAATAAAGAAGTTTAATGTTAAATACATACATGTGTACGAATACATAGAAGTCTTTAAATATAAAATTTTAATGTACGAACATTACCTTATTTATATTTTTTCATACACCAATAGTACCATTCGAGAAAATCAAGTGACGAATGCATGACAATGGAAATATGTTCCCTTGCGTAGGGAAGTTCTTCGGTCTCGTTGGAAGCAATTACGAGCCTCGAGAACACATTCAAATCCCACTAATTTATTATTAAAGGCTCAATCGCCAACTCGAAACCAAACTTAAAAATAGTATTTTATAGTAAATTCTTATAGACAAGTTTCCAATATGCGTCGTCTCATATTTGGTTTTCTCCTTTTTCTTTATTCACTTTCTCTGTCATCCGGCTTATACCGTTATCCTTGCTCGTCTTGTTTTCTAATCAGACAAGTTGCTACGGATTTTGGAATAAAAGGCATGCAAAGCTGACGAGCCATTTGAAAACATCCCATGGATAAGTAAAATTGCGAATGAAAAACAATAAAACAAAGAATTGAAAACAATTGAATTGGGGTTAGGTTTTTGTGAAGTGTTGTTTCAAGACATTATGGTATGTACTCGTTCTTTAAGTATACATTGAAAGAATTTTCAATCTCTTTATTTTAAAACTTTGTGAATAGATAGAACTTATTGAATAGTCCTTTTTTATAGTAAAACAGGCTAAGACGGATCGTTGAGGTGGTCTCAAAGGCTAGATGCCTGTGGGATACGGAGCGATGACCGGACCCCTCCTCTACCCCCGACCAAACCGTTCGATGAATGTCGACCGTAAATCTCCACAGTTAAAAGTAATTTTTGTAAGCTTTCCCAAACAACTTTGAAAATCGGATAAAATATTTCCACGCCATTTACGACTGTATTTTAAAGATATTGAGTGCTATTTGTTTCGCTGATCGGTTTTACATCGACATAGAATTTGCCTAAAGTTGCGAGTTCTAATGTTCAGATATCCGATATAATATCAGATATTTAATGATGGCGGGACACAAATGATACATCTGTGCCTAACAATCATTAGTGTAATATGGAATTTAGAAACATACTTGGAAATAATTGGAATCAATTATATGTATATTACTTGAGTCTGAACATTTTTTTTGTACATTAGGTATTTATCAGCCGCGCAATTCATAAGTTTTTAAAGTAACAAGATTACCCTCCAACATTACCTTTACTGCAAATGTACTGCATTGACAACAATGTATGTGTCTATTTGTCAGTAAGGTCGGTCGTATTAGATGCAGCTACCAGGTGCTTCTTGTGTTAATGTTACGTAACTAATGCATATACTGAATTCATAGCATATTATATGTAAATAAAGATAGTTACTTTGTCTATGTCTTGATTTATAAGTCATAAGTTATGAAAAATTGACAGTGCAGCTGGCTCACCTTTAACTTTTAGCTTAGCTAACCGAAATAGAACATATCTGTGCCAATGCTTTTACTGAAATGGAACGAAAGATTGGAAGCAAATATCACTGATGTGTCTGTTGTGTTTACACTGATATAATCTGGCGCTTTCTATTTCCGAGGGCAAGGTGAGATCTGACGGCCAAGTTGTCCGTTGGAGATGGGAAGTCAGTTACATATTTGATAGGAAACTCTCCGGCGCGCGCATCAACAATTCAGTGGGCCACTTACCTACCGACGCCCAGAGCGATGCTTTAACTTCTCTTTGACTGTTGAGTTGTCGATCGATGTTGACGTTTAATTCAGAATTAAGCTGTTGGGATGAAATACTCAACGTCGGGATATTGTTTGGGGACATCTGCTCTTCGGAGAGTAAACGGTTACGTGAATAAGGAGGGCGGCGCTGGGATTAATTCGTCCGCAGGGCGTTGAGATCTTGACGTGTATTTCATGGAAACTAATTTGTATTCTCTCGGTTGTACAATTAACTTATGCCTACTTATATCTTAATATGATTTTAGATCTTTTTGAGGGTCACGATAATTTCATATAGATCACTTGTCTACGTACTTTAATATAATTCAATTTGGCTGTAATTTGTTTAGAATATATTGATATTGAAGTCAAATAGTTTAAAGTAACGAACGTTTTCAATATAACAACTATATGTCGCGAGCTTTCAAGACAGCCTAACTGCTAGGGATACTAAGTTGCGTGTGATATGAGTTTGTGACAGCCGCCGGCTTCTACGAGAGTAGCATTTACAAACACGTACAGACGGCAATATCGTGCTGATACTGGACCCTTAAACTATTTTCGCTTTGCTTCCAATATTCTTGTATATTACATTTTTTTATAGGAAATATAATTTATGTTTTAGAATAATACGTTAATTCATTTAATAAATCTTTTAAAATATGCTTTTTCAGTCATTATTTCATGACAGTGTTGTTGACTTAAGCGGAACAAATTGGTATTTTTGTTTGTTGAATTGGAATCTGAGATAATGCAAACATGTTATATGATTGATATGCCAAGATTGATTACAAAGGTTAATAATTTCATAAAACTTTGAAAGAATTTACTTTTATACTACTTATATAGTTTTTATTGCTTTTGAAATATTTTATAAATAAAAATGGTTGCCAATTGCTGAATACGAATTCAATCTATAATATCGGAATTTAAAGGCGCCAACAATCAAAATAATTGATAGTTCGTCTAGACTTCTAGACAGATCGATCAATTTGAGATATAACAAGATTGCTAATTCAAATATTAGTTATTATTTTAAAAATATATGATTACTTATACCTGTTAATGTACATTTTTAATGCATACACCAACCAATATTATTTTCTTATATTCATTGTGTGTTGTGTGTGAGACTTTCTAATGTTTTAACAGAACAAGAAAATTTCATGAATATCTAACATGATTTTTGATTGATGGTTTTTATATAACAAATATAGCTATATAAATATGTCACAATACAAAATAAGACAATGGTTACAAATTACCGATATGAGAGGACACAAGCGTTCTTCAATAGACGGAACTCTGCTTACAATAGTGAGTGTTATTGAAATGAAGGAGCGCGCCTCCCGTCACCGATAACTACGACGAGCTTTTCCGTATTTCGCTTCCTTTTAAATTATCAACCTATTTTACACTGGAACGTCGAGATTTATTGGTTCCGATGTTGTGGAATATTATTTTTGAAATAAAGTAAAATAAACGAGTTTGAACGGATCCTGTAATAAAAGTTTTGTTGTAACTCATACTTACCTTACTACTTTGTCATACGTCATTTTAGAAGTTTTCATATTTCCAAATAATTTTATTTACAAAATTAATGAAATATTGTTCACGTTGCTATAATTGAAACTTTTTCATAATATTTTTCTAATTAATAGCGGCCTAATTAACATTTAACGGTTGGACGTCAAATGCACAGCCCATGATCATTAATTTTTCAAGAATCTCTTTACTCATCTTAAAAGAGAAAGGACTGCGAGGGAGTCATATCCAAAATTCTACCAAAACTTTGTCGTTCCTTCTTTCATTCTAGTTGTTTTATTCAAACTTAGTCTTTAGATTTTTTATTTAATCATTATAATAAATATAAACAAAATACCTTATATTTGTAATTATATGCAAGTATGTATTTCAATAATATTCCAATTTAAAATTGCACTTTGTGCGGCTTACTATCCTGTTTATTTCAATTATTTCAAAAGCTTCGCAATCTTAGCGGCTATTTTTTTTGGAAGTTAACGGACCTACCGTTTTCAAATTTGATCTATACTGGCTTTTATATTTTGACAGTAAACGCTATGGTGTCTAACGATCTGATTTATCTATTAAACTCAGGATGATCATTTAACTACAATAGACTCGCGTACCATTCAATGCCGAATGATAGTTCGACTTTCCTTAGCAATAATATTTATTGTTGTTCATGAATTATTTTTTAATTTTCATTTGTCAGGGCACGTTTAAATTTGCAGCTTCAAAGAAATGGGGTATGAGTCATTTATTTGTAACGGGCATTATATTTTGCGAGCGTGAGTTATATCAGCAGCGGGTATTCTGATCAACGCACAAGGATCGAGACGAAAGGATAAGAGGATTACGGCAACGGTCGGGGATTCCTGTTTGTTCGTTAATTTGCCCTTTGTTTTATAGTATCGCTACTAGCTTTTATTTCGTTTAGATTTGCTCCAAATTCAAAGTTATTTAATAATGCACACGAACCTGTCCGATTCATGAGTGTTGTTTAATAATTTACGATGTAATTTAATTGTGTTTTGTTTTAGGCTACGGAATTTATAATAAAGAAATATTATATAGTCTGTATAACATTTCAAAATGTTGTTGTAAAGGTAAATAAATTGTTACTTATGTAATACACTCAAGTGTTATTTTAAAATAATGAATAGTTATGAAATATATATAAAAGTATCATCTAGTGATGAGTGTGATTGTGCAGAAGTGGCATCATTTATCAGTCTGAAACGACGACTCTGGCACCTACATCGGCATTCGGCACTCGAAAGTGAGGCCATTAAGATTGAGGTCATCCACACCCTTTGCCAAATATCATCAGTTTTCAACTTGAACAATTTGTTATAAATAAATAATAAACATTAATAAGGATTTCGATGAAATTTACGCATCTCGAAACACGTCGAAGAAAATATGTTAGCTTATAAGTCCCAAAGACTCGAAGACAGTGGCATTGTCTGAGCACCAAGAAAGCAAACGGGCTAAACGAGTACATGACAATTAAATATACAGAAGCTTTTTTTTCACAAATATTCTCATATCACACAGTTATCGAGCGAATTCTCTACGGTAGACCTCTAAGCCACGCTCAGCAACTCACAGTCACGCCTTATTCGCGCCCGGCGATGATTGATTGACTAGGGAAGGGTTGCTACAAACATACCTATCGTGAGTCTCCAACGAAGACAACTTTGTACAACATCGTGTTAATTTGCTCTAATTAACTCGACATTCGATGTCTACAAACAGATCGATAGTTTTCTAAAGTTGTTTACTTACATTAGGGGGTTTGTATTTAAATCTTTCTAAATTTTAAATTAGGTATTTTGTTGCTTAATTCATCCAGTTATAAATGATAAAAGACGGTTGCTGTTATTCGAATGACTCTCTCCTAATGACGATTTCTTGATTGTTAATGTAAATATTTATAGTAGTAGGTACTAAGAGTAATGATATATTTATCAAGAAATTTATTTAAATTAAAGTACTCACTCGTATACAGAGGCGCATGCCCTTGTGCATAATGAAGTCTGCTCGAGACAACAGTTTGTCGTCTTATTTTCAAGAGCGAGCATGTACCACAGGGTGTGCCCCGCGCACTGCTATGTAGAGGCTTGATAACTAATTAATCACTGCTGAGGCGAGCGGCGTGATTTCCTGTGGGAGTGAAAAATACTAAAGATAAAAGTGAGAAGGGTCGGCGTCGTTCTGAGCTCACTGTCGCCACCGAGAGGTGCTGCCTGACGTGTTATTTTTTAACATGGTCTTGTTAATAAATTATCTTGTCATACAAGTGTTATGATAATGTTTTTGTATAACCACCTATTTAAAAAAATGTTTAACAAAATGTGCTTTAAAAGTAGAATTACCAATCTATTTTAACCTAAAATATGATTTTATACTGTCATGGAGGTTTTACTTAGATTGCTGTTTCTTGGTCATTTTCAGGAGACTTACCGTCGGTGGGCCTGCAGTATGATGGTGCCTCTGTGGGTAGAAGAAGGTGCGGACACAGAGGCAGAAGAAGGAGGGCGATCACGGCGAGCCCCCGAAGCCCATGCGGCACGTTGGAGAGCGCGACATTTGGAGCGCGTGGGACATCTAGATCGGCGGCGAGGTGGAGTTGTCGGTCGCTGGGTTCGCGCAGCGGCAGCGGGACCTGGTCGGCCACACACTCCTATCTTCCGACTCAAGCCTTGTCTCTCTGTGTGCCAGCTTGTCGAGCAGCACTGTCCTTACTTCCTCCCTGCGGATCGAGCACCCGCATACCCCACACAATACGCTGGCGAACCTACCTTCCTATGTCTCGGTAAGAGTTTAAATTAAAACTGTCTGGAAAAAAATGGAAAATGTTTGAATTGTTTACATTTTGATAGTGACGTAGAGAAAAATTACAACTAGTAATACATTAATAAAAACTGAGTTACTTTCATTTAAAGCTTCAAGTCCAACACGTATAGTTAGTTATTCTTGCCTAGGGTGAGAACAATGAACGCAAGCGAGCGCTCCCTGGGGCAAATTAGCCATGATTAGCAGCCTTGGCAATCCACCACCCGCCGCGTCTTGTGTTCTTGCCTTGGACATAGTTCAACTATAAAAGCTTGCTACACAAAGATTACATTTTTTACAAGAGTCGCTTATAATTATAGCATTGTATGCTCCCTGTAAGAATAATTATTCTATTAAATAATGTTGCATTTCAGATTCTCGAATACCTGAAACAGGTGAGCAAGCTAACAATTCAAACTATGGCACAGACGAGTGCTGTTACTGGCATTGCAAGGGTGGATTATGTTACAAATGCGAAAGTCAGTTAAGCGAACCAAGGCGACCGGAGGCTGAGAGGTGCGCTCCTGTCGAAGAGCGTGTGTCCGGCTGCTCGGTGCCGGCAATGCCCGTCGAAGAAGCTCCTCCGTCCTCGACATCACCAACGTCGTCCTCTGCTCAGCCCGACCTGCCGTCATCTGCAACTCGCCTGCAACCACCCATTCTTGCTCTAGCTGTCGTCATGCTCATGCATTGGCTGGTACTCCTATTCTGTGCAAGAACTCGCCGCGTACGGACCGCGCTTGTGCCTCTAGTGAATGTGCGTAACACGGGGTTATAGTTTTACGTTAACATGCGGAGTACTCCCGCAGTTCAAGTGCGTCGTTCTATAGAGAATACTATTAATAGTGTTGAACTTATGATAACAAATTATACGCGATTACGAGTTCGACGATCTCCGTGAAAACCCGTCGACTGAGGGCGCCTCGTATCGCGCACGTCGTCGTCGGGAGAACAACCGGTGATATAGACTGTAAGTTAATTATTTGTGTCCGAATATTAGAGACCCGTTATAAAACACCAATATGAAACGATGTCTTATGGATACCCATTGAAGTTTGTATGTTCGTGCCGTTTACTCCTGTCAGGAATTAAATGCATTTTGACACAATAACACCATGAAAACTCCTCATTGATTGTGTAATAGGTAAAATTTTATATTTTAAATAGAAATTTACAGTTGAATTGTTCATAGGCACTGTTTAATTTTTATTTTTGCTAACTAGGTTTTTTAGAAAACGTAAGTGAGGTGATAATAAAATTTCCAAACAAATACACCAACATTAAATAAATATAGTATTTGTTTCATATTTCATATTATAATATCTTTTTATTTTTATACGACAGTTTAGTATGTTCAATAGAATGATTATTTTAAAGGCAATGTTTATATTACGCATATAATAAGAGGGAATAATATATAAAGGAAGACTTCAATCAACTAAAGTAACGATCCAACATAAAATTAATAATTTGTAATTATTCACACGTATGTATTGCAGACGGAATTTGTGTATTTAAATATAGTACCACACTTTAATACTGAAGTCTCTTTTTTTATTATACTGACAATAGGTTTATTATTAACGTGATCGATTTAAGTTATTTTTATGTCTTGCCAAAGCACTGACGAGTGCTGCGACATGCTGCGTCGTAGTTAGTCCGATCCGCCCGACATTCGTGACCTCTCCGGCATCCCGCCTCGATGTGGCGAGCACTGCCGACACCGTCGACGTCATCACCACCATATTTGAAATGATAACTTTAAATGGCACAACCACTTGTTGAACTGATTGTTTATAAAAGAGCTTTTATTGTAGATAATGGCGAACGACTGCGGCGGAGGGTGAATCGGCTCGGGCGCTCATAAACAACTAATACTACTTATACGATAATGTTATTTAAAAGTAGTTGTTGTTTTGTGAGGGGTAAAATGTAAATATGCATATAATGGAAGTTGTATGTAATACTCGTATATCCGTCTTATGAACTATCAATCGCCACACAAGTGAATATGGTTGAATATGGTGTTTTTTATATGAATTGATTTTTAATATATATATTATTGTATATGTATATCGAGTCGATTAAATGATTAATGATAAAATCAGTCGCCACTAACATGGGTAAAATCGTTCGTATTAGGTTAACATTTGCTATTATGTTGTTTTACTTTTGATAATGAAGGGTGAAGGTGTCGTTGAGATGTTTGTGATCGAAAACAAGAGTATAATAATGGTTATTAAGACTTTATTGAATGGATATTTGTTGAATATTATCCTCTGGAGGGGATGTAGTTGTTGTATTCAAATGATATTGATAATAATATTAAGTAAGTTATTTTTTACGTTTTTTATCGTGTACGAGTACATAACGGCAGAAGTACGGTTCATTGTTTCCATTATATTACACATTTGATCGAAGCCACACTAACAATGGGTGCTAATGGTCTATTCAATTATTTATTATAATACACTTATTTCACTTTATATATGTATATTTCAAATCTCTAATCTTGGACGACACTCTCAAATTATTTCTACATTTTCTGAAATAACTTTACAATGTTAATAATAAACGCTCAATCAGAAATCATCAATCATATCAGATGATATCCCTTTGATCTCACCTTTGTTACTAGAAATATACATTTTGTTAAGTACCGTATTCGATATACAGATTCTGGTAAATCTTCGACAAACCGTTTGGTCTATTATAAATCATCTCATCTAATTCTTTATCTATTCTAGACTAAGACGTGGAGTTTTAGAAACGTATATGTTTCAATTCAAATTTATTACCACAAACAATTATTTTTATTAATAATTGCCAATCAAAATTTAACAATAATTATATATTTAATATTTTGTACAAGCTCCATCCGTCTTTATAGTTGAATTCAGTCGAAATAAATACAATTTAGTCTTAGTCTTAGAATAATATTTTTTTAGATTCGTCTTGATACAAAATTTGAGCACTCGTTAAAAGTACACGCTACCCGTATCTTCACTTTAAACAACTTCTCATTCAGCACTATTTGTCTCTCTGAATTAGATATTAAAGAGGACTTAATTAGGTGATTTTGAGTCTAAAAAGTAAACAACTATTTCTAACTAACTGTCTTTGTACGCTTTCTGTGGATTCAATTTTTGAATTGTCTAAGGAACAGGCCTATACATTGTGGTGTTGTTTTTGTTATAGATAGTAGGTTATGCTCGTACATATAGTTATAGAGAACGATTTTTGCACTTTAAACGAAACTTGTTAATTTATTTTTATTATTTATTGGGGAGTTTCCAACATGATAAATTACTTATAGCTCTCATTGCTTCGTCATTTATCGCCGCCAATAAAATCCAGGAACAACTTTAGTAATAAATATGAAGGAAGAACAATAAAATTATCTAAAATTGAAATGTAAAAGAGCTGTTATAACTATGAATTACATATTATTTATGACAATAAAATTCGGCTTATGGTGTCTATAAATACAGTGACGAAAATATAATTTGTAGCAAACATTTTCGTTCTAATAATGTGTAATTCACAATAACGTGGCAATGGATTGCAAAGCATACTGTAAATGAGCTTGCGGAAGATTATAAAGTTCAGTATACACATACTATATCTAAATATATTTAATGTAAATCATAGTTTCTGTTGAATGTTCGATTATAGTGTGACATTATTTTGTTTGCGAATGATATGCGTATGTTTTGATGTATATAATATACATATTATTATTATGTAAATGTAAACGCACAAATATTGAACAAATTGCTATTGTGGAAGGCGGTTTATGAAAACGTATGTACTTAGCTATAAACAGAAGACTACGGGAATAGAAATATGAAGCACGTAGACAACTCCGTAGTACTAGAGCTGAGTATTTTAAATAGGATATAACAAAATATAAATTGATTTATAGATTTTTTGAAGAGATATTTATGTTATTTTTAGAATAGATTTATGATAGTTCTTATGACAGCCGCGTAACACGGAGTGAACTACGTCGCTGTAAAATACTATTTCACGGAATTAATTAGATAATATTATATTTATGTGGTTTATAATTTAAGTAATAAATGTTATCTCCCTCCACGTTAGTACAAGTGCCACACCATTATTCGACTGTCACACGCGCACAAATACAATGTCGACATCGCACTTTCGGGGACATGCTATTATACATAGATTATCGCAAAATATTATAATGTAATAAATAACATAGCAGATACATTAAGATAGTATATAACAAACAAAACACCAAAATAGCCTTTAACGTAATGAATACTGTCCAAAACAATGTTAATGTTGGAAATTCTTCTTAGGATGTTATTTCGTTTATATTTTATACTATTAACCGACAAAAGTAAAGGGATAGTAAAGTGGTAGTGTTAATGTTTTTATTCGACAATTTCATGAGGCGTTGTATAATAATTTAAGAAAAGTATTAACACTGCCATGAACATGACAACGAATTGAACGCTTATCGTGTGTGTATTATGTATGTATGTATACATATATATAGATACGCAATGCCAAAAAGCACGCTTTTCATAAATTCAAATCAAACGCATAAGAATGAAGCTCACAAATTTCAACCTCTAATTTTAACGTTAATAAAGTTATTGCTTGCAGGAAAAGTATATTTTTTGTACTTTTACAATACAATAATAGATATAATATGTAGATATTTGTTTGTATAGGATTATTAGGATAGTAAAGCGATTGGCAACTAGTCCATTTTAATTACTGTCCGAAAAGGATTGGTGTCGATGTTGAATTTTATAAATTAACTTTAATATTAGTGGTTGAAATATAATGTTCAAAACAGGGCATAAAGCTATATTTTATGTTACAAACATAATTTATCTGAACATGGCCTTAATTTTAGATATATATGACGCGTCGTCGTACCTGTGTGTATGTATGTTGTATGAATATTGAAGTCCTAAAACGTAGATACTTCACACAGTTGTCATTTATATTGAAATTATTTTTCTAGATTGTATAGAAAATTGAATGTTACGTCATTATATTTTTTTTGTAAACTGATATTATATTGAGTTAAATATATTAGAGAAGTCGTGTTGAAGGAAATATGGGCGAAAGTCACAGACGCTTGATATATTGCTCAATATGCAGACTAAGGGAGCACTAGCCCGCTGAGCGAATAACGTTCTTTCTAGTGCCATCTCCAACATATTTACTCAATGTATTAAATCAGTTGTAAGGCTAGTGTTATACATTCCGGTCGTAACAATTATTTTTTTAGTACAATTACATTCATTTATAGTTCTTTACTTGGATTTAAACTTACTCTTCTATTAGAAATAAATTAGAAAAAAAAGGTTTTTGTCTTTTGTTCTACAATTTACTCTAAGTAAAGAACTGTAAAACATAGCGATTTAGTAATTAAATTAATTTGAATGTGTGAATATTATTATATCGACTTCAATATGAAAATATTCGTAAACTTTTGTTAACCTCAAATGCTTGGTCAATCCCCCGAAAGGTTACGTAGTGGATTTTGTTAAAAACCGCTTCTTTCACTAAATTATCTTAAGTTTATTTTTAAAATATAAATAATATAGATTTTGTGTACAAAATTATTTAGATGCAATTGTATTGTTTAGATGACGTGACCACTTTAGGATACTCCTTGCAAAATTTTCGATGTTCGCGGATAGAAATAGGTAGACTATCCTAAACTCTATTGTTTTGTTTATAATTGTTATTCTGTTGATGATTTTGTTCACGTTATGAAGTAGTTATTTAATGAGTACTTAGTGTTCTTTAAATTTTTGATGTTGTTTGTGTTTTATAGAATTTTGTTGTTATCGCCGTTAGAAGTCATAGTTTCAGTTTTATACGATTTAATAATTCTCGTATTTTTGTACTGATAATAGTTTACAATTAAAATAGAAATTTAGATGTTACTAAATCGATAACTACTTTGACATTGATCTCATATTATGTATTAAGTTCTAGATCATATAAATATATAAACACATCATACTTAACCGTTGCATTGTTTATAAATCATCGAATTGTCACTTTTAACAATAATTCAATTCTTGAACTCTTATTAGTTATCATTGAATCACTGTAATGCCTAAATGATGGTGAGAGATCTAGTATACTTAGATTAAAATCATTAAAATAATCTAAAAAATAACTAAGTAGGTGGTCGCGACACGTTGGACGCGACGCATACGAACACTGCCACCACGATGGGGCCGCTAATATATTAATATGATCTAGGATGATAAAGTAGATGTTTTCGAGTAGTGATCGTGTAATCCGTCTTATGTTATGTCTCGATCAAAGCAGAATTAGCGATGTCGCTAGTAGCCGACGTTCGGCAGATCGACGCGAGCCAGCAGGGCTCACAATTTAGTCACGTTGAAACATTGTAGACAGATTTTTACTTTTAAAATTTTATTTGCATTTTCCTAAGAATTAGTGTGAATGTAAGAGAGGTCGCACGAGCCTACGACCTTACGACCCCACGACCGTGTTATGAATGGAGATGTTTATTAAATACTATGTTTATGAAAAATGAAATAACGACGAAAATATTGTCATATAAACTTGTAATTACTAACTTAAGAGAATTTGTAGATATAAAATTATTGGAGAACAAGAAAACGTTAAATAAATCAATTAAAAAATAAGTTTGTATTTATTTTAATTTTGAACAACCTTTTAGCAAATTATTATTTTTTGTTTGAGAACAACTCAGGCTAATAAAAACGACAATAAAATTAAAATTGTCAAACACTTTTAATACAAAAGTCGCTTACTTCAATATCACACTCGTATTACTTACATCATCTATTTATAATAATATAAAAACTATGACTTCGTATTAAATTACATTCGCTTGTATAAAAGGACACATTCATCATCACAGCACTGAGCTCGTTATTTACAGTACATCGAGAAGTGGCGGTCACACAATCACAGTACGAGCGCTCGCGGCACGATCTGCGGACTTAATGTCTATATCACAACCACACGCAGGCTAATAGCACCATAGAATTCTGAAGTGGAGTCACTGTTACATCATTTTCAGGCGCGCAGTAACAACTTAGAGCAAGCTACCACTACTAACGTCAAGACGAATGATGTCGACTTCGGTTCAAGCAGCCCCGATCCATTGTTGTCGCTTGATCCATCCGCTGAATCTGTAATTCATGTCAATGAGGAATATAAGTAACAGAATAGTGAATAGAGTTGGCGTCTGTGCCAGAACACTACTGCAAACAAGTGACGTGTTTGTTGAGAAGTTTTTGTACCGTAAAGTGCGAAACATTTAACATAAAACATAAAAGGAATATGACAATGAAAATGAAAAAAGCTTATGCATTGTTTCTTGTATAACACAAAGTTACAATTTAAAATAAGTACTACACAATTATTTGTATGAGAGATTATGTGAAATAACCTCATTAATAGAAACAACGGATAAGGTGCGAATGAAAATAAAAGAAAAACCTACAAAATTGGTGGAGTAGAATCACGGCGGAGGACGGTCGTGTCCTCCTTTAAAAGGGCATGGAAGCCAAGTAAGTGCATTACAAGTTACAGTCTGGCTCCACCCGATTGTACGTTGACCACTGAAACATGAACTTGCTTTTAGCAAGAATAAACTTCTGACCGCAACCCGACATTCTAACTACTCCGTTCTATTTACACATGCATTGTGCATAACTACGTGCATGTCCTGCGCCTTGCTCTTTTATATTTACAGAACGCCAACAATAATCATAATCGAATGTTTATTCTTAAATAAAAGAAGTATAAGCTCAAAGAGGTTTATTATTAATTGAATTTCATAATAGCTATTCTATTAACAATTATATCAATTAATGAACTCTGATTGAGCCATCCGCGCATAGGCCAATACACCTTAAACGTCGCGCGTGACTACTTTTGTTCAGGGAAGCGCGTAAAGGGATGGTGAACAAAATCAAAAGTATTTGTATGAAATATTTATAATTATTGATATTATGAATTTTGTTTTTGACGTGCTTTTTTGTATAATTAACTCAATGGATTGGGCTCGTAATTATAAATCGAATGTAATAAGCAGAACATGCACCTTTTTTCAGAACTTAAATTGTAATTAACATGCTCAAACATCGGAAGTTAGTTACAAAAGATATTAAATCTAAATAATTATATTATCACCCCGTATTCTTTTGTTAAATGCATTCCGAATAACTCTTTAAATAGTGCAATAGTGTTTTATGGTTCTCAAACTGTGAATTAATTTAAATTATTTATTTATAACACCTTACGTGTAATTAAAATGTGGTCCCGAATGTAGATGTCTTATAAAGTAGATGGATGTTTTGTTAAGACGTATATCCTGATTCTATTCTTCCCTTTTTCTAAAACCGTACGAAAACTAAACAATGTAACGGTTAAATTATTTTTACCCGAAACCGTAACACGCTATGCAAATACTAATATTCCCTTACAAAATACTACTCCATCACCAATCAAAAATTTCAATCATAAAAATCAAAAAATTGCACCTAAGTAAATGATAATAATTGTGGTAAGCATTCCAAAAAGCATGCAAGTGATAAGCTAAGCAAGCCGTAAGTGTGTGTAGAAATTGGCGTCGTGCACATGCAAATTGCTTGAAGGAACAAAACGTACAGTCAGCAGGTGATACGCTGGCTGCTACAAGAATCACAGCTTATATCTATAATCTCACTGGTAATTGCATATCTTTTAATTCCCCTATTTATCTAATTGAGTCTTTGTTTCTTTATATTATTCTATTTACAATGTTCAGGAAGGCTTCTCCGAGACTATTTCCTAAACCAGAAGAATGATCTGGGTGCAGATTTTATACCTAGAAAAAGATAAACACAAAAACACACGTGACAAAAGTTGAAATGTGAACTCACAAAGCCCGACACCACTTTACGCTGCCCAGCACATTTTCAAAATGTTCTCTTATTTATTGTCCAGATTTTTGGACAGCTTTTGCTGAGCAGAGCCAAATAGTTAAAAACATGAAACAACTCAGTACACAGTGCAGACTGAACAAAAATCACTTTAGTGTCAATTAAAAAAACAAGTGAAAGGGTGAGCAATTGTGATTTTTAAAAATTTTTATAAAGTGTGGTGGTGACTACGCTTCTCTTTAAAAAAACTTTAGCATTACATTCTTCGCAGGTGGGTTCAGGTACTTCTCACTGCAGCGCCAAATTTATCCTTTAAATAAGTTACCGTCCACCATTCTCCAAAAGCTAACAGCAAGCGATTAAATTATTAATTTGTTATGCCACAAGTTTTAGTATGAGTAAATTTATGTTTTATATTAGTAATGTTAATTTAGTATTTTGTTAGTACTTACAAATATTAAATAGAAAAGAAAATTATAGAAAAGGAACTCCCACGCCAAAGTATAGAGCCATAGAGTCAGTGATATTCCGGAAGTATTTTAGAAATGATTTTCACTACAATGTCTAATTATTATCACACAGACCTTTCTCACAAACTATAACAAGATACAAACAATAGACAATAATAGAACAAATAACAAACACTAAACTACTACACATATAACATTGCGGAGTTGGTGACGGACGATTTCAAAAACATTTATCTCGATACGATAGAAAAAATGCACTAACAAAGAGTAAAACATACTCAATGTTAATAAATAATTATAAATTATATCTGCATTATGATTCTGGGCGCAGTCCACAGCGATGGGGTCCTGAACCTACCTGCGTCGAATTGTATATCGCCGACATCATCTTCCTCAGATAGGAAGGTTCCATCTGATATGCGCGCGTTACCTCCAATGGTGCCTTGAGGTGCTGATTTGCAGCCTAACCACCAGAATGCTGTCGATCTAGGGAAAGCTGGATTATCTGTGTCAACCTGTAATTACATATGATTGTTAAACAATTCTTAGGTAAATAAAACACACTATGAATGTTCTTACTTTGAAAGTTCTGTCATTAAACCGCCAATAAGAGCCTCCCTTGAAGAAATACGTATATCCATTTGTGTACTGTAAAGCAGCATCAATGTTATCAGGTATACCAGCCCAGTTTGATATTTGTTTAGGGAACGTTGATTTCACGGGAGGTCTTTGAGTAGGGTCGTATCTCCAGAATTTGGAGCCTTTGTAGAAATAAATCTTGCCATTCCCAGACCATACCAACGCAGCATCGATGTTATCAGGTATCCCTGTGAAACCTGAAATAAAAAGAAAGTTGGATGAAATTCATTCTTTAAGACGGTAAATATTTATGTTATGATTGTTACCTTCACTGATATCCTTGGGGTAAGTTCCATCCATTTTCTGACCATTATACCTCCAATACTTAGATCCCTTGAAGAAGTAGGTTTTACCATTTTTATATGTAAACGCAGCATCTATATTACCAGGCAGACCAGGCCAAGCTCTCGAAATTAATTTAGGGTAATCAGCCGCAGTACCATCTTCAGTTAATCTCCAATAATGTTCACCTGAAATTATTTTACTATTTGTATATTCTTCTTTCCGGTTAAAATCGTCAGGTCAAAATATATTATTATTCCTAGGCTCAATTGCTGATCTTAAAACCGACGTACCTTTAAAAACAAAGGTGGCACCATCAGCTGAGTTAAAGATTGTATCAATTCTAGGATCAGCACAGAGAGCTGCGTCTTCGATTGTTGGTGGTTGAGTAGAAGTCCGTGGATTTGTTGGCACTGATGGACCTCCTATATCATTTTGGCTTTTACGGCCATAAAGAGCCTGTAATAAAACATATATTTGAATAATAGAAACCGGTGTTTTGGAAGAGCAATGTTGAATGCAAATGAGTTTACCTGTATTCCTTGGATATCATCCAGATCTAATTGGAAAGTTGGGTCGAAGCCGCGATAGAAAGGAGCCATCAAAGCTGACCTTACATCACTATGACTTAAACCAAGCGAGTGACCAAATTCATGAGCTGCTACCTGAAATATTAAAATAATACATCTTTTCCTTTTATTATAACAATATAAAGCTAATGTGAACACTATTAAAAAATATATTATTGCGATCACATTTGGAACTAGCTATAAAACGAGTATAAAATTTACCTGGAAGAGATTGGTTCCTCTATGAGAATTAATGGACCACATTTCAGCGTCATCGAAATGAGCATCACCGCCATAAACCTAAAAAAGGAAAATTTTTATTTATAAGTGACTAGTACCGATTTTATTATGATAGATAAAAATAATATCGTTTGTTGAGGATTAGGTAAATGTCACGCTTTCACTTATTATAATATAAACTGAGTTGTTATGTGAAGTAATGGGATAATATTTACTTCCGCAACTATTTGATTTACAAAAAAATAAACACCATAACGCCCTATTAACTTGTGTAAATGGTTTACAAATTCATAGCCTACGGTTTTTAAAATTCCGACATATTTAGCAGTGTACTAAAATATTAAAGCAATTTTGTCACATTTTTACATTGCATTAAAAATACTGGAGAAGACGTGAGG
This sequence comes from Tineola bisselliella, assembly GCA_028551675.1. Lineage (NCBI taxonomy): Eukaryota > Metazoa > Arthropoda > Insecta > Lepidoptera > Tineidae > Tineola > Tineola bisselliella. Next base: position 297,911 of record JAPWLS010001151.1, read on the forward strand.
AATGTGACGCTACGATGATTGGTTTGGCGGACCAATATAAATATAAACTATTTCACATAGATTTCGTTTGGCTTGATTTCTCAAGTATATTTTTTGTAATACCTATATTTAAAAAAACTGTAACACAAATTTTAACTTATATTTTACTTACAGGAAAGTAAGCATGTGCAAGAGTTCCCCCAGGACCATCAAAGGGATCACCATCTCCATGTTCTCCTTTTTCAAACCTAAAAATTGTTCCATGAAGCGTTAATAAATAATTTGGTCTTTGCAATTTATTCTAGGGATTCTGAGTGAGTATAAAAATAAACTTAATATAAATTTCGGATCCATTAGAATTATGCTTCCGAGAGGTCGACGCCGTGATCTCGCCTTTTCGTGGAAGTACAATTATTATTTACAAGTAAAAGATATTATACAGAATTTAAGTAATTATTTGCACGTGATGGAATGCAGTTTTACATGTGCGTTTGACCTTGCTTGAATTTCGTTATATCTTAGGTAATCTTCTTTAAACTAAGTCTTAAGTCTCAAACCTTTTATAAATCGAAACTATATTTTCGATATTGTGTGAAAATGTTAAATATTGTACCTGACTTCAATATGTACTTGTCCAGAGCGTTTCTGTGTAAAAGTAAGGTCAGTATAATCCGACCATACGGAAAAGGCTTTCGCTAACTCGGCGTCCACTTCTGCGCGATTTAATCTTGATGGATATTTAGATATTTTATATGTTAAATTCTTCACTCGCCATCTAGAACCTGTGACAACACAATATAATTTTTATACATTTTTTAAGCAATTACTATTCCAACCGCGCGCCCATAGAATGAACAACAAATTGTACTGACCCTGAAGAGCATATCGTTTTGCTCTCGTGTCTCCAAATCCTACTTTATCCCGGACACCACATCTTGGCAATGACATCACTTTCGCAGTGTCACTGTCTAATTCACCTAAAAATATATAAAACTTACAATTAAACCAAATAACTAATTAATAGATAAATAAGTTAAACTGTTAATTTTGTAACTAAGAACAATATAGATATTCAATTCATATTGTATATAAATTCTACCTAATTTAAATGAAATTTTTGCATTTAATTTCAATACAATGTAAAATGACAGTGACCTTTGTCAATGTTCACGCCAGGAAATTTTAGCGCTTCTAAAAACGAGTGATCATTGTTTAGACAGGAAGAACGCCTATTTATGACTTGTATAAAAGTAGGTACCGTAGTACAATTGTTCAAGTACGTATCAATGGTTAATTTATTTTACTTTATCAATCAAAACCTGTAAATAGGATGTTATAAGCCTAGGCGGCTTAATCTAAACCTTTTAATTAAGTTGAAACATGTTTATTATTTATGACGATGTTTTGTGTAAAGAAAATAAAGGTTAATATAATAGAAAAATAAGGCGGTATATAAATCTACATTATCGTGATTCATTTATGCGTGTATGGACAACAATTTGACAAGAGAATAATGTCAAATGTTAAATAATGCACGCGACGGATGCACGCACATTGACCACCCATACACGTATTTTATAACAGCTAATAATGCCTTATTCGATCATAGCTAATTTTTAAATTTTAAATATTTTACCAATATGATTCAACTAATTTAAATGACCTTTTGCGGCTTCCGAATGCGTTATTGTCATCATGGTTACGTCGAGACTAAATTAATTTAAAATAAATGCAAGTAAGCAACAAAAAGATTTTTAAATTATTAGTTAATATAAAATTCTTAGGAAATTATATTTTAAATAATATTTCACCGCCGTTTTCAGTTAAATACTTACAAAAAAAAAAACTCCACATGACGTTTTTATTTATTGAATTACAATGTTAAATAAAAATCTTATCTTTATATGCATAAAGTTCATATTAACATTATTTTACAAGGATATATATTTTCTGCAGTACGTATAAAAGCGGGTAGTTAGTGAAGGCCAAGGTGATACCTATGTGGGTTAACACTAATTACATAACTCTAACCTACTAACGACGTAAAGCCTTCTTATTATGCGTTTACGTGTTTATAAATCTCGAGGAAAATCGTGATCAATTGGACAAAACGGTTTACTTGAAACAACACTACATTGTTTAGAATATCTATTGTTTATCTTATTAAGACACTCTTGCCAAAATTACTTTTAAATATTAAATTCTTAAAAAAATACTAATTGTTTAAATAGCGATATACAAGACAAAAGTCCGTTATCATAATGATTAGATTAGGACGTACAGCAAATATATAAATTTCAACGACTGTTTTTAACTAAAATGTTGATTATTCATGACAAAAAAAATACCAGTGGCATTTAGTCCAGCAAAGCTCTGAAATTCGGCGATAGCGTTCTTCCAAGTTTGTTCATCCATGAGATTGCTACTGGAAGGGTTCCGTAAAGATGGATTAAGATAACCATATTGTGATAAATACATCTGCAACAAAGAATTATAGATATAAATTTTTATTACTGTAAAAATGAATAAAATTTTAAATAGTAGGTACTATATTTTGCTGGTTATATATTTGATATTATTTCGTGTCTTGTGTCGCATAATGATATGTGCGGATCAGCAAGAAGACGGCAGCGACCTTGTGAAGGAGCGTCCCGACTGAATCGCGTGCGCAGACTTGCAATAAGGCATCGATAAATACATAAGTCACAAACGATTCTCGACAATCAAAGCCTTATCTACTATGCGTTAGGGGCTTAATTTGTGTGTAAATTTGTTTATCTCTATGTCTATAATTTAAGGAAGTCGTCAATTGAACTTAACCGCATAACAATGATGTTAATAAACTTATGACAGACGCCTCTTTGTCTTTACATCTTCTATCATAATCTTTAACAGAATTTTATTGAAACTTAAATAAAGATTATCTAGACAAGGAAATGCATCGTTAAACCAATCAACTAGTTTAACGATTCTTGTTATTTTATTATTACATTAAAGATTGTGTGGGGATGTACGAATAAATATGTATATACACAAACACATATAATGTGTTGACTGACAACAAGACACCTAGGCTGTTTCGATCTGAAATCCTATTCGGGACTTCAAGTAGGTATTGGTATATATGTAGGTAAACAGTAATTTGCATTTTCAAGTAGTTCATAAAGAAAAATCTCAGATAATTGTTTTATACTAAAAAAACGCATTAAGTAATAAAATAAAACTTCTATATTATCAAAAAATCTTCTATTAGTATGATTTATGTGTCCAACTAATCTGTATTCTTGTCACGTGACGAAATTTTTGAACATTCAATTCGTATCTTTGGCAGGAGTGTCGGCCATTGACACAAGTTCGAGGACGGACAACTGCCTCAAAGCTCATTGGCCTATCGTAGAAGAAATTTCTAAAGATTATAAATTTATTTTAAAACATAGTATTAATATAATATGGTCAGGTATCTCTACAATTAATAAACTGAATTTTAAATCGGAATCTTTGCAACGTGATATGCGTTTCAATCATTTTATGTGGGATTAATTTTCGGCAGAACAAGATGGAGGTCATTATGTTCACTAATAAGTAGGTAACGGTAGGAGGCAGATACCGCCACAGCCGCCGGCGATGGTCCACATCATCTGAACCGGCTCGTCCCAAAGACCCACTTTTGCACCGTGCAAAATCATTTCAATAACAGAACGGTTTTTGTATGCAAATCATTTTTAATACGCAGAATTTCGTGCGCAAATTTTCATAACTCATGAAGTATTTATTTATTTATGGCACATATGTACATATACCTGTGTATATCTTTGTTGATAATTGCAATAAGTTAAATATTTCATTTATGTGGAAATTACTAGATTATCGGACTATTACACGAGTAAGTAATGCTGTGTAATGTTAGTTATGCTGATACTTAATAATGGTTGTCATTGTTACGTATTGCCGTGGATCATGCATAATATAACTAGCTCACGTTATCGCCCATTACATCTCATCCCTAAATTACATTAATGTCGCAGGTCAAATTGCTAAATCTGCTTTAATTTCAAATATTACATATTTATGTCAATGTGAGACAGTTGTGTACGTTTCTTTAATTAGTTTAAATATTTTTCGTTTGTTATTATTCTTTTTTGCAATTGTATTTCAATATACTTATTATTATTTTATTTTCGTTAAAAGTATTAGTAACTATAATAACTAATATATTACCGTCTATCGGAACCATATTTCATCATTTCAAAACTCTAAAAACTATTATGTTTCTGCATAATTTTTAATTGAACTGAATTTTGAGAATATTTTTATTAAAATCTTATAGTAATTTCATAAAATGTCAGATTTTTCAAATTCCGCCGCATGGAATAGGCAGACACAGTTTCACGGCCGCCGCGATCGGTTACCAGCATAGTCGTCATCTAACAATCAGTCACGACATGCCTTTTCGATAAATGCACTGTGTGTACGGAGTAACACGCGTCAGTCATACTATAACGTATTATTTGTAATTTATGGTAAATTATTAGTCTCGTACAAGATTTATACGAAGCTTCATGAATTTTCTTTTAATATTGAGCTATCACTTTATTTTTAGGTTGAGTCCGTTTACATTGGTATCGACCGAGATTTTTAAGGATTCTAGCACGAAGATTACAAATTGTAGTCCCATATACCTACGTACCAAATCAGCTACGATCGCTCCAAAGTATTCCGTCTACACTATTCTTAAAATTAGATTGATTTACAATATATATAATTATCGCTTATTATTCGATTATCTTATATTCACTATAAAACACTCTCAGCGAAACTCCTCGTAAACTTACTTTACTATTAATTTTAAGTCTACAATTCTGAACGAGTAGTGTTTGTGTACGTGGAAGTATTCCAACACTTCCTAGTATATTGAGTAATGTTTTAATCATTTCGTCTTGGAAGATTGCAGGATTTATTACCTACATACGATTTAATATTAAACAAACAAGAACTTTATCTATATTAATTTAAAAAGAATAAATTAAATATGTAATTAAGTAAAAATCAAACATGACTATATAATTTCCTCATAAGAACGAGCTTTAATATTAAGTGCATTTGAGTTGAAAACGTAACAGGAAACGTTTTCAACAACAACAATCGTCACTAATTTATTATTATTACAAATATTATAGAAATTATATTATACAATGTCATGTGTCCAATACGAATAATAAAGTGGACGAGCAATAAGATCATTTCAATGCTAATGACCTATTAAACTCACGATCCTAACACCCACGTAAGACAATGCATCTATATTTATGCTTAAGTAGATATCGCCTTTATTATGGCTGGCCTAATCATTGAGTTATAAAATAAACGAAAGCTCTATGCCTTAAAAATAATAAAAATATACGCATACTCTTTATAATCCATACAATTTTAATTATTGCAATATACAAATAAAACGACGTTTTTATACCGTATGAGGCGTACATTTGGGTTAATACGTTAAAGAAAAAATTGTAATGTCCTTTAAATAGAACAATTGTTTTTTGTTTAACTGACTAGTTTTTATTGACATTGACAGGATGCATTGATTGGGCATAGAGTTGCCATGAACAACTTTATTTTATTTTTTCTAAAACTATTCATCTCATATAAATAAATATCATCGTATCAGTCACATCAACAATTCTTTAATTAACTATAGAATGTAATAAATAACATCAAGTATTTAAGTAAACAAAGACGTAATTTCAAATTGAACTATATCAATAAGTAACCACAACGTGTGTTCCATAATTCTACAATATATTATAAAGTAATTGCATTAAATATTTCTAATAACAAAATGTTAATAATGCAATGATCTGATACATTTTGGTGTAACTGCGCAAGAGTTAACTCGTGGATCTGTTAATGCTACGTCGAATATTGAATTAGATCACGACATCGGCGACCAACATTACACAAGGCAGTTGCTCACGTAACGTGTAATATAAAATAATTATCTTAAGTATTATAAGTAAGAAAATAAAAAAGACTTTTGCACTAATGTTCTGCAAAATAAATAAAATTTGAACACAACCACGATCAGACGCTTATTTTTAAAACCTGAACTTATCTTTTATTTTCACTTATAATTTAGTGTTTCTATTTTCCGTCAATGAATAATTTGCCAGCAATAACTATAAAAGTCTAATTAACCATTTCTTATGTATTTTGCGGTTAAATTGACGTAAAGATAACACATCCGAAAGAGTTAGTTTAATTGTAAATAAATAACATTTAATGACTAATAAGTTCAAAGTCACGAACGCGGTTCATACTCATAGGTGATATGTACTTTCGATATGCGATTGGTGCAAATGTTGTTGCTAACTTTAGGCAGAATCTCAGAATTATTTTTACGATTCCGATCGTGATTTCTCCCCTCTAATGAATGTGGGCAATCTGTCATCATTGTTATTGTAAATACTTTTAATTAAATTAATTTATTTATAATACTTTAGATCGTGCGCCGCTTCAGGAATGTGGACGCTCGTGAAGTAAACAAGGAAACTTCCACCTATCAAAGCAAAAAAACAAAAGCAAGATTACCAATTATTATGATGTTATCATTTCAATTGCAACTGCGATGCATCTTAGAATATTAATTTTGCCACAGTCAGTATGTTCGAAATAAGCTAAAATGACAAGATCCCTGTGTTAGGATCGCCCGGAGCAGCCATTCAGTCGCACACGCAAAAGGATAATTGTGCGCTTAATTAGTTACAATTACAAAGCAATTGTCAAAAGATTAAAATAGAATCTATCGCGTGTGAACCCTCACATTTTCCGCCTTAGAATGTGGAAAATGTATTTTTTCTAAAGTTAGTCAAGTTACTACATCCTTTGTCCAAGATGCTCACGCGCACAGAGACATTGTGTAGCTTTTCATATATAATAGACTATGACCTCCTGATTGCTCTTTAATCATGACTCCATTTACACGTGTATGTGTAACTATTGATAAATCATCTTCTATTATGGATTTCCTCTAACAGCCATAATACAAAATTGTATTTTTACCATAATTATATAACTACATATTACATAATATTATAAATATGGATGTTATATGCGATTGTGTTTCGTAACATAATAATGATTTCAATGACAATAACAGCGACAAACAATTGGATGTCATCGAATGGTAACATTAGCTCGTCAACAATGGTTTGTGGGAGACGCAGCGGCCAGCGGACGGTCGACCATGGCGCGGTCGCTGAAGGCCGCAACGCGCTTCCTGCGTGCGTGAGGCGCATGCGTCCCTACAGCCATGCATCATCATCATCTATCAACAGCAAATCTTAATGATTTTGTCACCTTGGAAACAGTTGTAAACACAATACACCGTTGTACACATTCACTAGTCATCTCAGATTTAACTTGTTAACTATTCTAATTGCATCGAGATGAGATAAGGCATTGCAAAAAAAAAAGAAAACTTTAGTTGATTATATAAATGGAGCTAATATACATAAATATACCTAATATTATTCAAGAGCCGTTACACGACGAGTGTAAGTGACTATTACGGTATTGGCTTGGTCACCGGGTCGCTTTTTGTATCTTACAATTAGGTTGTGCTGACAAGAGCATTGTTCGGTGACCAGTTTATCACATCGCTTACAAAACCTCACTAACACTAACATACTTAACAACAAATGAAATTATTTATAATAAAAAGAAAACAAATCATAAGAAATGTTTATTTAAATCTTCTACGAAATACGCAAAAATGTTGTTTTGTCGAGTGCAGGATCATGATTCGTGACTAGGGTTTAATAAGTGTTGCGGTCAGTGGCTTGTAAAGTTACTGCTAAAAATATTTTATTTTTCGTCACGTTTATCTCGAGGCGAGTCGCGAAGTTCGCGGAGCGCCTCTGTCATGATCGAGAGATACGCGCTTCCCGAAACGCATATCAACAACCTCCGTTGACAGTTATGTTTGCCTAGAATGCAGATCACGACATGATGGTCACAGTGTTTGAATTGATCATATTTTTTACAGCCATGTTAAATGTAAATCTTTAAGTAATGAAAAAATTGTACATAAAAATAGTTTTTATTGTCGCATAATAAAAAATATTCAATTCGCCCATCATTATTAATCGTTGATCTTAGAAAATAATTTGTGCCGTCAGTTCATTGTTCTTAGGGCGCAGGAAATTTTACGAGATATGTCCGTTTGCGCGGACATGTTGCGAATTTTATATTACATTATTTAGTACTCGTAGCCAGCGATGACAACAAAGAACCTCAGGTCTTTAACACTTTCTTTGTCTGTTTCTTACTTACAAGGGAATGACCCTCTCAAATAGTGTACACTGCTATTATACATAACTGTTCGTGAGGAAATGCGTTTGTTGTACTTATCGAATGTAGATAATGTCAATTTTACTTTTTCTTACTATATCGTGACTGAAATGATCAGGCGGTCAATGAGATGCGTAGGTAACCCGTCTCCTAGTTACGATTCCATTTATTCGATATTTTCTTTTTGGGTTTTTGTGTGAAATTAGAAACATGACGATATAGCGTTACGAATATATAGATTAGTAAACCACAAAAATTCGATATTAAATATTTGTATTATTACTTCTAACAGTTGATATTGATAAATGACGTTTATCATTGAAAATTCTACATAATTTTACCCTAATTCCCCGTACGTGTGAGGATTTTCCCACATCTATACAAGTCACCAGCTGTCATGTTTGTGGGTATAATTATGTTAATCAAAGAGTATTGAATGACAATTATCTTTTTAGATCACAAACTTGTTTCTTTATACTGGCTTTTAACTTATTATTTAATTGGGTTTATCCGCGCCATTTGTGTTTTTTTATGTTATTGGAAAACCTTTGGGAGCCAATGGATTACACAATCAGTGGTTCCCTCATAAGGGAGCCCCAGTCATAATAATGTTATCATATGGACATAATTAATAACTTTGTTTTGCTAATAATACTAATAGTAACATTTTGTAACGCGGAGATCCCGGGTGTGTGTAAGCCCAAACAAACGGCCTGGGTTGTCCTTGTCCTCATGCCCATAGCACACGATATCCTACTTTATGGTCAAGCTACTCTATTATATATATTTTTTCTTTGTAGACCGCTACAAAGCTATTCTCCTTTCGTTTACCCAAACAATAGATATTATAAAAAACAATATAAATAATAATGAAACTGTGAAATTATCATTGACATTTTCACACAGAATGATTAAGCGGGTCAATCTTTATCTTAAAAAATAGCTCACCCTTGAACATTGAGTTATATGTACTAAAGAAGATATTTCGAACAAAATCTATGTTAGCAACATTCGACTTTGTTAATAGACCAGATAAAGCACAATGGTACTATATTCTACATTTTAATGAACATCTTATACAGAAATATTTGATTCGCTGGACCATTTTCCGTAGCATAACAAGTTTGTTCCTGACGTTTTCTCTAGTATATTTTACTCAATGCCCTTGAAATGTTAATATTTTTTACCTTTGACTTAAGATATAAATGTCTTTAGAATTTAGCAAAATCGATCATAGTCAAACCTATCAAGTTCATGTTACAAAACTCAGATACTATGTTTTCAAATGTTACGCTTGATAGTTAGGAATATTCCTAAATAAATAATTTAACTTAAGGTGTATGTAAATAATTGTATTTTTATTAAATTATTATTTTTTTGTTTGCAGTAAGTTTAGTACAATGCCATAGTTGAGTCATTCATTTAGCTAGAGTCAAAGCTTTAACTGTTTCGTGTATATATTTAAAAAATACAGTTAGTAAATGTATTTAAAAAGCTCTTTTGGTTCTGACTAACTTATAACTGTATCTACTTATGGTGAAGGTCGGCTTTAATCCAATGAGAGACAAAATGTTTTACCTTTATTACAAAAAAAATAATGTTCACGAATGTGTAAGTATACGGAATCGATGTAAATAAAATATATGTTGTTTTTTTTTTTCATTTTTCTCTTCAAATCTAAACTAGAAAGTTTTAGTAAAGGTTCCATTACTACTAAAAATAATTGAACACGAAAACTGAAGATTAGGTTGCATGGCCAATGGAACCATTTGCTTTCAATAAAACAACAACAATAATGAAAATACTGTTGTTTTTCTAAAATAACATATTTATATTTAGAGTGCCATATTACGAACTACAACTACGTTAAAAATAATACAAAATATGATAAAATGTCTGTATATGCTTTATAAATACTTAAACTGATATCCTAGACCTTAACGTAACCTAGAACAATGTACCTAACTGATTACCCGTTCTTACTATGATTCATTCACATCACATTTCCAAGAATCGCCGTGAATTTTATTGCTATTTCCGACAAAACCTCGTCGTGACATACAAATCTCGTTGGTGATTCAGAAGTTAAGATTACTGACAACAGATCTTCTAATTTACGTAACCGGCTAAGTTATTATAAGAATTCAACATATTATTTAATACTAAGATAACTTTATGCACAAAGTTTAAAATAATCTGAGAACTATATATTCTTAAAATGAATTAAATAACGGTATAAAATATATAAATTTAACAAAATAAATTTTCACTTTTTTAATTATGAATAAAACTAGTTTTTACTGTGGAATTCGACTTTAAAGGTGAAAACTTTAGGAAGTAAACAAGTTTTAAATTAAGTAGACATCAACATTGAATAGTTAAGTGTCAAAATTATAATAAACGTGTTAACTCCACAGGTAAGTTCTAATATAAATAAAAAAAGTGTGACTCCGTATGCCGAAGTAAAGACAAATATATCTTTATGACTCAATATAACATTCAATGAGCAACTTCCTTTACAAAATAGAATTTTAATCTAATCTTATACTTCCGTCATTATGTCCGAACAATATTTGGAACTAATTAAAAGGTAAAAAGATCTAGTTGTATAATATTAGAGTACATTCGTTCTAAATAGATAAATTATTACATAAAATGCATCCCAATCGTAAACTCCTAAATTAAATAACCACATTTATAATGTTCGGGACTATTTGTTATACCAATATATATTTTAACATCGTAGTTGCGTTTGTTTCTATAGCGTAGTGGTTAAGCATGTCAATTTGTTCGACGGCTAGCAGGTTGGATACATATTCGAACAAATATTTAGTTAAGAGTATTATTTATAATATTATTCAAAAAAAGTTCTCTTTGGGTGTCAGTGTTATAAATTAATTTTGTTGTCCTAAATCGGTGATAAGACATTGTATGTATACATTTATTTATCTATTATTATTCGTATTTTGGCAGCCTAATGATGTATAACCAAAAAAGTTAAGGTGCGGTCATTTGGGATATCGAAAAATGTACATTTATAACATCTTCTCAGTCACTTATACTATACTATACACTAAGGTCTTGTTATAGCTATAAATAACTTTCAATTAAGCTAAGAGCCATTGAAAAAGTCGATGTGCATCCTATTCCAAATTTTAATTAAAACATAATTATATTTTATCATTATTTTCTATAAATTGGTGACTCATATAAATTAACTGCACTTAAAACTCCTACGTATGACGTCACTATTAAATATTGAAACGATAATGACCAATATCCTCTACAAGTATCTTACTCGCCCGTTCATAAAATGTTCGTAGTAAATATTACTCATAGGTTAACCGATCGAAATAAGATTGCTCTCCATATGCCAAGATATGTTCAAGATTATGTTACATTAACCTTGGTCGGATTCAAATTGAGATTTTATGAATGAATTTTTATACACACCTGTCGAATAAAAGAATTATAGTAATTGATGTATTTCGGAGACAACGAGAAGATTTCTGAGAATATGATTCATCATATTTAATACTAGAGGCATTTCCTATACTACTATATATTTATGATAATGAAGGTGAATGTGTTATTTTGCTGTGACTTGTCATGCTTACATATAGGTATCTATTTATTTATTTATTTTTTGATTAAATTATTAATATTAATAATAATAGACAATTCAACATAAATAGTAATATATCCAAATCAAATATGGATTGTTGAACTGCATGAAAATTAATGAGTCAGTGATTATTTATCCAGTCGTCTGGTCTAGAAAATTATCTAGGTCAAATGCAGACTTTGATATACAAAGGAATAAGGTATTATGAAAGGTTGTGTGTCATTATATAAATTGTTTATATAAGAGGTACTCACCATAGCCTTGTCCGTCGCTCCGAAGGTTGGAGCTGCAGTACTACTCGTTAATGCCATGAGGAACACACCCACACATACCATCCCCATAATCAGTCTTCTGGACGCCATGTCTCTCGTGCCCTCCTTCAAGCTCATTGTTAATTCAAATACAAAAAAATATCCCTAACTATAATATATTATTCGTTATAAAAATGGACGGATTCTCATTACTTCTAATTGGAATATATTTTAACCAATAAGGCCACAAATATCCCGTTATATTGCTCATTAAGATATAAGGGTTTCTTAATTGTAGTTGAACCTGAAACAAAAGATATATTATTCATAAAATAAAGTTTGCAATTGTCATTAACAATTCGTAGATGCAGGAAGTGTCTATAGTGTATTGAAATAACAGCTATTGGAACAGGTAACGAATGGCCTACATTTTTGGGCATGGTGTTTGGGCTCGTAAGTAAACAGTGTTATCAAATTGAAAAGATAAATTAGTATCAAACCACTCATCGTAGGTACCATAGTAAAATTTATGTTTAGTTTATGGCCTTGGTCATTCATACAAATCACTCCCTCATTAATGAATATAACACAAATTTGACATTGATATTTATCATTGCTTAATTTAGTTAATATCTTTTACATCTACCTATAATACAATAATAATAACATGTAATAATCAATTATTTTTTTTAATGCTACTATTTTTTTTTACCAAAAAATGGAAATCTTTTTGTTGTGAATTTTCATTAAATTAATTTTATAGTACGAAAAAGCTTCGCAAATGTCGTGGCCATGGCGAGAGATTTGTGAGTTTATTTATACAATAAATTACGGAAAACTGTTTTTGATATATTAAGACTGTATTAAATATACATTAATCTATTATATTACTATATGTATTAATTACCTTAAGTTTTTACATAAAGGGTTGACTTGAAGAAACACACTTGTCTACAATTATTATAATTTTAAATTAGAATAAATAAACGTGTTTTCAACCAAAAGAGATTCGTACTACAACACAATACCTAATGTAATGCACAATTGTGTTGTATCCTTATCTCTATTTTAACACAATAAGTGCTGATAGTTGATAACTCACAGTATATTTTTTATATCTTACTTTCGTTATTACGAAATATTTTAGCTTCATTCATGTCTTATCTTTATTTATTTTACACTTAAAACGTTTAAAACAATAATTAGTTATTGTTAAAAACACATTTATCAGGATGATAATTGCAATAAAATCATGATATCATTTCACTGGCGTCTTACCAGTGGTGACGTGTAAACCAATTATGTACTACCGACTTCCCTTTCGACATAAAACAAGTTTCAGCCAGCCGCTTCAAACAAGCATAATATTAGAACTTAACTGATGCACTATTAACGTAAAATATAATTTGTACAGATGGTTTATGTAGATTTAGTAAGCGTACTAAATGTTATTTGTATATTATTGTTTATTTTTTTGGGTATTTTATGTCTAAAATCTATTCTTTGCCACTGACATAAATTCATGTATTTTCACCATGGTCTTCTAATATTCACGTATTCTCAATACACTACAAAATGATATTTTAAATAAAAATATATTCAAAGCTATACTAAGATGTTTTCTGTGAGATTATAATGGTCATAGAGTGCGTGCTATGGAAATTGAAAGTTCATGTCAATATTGTGTCGGTGTCGCCAACAATGTTCCGCTCACCGGAGCGTGACTCGTCCGGAGGTAAGGCGGGTTTCACCGATCGACATTGGACTTACCTAAACAAATTTTTTCTATAGAATTTGGATTGCAATGCAAATTTTATCGCCAAAATTATCTGTAGGTAATTGGAATTTTACGAAATTGATTGGTTTACAACTGGAGCTACGAAAACATATTTTATTTTAAGGTCAAGCCTTCTATGTTTTTAGTGCAAAAATGAAAAATATTTAAAGCAATACATGCCACATAAATATTATAATATGTAAATTTCTGTTAATAACCTGGTTCATGAAAAATAATAATAATAATACGAGTTAGCAAAAGGGGTGCCATTTATTCAAATAGCTCAAGGCTGCAATCGTTATGATATTATCGGACTTTATAATCACATATTGCTAGTTTGTAGATTATATCCATTCGTACTTTAACGGATGGCGTAGCCTATTATAATCAGAGTCATTGTAGGTAAGGACTTAATATGGTTCACATGTGTGACCTCAATTTAAATGGCTTAATAGACCTAAAATAATATTTTTGTTGTGATTATGATATATGTATGTATGGTATATAAAACTCGTATCCCAGGATATGCGCTTAGTCTCAGGAGAGTTGACGTGGATTGAGTTAGTAAGAAGCTGGCATTGAGACTCTCTTCCTGCTTCCGTCGCTCAACGCCGCGGGCACCAAAGCTACGATCATTATAATTACAGGCGACATCTTTGCGATAATAGCGCACGTGGCGTTGTCCAACATTGAAATATATGTGTATTATTCTTGAATCTTAATAGAATTTATTGGTTTTTTTTATAATATTAAATTTTAAAGTGTTTTAAATAAATATCGACTGCTATTATTTTCTGCATATTATCTATAATACATTATATAGTATGATTTAACATGAATCACACAAACTAATTGAATAAAAATGTTCTTATAAAGTGTTTAATAAACAATCAGTTATATTACAAAATATTGATTTCTTATGTAATATTTGAAAATCAATTAAAATTTAGGCAGAAAAACTTAACAGTTAAGTGACAATATAAAATAAACATTTCATAAGGCACTTAAAAGCATGCAAATTAATTAGAAACAATTTCACTTAAATAATCGAATTTAACGGTGACCAGTAAATTTAAAGCACTCAACTAAATAATTTCGTAAGTTAAAATTGGAAGTTTTTATTGTGAAATAAACTTCCGAATACCAATCACTTGTTTTATTCTTAATTTATCTTCAAGAATGTTGTAGCAGCACTAATATGTTATCATATAATTTCCTAACAAAATATTAATTTATAAAATACAAATAGAGACGTAACTTTTTACCCTTGACTACAATTAGTATTGAAAAAGTGGTTACCAGATTATCAGTAGCTAAAAATTACCTACAATTATTTATTGATAAAACATTTTTTTCTTGTAAATAATGTTTTTATGTGAAATTAACGTAGGCATATTAGATAGTTAGATACAAATGTGTGATTAATTAATCTCTTCAAATATTTTAAGGCAGTGTTATGTGTCTTTGATAGTAAACAGGTGAATAGCAGCATTATCGCTGTTATCAGCTGATAACTATCCGTGGCCTTATTCGCTATTACGCGTGATGTAAAGCGAAATTGTTTTAAGATCTATAAATTCTACAACGAATTGAGTAAATTTGAGGCATCGTGTTAACAAGTTGCCCTAAAAACCTAACCAAGGCCATCTGAACAGCACCTATAGTATATACATTCTACATACACGCCTGAATATATCAATGGGTGCTTTAGTGAAGTTACAATGAGTATGTAATTTTCCTTAATCGATGTCTTCATACAATAGACAGGAAAATATTTTTTGCGGCACTTGTTATAATTAAATACAAATCAAGTCATTGTATAAGCAGGTATGTATTACAGATTATCTTTATCTCATATTAGACTTTCTGCTCCTAAAGCCCTTGACTCGTATCACGTGAATTAATTACTAACACTTCTTCTTATTCATTTATACAATTATAATATTAAATTAATTTCTAACAGTAGAAAAACTTACAGTTAAGTTTAGTTCGCAGGCAGTGTCCGTAATCCGTGCTACTGAATAGTGGACGTCCCAGGTTCACTTAGTACGATCACGATATCAATCTCTATTACCGAAAATGTTTCGACAAAAAAGTAGAATCAGTCTATTGCGAATAAAATGATCACAGCGCACTCTTAATGAAGGTCACAATTTTTTAATGTCACTTTTTTCTTTGCAATTTCACGTAAATTTTCAAAGAAAACTAGTGCGAGTCCGCGTGAATAGATCGACTGCGATCGTGGCGCCTCCGGCACAACCTATCGCAGCCCGCGTGTTCGGTTGAGTGCGCGCGGCGGCCGATGCCCGTGTTTATATGCGAATAGAAGCCACTCGAGCCTCGCCCTCGGAGTGCTTACAACTTTTCATCAAAGCTGCACACTGTGCTTTGCTTTCCACGAAACTTTTGTGGCAACTTACACGATATCGATGCGTAATCGGATTAAAATTCCGATAACAATATAAACCCGTGCAGTTTACAGATAATGTAATAAATACCTTTTAAATTTCTTTGTTATTATTATCAGTTTTAAATGTTTTTAATAGCTATTTTATTTTTATTACGGCGGAAATAATTATTAACATTCATTTAGTAATACTTTACTAATTTTATTAATTGACACATTGATGCATAATATTCTCGCCCTAATACAATTAGCTCTGTCTTTGTATGAAGATCGTAAAAGTTATTAATCTAATACTTTATAGACTTGCCCTGCTGGTAATCCCGTAGTGATAAGAATCTTTGCCATAATTAAATGCATCTATTGTTTAATTAATAAGTGGTTAAGCTTTTGTATTATAAGTTATTATACTAATAAAATGTATTACAATGAAATTTCCAAATATGCAAAGATATTGTTTTCTTGTGGTACTTTGACCAAAATAAATTTATTTAAAATTAAACAATAAACCATCATCAACCGACCTTTGCTAATTAGTCATTGCATATATTATAAATTTTCCTTAAGAAAATTTTATTTGGACCAGGAAATCATTAAGTTTTTCCCTGAAACATCGAACAGGTAACTTCCACACTTGAACGGAGATGCATAATGACTGAAACACAACCTCGAGAGACAAATTTTATTAATAACAATATTGGCACCTATTTCCTAAGTTATAAAGTTTATTATTATTTAAAGCTATTATGTTTGTTTTGTTGTCTTATACGTAATTGAACCATAAATAATAGAGTACAGACAGTCACTAATAGTTTTCTTAAAGTTGGTAATAAATTGCGACGTTTAAAGTCTAAGTAGATATAAATAATTAACCTAAGTAGTAAAACGCCCCATCTACCGAGAATCTTCATAGGAACTTCGAAATTTTCCTTATTCTCATTTCGCTGTCATTTTCTATTTTGAACTAGTTAGAAACATTTAATACAAATTTGTCAATTTCCATTTTAAAATAATTTATTTACAAACTATAAGTGCGTATAAAACTATGAAATTAGTATTGTTACGAACTATTTTTATACATGTTTTTTACTTTTTATAAAGACTATAATTGTCACATTTTGATATCTGTCTGTTACTTCAACGCAATAATAAAGCACGTACGAAAAAGTGGTTTAACTGAAAACAGACCATCTATTGCCACGACCCGGCTCGAAGGCCCAATATGTGATCTAGAGCCGGTATCGGACCATCTATTTCCACGATACCGGCTCTAGATCACATATTGATCACAAGTATTATAATGTCTTTATTATAATATTAACTTGCATTTATATTACATATAATATTAAGAACATTCAATAATTCACGTACTAGATACTACATTTAATGAAATAGTAACCCGAATTATGTGTTTTTTTAATTTTTACAATTGCATGTCTGCTCTCAATGTTTATCTCCACGCCTAAATCTAAATATTTAATTAATTAATTCAAAGACCTGCTATAATGCTTATAGTTAATTTAATGCACATCACATAATTACTGTTAAAAACATCAAATCTTAAAGAAAAATTACTATCACAATTGTATATTATCTGAAATGCATATTAAGTATATTAGTCGCATCAAAGGTAATCGCCGAGAGTTCAACAAACGAATTTTAGCGCCGAATATGATAATTAATTCGTATTTTCTCAGTATTACCTTACAAAAACCACTGGGTGGCATGCGACAATAGCATATCCTCGTATCTGACCTTCAGCCATCCTTCCAACGGAGGAATGACGAATCCTTTGTTTGGTAGCACGATGACTAGGCAAGGGGTGATTTTTCACAGTTCTCTAGAAAACGGGGTGTTATGCGACTTACAGCGGGTGAAGTCATTTGAGGTCGATGGAGGGTTATGGCCGAACAACTCATATGTTGATTCTGTAGGTCGCTACTTGGCATATTTATTATCTTAATTAACCAAGTACATGTGAATTTTAACATTAAACAAGACGAATGTTTATGTTTAAAAAACTGACTGATTTTAGTGATTGTTTGCTATAAGGGAAAATCGTTGTTCTGTACAAGTCTGTATTCAGATCTTGTTGTAAAGGATATGTTTTAACACATTGTAAGTTTTTTTTTAAATTGTGTACACGTATAAATACATAATTTTTAAATATTGTAATATATGGCTTTTATATCTTCCATTTTTTTAAACTTCAGGTGCATACATAAATACAACATTAATAAAACTCTACAGTTATTTCATAATTTTCTGATAATTCAAATTTTATTTCATAAATTCAAAATTGATATTTATTATCTAATAATAGTGTGACCTTATTATGAATTAATTATAGATTTTTGTTGCGTACGAACGCACCGTGGGAAACTTATAATAAATACAGAAATAAGTTAAGAGACACTGTTTAAAATAAATAAAAATTATATTGAAATTTGAACATTTGAAGTTTGTATGGTGTGACAGATTAGTTAAATAGTTAGTAATCAATTATGCGGCTTACAATCGAGTTTATATTTAATCCATACAATCAACTGTCATCAAATTAAATGCCATTAAGCATAGCTTATCT
The DNA here is from genome assembly GCA_028551675.1 of Tineola bisselliella. Lineage (NCBI taxonomy): Eukaryota > Metazoa > Arthropoda > Insecta > Lepidoptera > Tineidae > Tineola > Tineola bisselliella. Next base: position 316,880 of record JAPWLS010001151.1, read on the forward strand.
TTCAATAAATAACAACTGAGACGTATAACATCTCAATCTCGCTGCAAACAAGCGCTGCAAAGCTTTCAAAAAGTCAAATTAAAACGTTTATATTAATTATTACTCATATATTTCACAAAATGTATCCAAAGTTTATTGTGAAATGTTAGAGATTCGTCAAGTGGCCTCCCCTGGCAAAGGCACCCCACAAGAGGTGAAGGTCGCTGAATCATTTCACCCCGAGCTTACCTCATCAATCCTTCACTATTACACAATCATAGTTGGGGTAAATATTGATATTGGTATGTGTTGGTACATAAGGGTAAAATAATTTTTGTTTACTTTAGATTCAAAAGAATATTGGTAAATTTTATTAAATTGCTCGAACAATGTTTATATGGCTTACTAAAGCGTTTATTTTGATTATTTTATTTCGAAAGACATAAATAGAACAAATTTTCCATATTTTTTTGTAAAATAAACATTTATATTTAGTTTTTACTCGAACACATATTTTGGGGAAGTTTATTAATAACAGTAACATGATTGAATTTATGTTTAATTTTAAAAAAGTGATATAGACCGTTTATTTGAAACTCCCAACAGCAAATTACCGGGTTATAAGTAATATTAAAATTTTAATATCGATACAACTTCTAATAAATATATTTTAAAGAAAAGATCCATCAGTAGGAACTGGGGATATGAAATGTTATTTTTATAACTTAATTATGAAAAATGTCACGTTTAATTTAATAAAAATGTCTGTAAACAGACAATCTTAACAATAACAAGAAGTATTGTGTACTGCGGAAGCTTAAAGTAGTCAGTTTTCCATTTTAAGTATCATATGTTTAAACATACACGTGTAGTCAGTTTCTATAGTTTTATTATTAAAAAATACTTTCAATAAATAAAATTTAATAAAAAGCCTAAATTTAACAAGCCTTGATTTTAATATAAGTAATATATTTTAATAAAATTATTACTTTTATTTAAATATTTAACATTTTGTGAGTAATAAAGTCTAGGATTCGCTTTTACTTAAAACATGATAAAACAATGAACATGCGAAAGCAAAACACAAAATTTAAGCAATTAATAGGTTACGGTTAAAGCAAAGGGAATTCATATACAAAATTATTTCATAAAGCAAAACCGTGTTTATATTTTACATTAATGAAGTTATGTTTAAAAATAAAAAAATAAAAGCATTCGCTTACAAACACAATATTTATTTAAACTTTTTTTCCGCAACACCGTGAGAATATGATATTTATAAAAGAAAAACAAAAGTTTCTATGTAACCATTTCAATGTCACCCGAGGAATCATCGTCAACCCGAGATTCGTGACAAGTACCTTTATAAAAAAGACACCAATCATTCAGGTGATAATTGCCAAGTTCCTGTATCGATGTATTGCTCAAACTGTCTTTGTCGCGTGTAGATACGTCTTATTATATCGATGTAATGATAATGTTGTTAACCGATGTGAAGTGTTAAACAAAGGAAAAACAAATCTTATTCATAAAGAAATGTTAAATGCATTTTCCAAACACTTAACTTCATTTAACCAATTTAAATGTAACAAATATGCCTCTGCCTACTCCGACGTGAGTGTTGCATATAAATAACTATATATAAGTACAGAGGTACTTACAAATCCACTTATATAAACACTTTTATTTTGCATATCCAAAACAATGGAATATTAGGATCCAAGAACACATTCTCTGACGGTCACTTGACAAGTAAGTAAAATAAAAAATGTCTCCGAATTCCATCACGAACTGAGGTTTTTCAACTCAAGCGCAGGATTGTGCTCGTGCCATCCATTTACTTATAACATGCAATTTTTAACATTATTCAATACAATTTTTTACCTGCCTGAAACGTGATTTGTAAAATTAAGAACTATCTTACACTTGCTTTGTCTTTTGAGTATTTACTTATTTATTATATTTAATGGCACTCTTTGTAAAAAAATATATTAAATTAATAGCATAAACACTTGCAATACCCACATAAAAAATTCCAATAATTATCTCTTTAAAATATACGCAGCATTCAAAATAATAAAAAAAAAACAACATGTAAATTCATATAAAAAATCTGTAATAATCGTAAGTCACGTCCAACTAAATCGTTAAACAAAGTTAGCGTCTACTGTTAGAATCTGAATAATTCACCCTCAAGGGCCTAATTAAAAAAGTAACTAACAACGCAAAGTAAGTATTTTAACAACAAATAATGAATCCGCACGTGCCATTGAGATCAGAAAAATTTCAGTGATGCTATTTCTCAGTAATCTACATATATGATTCAGGATCTGACTAACAGTATTCAGCCACTCATTAATCAAACTGAATCTACTATTAATTAACAGTTATTAACATTAATTAAAACACTATTATTCCATTCTATATTAATTAACGAACATAATTTTATATCGTACCAATAGCATTCTGTTCATAAAATATAAAATAATAATATTAACAAATAACAATCATTGGTTTGTCTTTCTTATTTCGCGCATTATTAAATAACGGGGCGCGAAAACTTCTAATTACTTATTTAATATTTGATTTTTAATTATGCTAACGTAGCGCTAAAAGCCGCTAAATATACACTGCAAAATAACTTCCAAAGAACTGTCTGTGTAATTTTTACACATACACATTTTACTTTTAATATATCAATAATTAAATAAATAATAGTTAAGGATTAATTATTCTTGATCTAGGTATAGGTATTTCAAAAAACACGTATAATAAATCCTAACAACAAATTTAAATAATGTTTAAAAGTTACAGTTGAGCATAAAAAGTTGTTCTGTTAACCTGAAAATATCACAAAACTTGTTTATAAAGTTCTTTTCAGGAGCTAATGTGTTTTGAAACAATGTAATCGGGTCGGGCTTCTTGCTTATAACAGTAAACGTAACACTTACATAAAGAGATGAAACAATAGTTTGGTATGAGTCAACCGAACCCGTTAACAACATTCGGAACACGACGCACCTATCAAAAATCTACGTCTTCCTGCTTACATATGAAATCCTGCAACTTATCCTTTCGATGAATCACGATAATAAAGTTTTGTTTTGATCAAACGGTATTTGCTAAGAGATCATATCGAAACTCATTCTCAATAGCGCATGGACTTGAATTATATTTAAATATTTGCAAAACGCTAACTGGGTTAAACCAGTTAAAATGGTCGAACTTTTTCATCTATGCAATAAGATATTGACTTTGCAAATTGTTAATACACATTAAAATATTATTGTCTTTATTGAAGATTTGTATTTTTGAAAAAAAAAACTTTTAATGAATGTTACATGTTTATGCATTAAAAAATCAAATGTACCATGTGTTAATTTTTCCATGCAATTTTAACCGCAGGCCATAGACCTACGCGTATTCGCAGTCCAAATGATTTATAAGCCAATAATGATTCAGATCTTGTGGTTTCTCAGTAAGTGGTAATTTGTTCCAATTTGGCGATTCAATTTTTAGACGCGCCTGGTGAATGGGCGCCTGTTCTTTAGCACATGTCTCTATAAGATAATTTGTGTTTATGAATTATTTCATCAAGTAGAGTTGAGCAAATCAACTATGATTTATAAAGTAAAGTTTGACGATGGTATGAAATAAAATAATAATAAACACATATCCTTATTTATAGTGTGACGTTTCACTTTAAAAAATGAATAACCCTAAAATTACAAACGCGCATAAACTTCTACGCTGTTAACCTCATAATAAGAGAATATGCGGTCAATCATCTCAAATGCTAAAAAAATCTCAACATATCTTCTGGTCTCTGACTATTGACAAAATTAATCACCTGATTTAATTTTAATTTCCTCTTATACGTACTTCCTAATAATTGACATAACTTTTTATACGCACGTCAATTAGTGAATAATAAAATTAATTAACTAAAAAATATTTATTAATAATTAAATGGGTTTTCCAAATCCCATAACATTCACTGTTTACTTCCGAGGAGCGCACGCGTCCTCAATTTGAGGCAGTCGCCCACATGCGCGTGCGTCAATGCGAAAGGAAAAAGTTAGGGCTATGCTATGATTCAATGTAATTGTATGAATGATTCATATTTAAGTGTTATAGAATTATTAGGCAAAAAAGTATTCAACATTTGCATTTCAATTTTCACAAATACTTTTAATATTTATAATTTCTTCACAAATAAATACAACTATTACAATGATTATTAAATAAGTTGTTATTACACTCGTAAGTAAACGTAAACGTATAGCTCTTGTAAGTGTAATGATTCATGCTCGGCTTAAAATTCGTCCTAAATGTTGGCTTGCCGTTAGAATTTAACACTGGTATTAATAATATTTACTTTGCCTAATGAGACTTTTAACTCCTGTTGTTGTTCTACTATTGAAAACTCTTGTACGCATCACCTCTGGACCGGTTCCATTCATCTCGTGCAACTTGAATTTTAAATTAAAGTCATGAGTCATTCCGTATTTTTATGTTAATATGAAATTAAATGATCGCATATTCCGTGATTGCTCATGATTTATAAAAAGTTAATCGGGTATATTTTAGAAAAAAACGTATTGATAGTGAACTTCTGTATTCTTATTAAGTCCACGTACTTTATTAACTTCCCTTATAACTGTTTTTATTATTATCTAAAGTAATTAATTATCATTAACATAATAATATCATTATTACAAGAAAACGAGTCTATTTGTTGGCATTTAGCCAAAAACTTCAGGCATTTATCCAGCATTTCCTGATATAACATTACCTTCACCTTGCTGTACATATGTACTTACTTGATTAGTAATTTTTCTTAAACGTAAACGTGAGAACACAATCCTTTCTCTATCTATGTGTATTAGAAATTTCCGGCATGCGGCACCCCGCCAATGTAAATGCGTCCTTAGGTCAGAATTGTGTAACCGGCCCTTAGTTCTATAAAGGTTAAATCAATCAGAGTACCTACGAGCGTGCAGACGTATTATGTATTCCATAGAAGCCAAGCTAAGCGCCAGCCTCAAGCCTGGGAATCAAAATATTTATAGAAATTCTTCTCTGAGCATTCTATATTGGAATTTATTTAAATTGTTCTTGAAATCTGATTATACATTATGCGCCTACGAACGAGGCTCAGTGAGAACGGAAGCTTTACATTGTTTTATAAAAATGATCGAAATCGTGTACATATTTACGGTGATTTATTCTTTTAATAATTATTACTTTAGCTTATAAATAGTCGAATACGAGTGGATGAGTATGTCTTATAAACCCGAATGGTGCGTATTCTATCAAGTCTGCATTTCTCTGTGATAACTGTTGCTTCCGGTTTCTGCGCTCTAGCTTAATATCATATAGAATGGGGTCACATTCTACATCCCAAAGAAAAGATTTATTTTAGTTACAATTATTTATTGTCATGTACACATATATAATCATTTTTAAATATAATACTAAAGTACAGGTGTAAACCGCAAACCGATCAATCTTAAAATACCCAGTAGTCAAACATAATTATACATAATTACGGGTATTCTAAACGTAATATGTGTAATGAGGAACTAAGTTGTCGCCAACAATTTACAGAAAACATCTCAGTTGAGCGCTAATTCCGTGCACTCGCCCGGAATCTATAACTACCGTTTGATTGTATAGTCAAGGAGCTAACAACTTCAAAGTTATTTCGCTTATAAACCACTTAATTAGTTTTCCACGTAAGTGATATCGCCACAAATTTGCGTCTTTTAAAACCTGCATAGAGGATGCAAATGCTGTGTACAAACATTGCTCTAAGAAAGAATTGTCTTCGTTTATGGAACACATACTAGGTTAACATCTAACGAAGAGCGGTCATACACCGGACTAGTTTAAAAATACTAATTAGTTTTTTGCTTTAGGTTTACCAACAGTTTCTTAGTACATTAACAATTTATTTTTCAATAATAGTCGATTACTATTGATTTTTATTGTTTATTAAAGACATTTTAAACGAATTAATTACGAAACAATAGTTTCCTGAGTATTAAAGACTGCCAATCAGTATGCTGATAACACTACATCACTAAGAGGAGGTAGAATAACACTAAAAATACATTATAGTATAGTAACCGCAAGGGCACTCCATGGTCAGCAGATTTACTGTTTAATCAACGATGCGCAATAAAAATTACATTATTACCAATGACATTGTGTTTCATTAAGATATCTCCTGCTCTTTCCCACCTTTCCTAATATTTAACATAAGAGTGAATAAAATGGCATACGTTTGTACTCCTATTGAATCTAGTATAGAGTCCCAAACAAATTTAAAAATTAGAATTACATTATTGCAATTTAATCACAAGTATAAGAAAACAGACGTGTTTTATGAATTAGTACAATTTATTTAATCAACAATTTATAGATTTAAAACCAGGTATGTTAATATAACCTAATTGGAAGACTTGAATATCACTGTTGTCCCTTATTTGTTCGGCCACCGTCTTTTCCTGTGCTAGGGGGTGCCAGGCTCCGAGGGTGCAGCCTATGTCAGTTCGTGGCGAATGGTAATGACATCGACGTGTAACCCGAGCAGAAGGCACGTATTCGAATACTCGTACTTGATTGCACCGATGTAAAGCGAACCATAAACCTGAAAATAAAAAATAGTTGAATTGATTCTCTTTTTAAACTGAAAACAAAGAATTCCTTTTTCAAATTTGAATGCAGAAATATGTTACCTATGAATCCAGAAGATGGGGGATTCCTTCTTAAACGATATTGTGAGCTGTCTTGCAACACGGACCATAATTGCCAAAGGACTCCCGGCCGCAGGATATGCACATCAGGTTTTGGTCGCTTTCTCAACACTCTTAAATAATTTCAAATACAACAATAATAAAAGTACAATAATAATTAAAATATTAATAATAAAACTTACTTTTTATAAATAGGAAATAAATTGAAATCTGGATTGCGGTACCACTCCACTAAACTTGATGAATAATTTGACGGATCCCAAATCAAGATGGATACGTTGGAAAAAATTTCATTCTCTAGAAAATTGTATTTCGGTTTGGTGACCACCTGAAATTAACAAGAATCATTAATCATGTTTTCAAAACGGAATTTTTTAAAACTTCCTTAATCTTTAGATTATGAAGACGTTACAAAAATCTAATAGAGTCGGTAATACCTGAGAATTGAGAACACGAAATGTTGTCTTACTACCGACATCTTCAGTATAGTTTTCAGTTGGAGCATTATTAAATCTTAGCACCATATCATGTGAATCTACAATAATAATAATAATAGCACTTTAAATAAAATTGTATAGGTATGTGTGTTTCTAAAAGTAAATTTTGTAAGACCATACTATACTATACCTACATTTAATATATATTTTAGAAAATATGTTTGAAAGTGACATTAAACTTGACCTGCGATTACACAATGTTTATATTGTATTGACAGATTATAGGCTCTCTATATCAATTATAGAATCATTGTTAAGTTGATATTGCATTGCATTGACCTTCGTTAATTTTATTATCTCGATTTTTTACGCTCCATTTCGTAAACTTTGAAATTTCAGCATGGGGAATTTGTGAAATTGCATTTAAACTTGCAATAATGAATAATTATATCATATAACAATTATTAAATTAGTAAAAAGTTATATTGAAGCCACGACTTCTCATTATGATCATTACGATATGTGCAGTGTGATATAGGAAGTTCAAACAAACTGCTCGTAATTATATCTGACTTTAGATCAATATCGCGACACTATAAAATCAATAGAACAACTGTTAAGTGAATAAAATAAATAAGCGAGACAGTCAATTACCTTTCTTAGTCACACGTACAATGGACAGGACAATCGAGTAAACAGACCAATTAATTTCATACATAATCATTAGATACTCATACACGTGCGCGGTGACACGGAAAGAAAGATGTTGAAATTGTATTGTAAATAAAACTGTTAAATAATGTGCGGCGCAGTTTGCACCACTATTGTTATCATGCAGGGAGGAGAAATTCCTTGTAGGTGAAATTTCTTGTTCTGACTCACATTAACTTTTAAGCGATTCGAATCTTTGAAAAATAATAGTTTATATTTTAATAATCATTATGTCACATGTGTCATGTACTAAAGGGAACGTAGAGCGATTTCATAGAAAAATAAATGACAATTATGGAACAATATTTTATGTCAAATACATTGGTTACTCGGATTTTAGATCACATTAACTTATTTTTTTGACTTGTGGTAAAAGCACTATAATATAAATTAAGATTTAATGCAATTCTATTTTCCATGGATTTAAGTAGGTAAGTTAGATATCGTTTATAAGTTTATCTATGTAGGTACCTACTAATCACATTACTGTACTAAATTACACATACTCGTAGGTGTGTTCTGATATCATTTTTCTAATTCGTACGCGACACAATGAAAAACAAAAGTTTTGATTGTTTTTATAAAAAAGGACAAAGAGTCGTGGCATGTGGTCTGCGAGTGACTAACCATGCCGCGTCGACTAACCATAGCAGTTTATTTGCCCGTGAATCATGCGTTCAATGTTGACATTGATTTCTATATGATAAACCTCTACAAATTATTTTTTAGCATATTTATCAATAAATTAAATATTAGGTTTTCCAGTAGCAATAACAGTAGATTAAATAAAAACATCCTTAGAAGTGTGTTAATTGATATGTTTAATATGGATTAAAAATATTTACATAACAAAATTTTATTTTTCGAGCACTTAAGTACTTGTTGTTGGAATAACTAGATGTCGCAATAACTACTTAGTAAATCGAAATAAAAGCTTATAGGGTTTTCCATATAATTCCAATAGAACGTGTGAGTTTTACTTGAATAGCCGTGGCGCCGTCGATGAGATGAACTCATGTTAAAGATCTGAGTAGTATATTCAGGGCTCAATATTATAAAAAATATTATTTATTACTTTAGAACAGAGGTTCCCCAACTTTTTTATTCATTTCTTTACACGACTCATCGTCGAAAAAGCATCCTAGTCCAAAAAACAAAACACAAATGGGGGAATTCGTCTTTTAAAACGGTGATTTTTAATTCAAACGCATCTTCATCATGTGTAGGTATTCCGCGAAGTTGAGTTTTTAAATAGAAATAGTAAACTAAGAAATCACTTAGGTAAGTTGTTTATTGCGTGCGACTTAGTAATGATAATACTGATATTATGGCGCCATCGCAATCAATACATTTAATAAAAATAGCTACAAGAAACATTAGTTAAGTGATGACAAATCCAATGATAAATTAATGCTATAGAAAGAAAACAGGTCAAATGCGATTGTGATTCGTGGCTTTCTGGTTCCAACATTTCTGGGAAACATTGAGTAATTCGTGCATTACATTTTATTTTGACGTACGGAACCATAAGAATAAAATGTTGTTATGCTAATCGTACTTTTTTCTATTTTGAACCAGACAAGGTGTGATAATATCTTTGTAAAACCTATTATGGGCGGGTCTGTCTTGGGATCTGTGTCGGCTTGAATAAAATATATTAATTTGAATTTTGAATAAAATCAAGTTTTATTTTAATTATTTATTATTTTCAAATCTTCATTCACCAAATGACAAAAATTTATCAATATCACTTTTTCTAGAAATTAAATCTGTTAAATTATGGTGAATCAATTCTATGAATACCGGCTACAGTAAAAAGTAAAGTCCCGTGCACAATGATTTCGTGTATTATCTACTCGTATATGCATCATTTAGGCTGTTCCCTGAAGTTGATGCGCCTGCGCATATCAATGCACGCACAAAGCAAAGATCCGATGCGATAACTTAACAATATGCGGCCGGTCACCCATAGGTTACAGTGTTTAAGAATTATAAAATCAATTAATGCATTTTTAAATATATATTATGACATAAGACTTCATATAAAAGTGAAGAGAAAGTAGGGAATACTAAGCAATCTTACAACAGTTAGGGTAAACGGCAAATATACTTTATGAAGTTAATAATCATACAGTTCAAAACGTATTAACTGAACTACTACAGGGTTTGGATGTACGTAGCATAATTCAGTATGAGTACAACAAAACAGGGGTCAATGACACCAGCAAAATCACAAAACGAACATTCCAACTATAATGCATTTCGTGATTCATAACAAAACGTTAGGTACCTACCAATAAATGAACCAAGACCTGAACCGAAAAGAGCGCCCGCACTCGTCACCACCGCACACTTATCAAACGTTCTATTCGCATGTAAAACTTTTCTTGGTATACGAAAGCCTTCAGATGCAAATGGTTCATCTTTCGAAGTAACTGTCTGCAGATTTATCTTACGCAAAGAACACAGTATCTCGTTTCCAGTAAATTGTCGTCTTTGTCTCGCAGATTCGTACTTCACATTATACGTATTTTTGGATTCTAAACCAGATATAAACACATTGCTAACACTCATTAAAATTCTATGAAATTCCTTTAAAATCAATTCCTTAAATTTCTTCGACTTGGATTCACAATCAGCATCGGTTATATCTTTACAAATATATTTGTCACTGTCTATTTCTAGCACACTTTTATGAGTATTTGGGAACCTAGGACTGCCGGGCTTATTAGTCACAACATTCGAGGACGGAATACTTTGTGTAGCAAAAGTCTTATTCGACTTAATGCTGTTCCACAATACACCTATCGCCGATCTTCTATTCTTTCTAAAATCATTGTTTGAAGAATTAGAGTTAATATAACTCTGCACATACTTCTCTGAGCTGTAAGTATTTTGCATCACTGCATTGTCTCTTTGGCTGGGCGGAGTAGGCCTGTGGTAATATCTTTGTTTTTCCAAATAAAGCCAATATTGAGACCAAATGAGATAAAGATAACCACACATCCCGAAACATAATAAATTTATAAAAATCCATACTGACATCGCTGTTCCACGCATTATAACTTCAATATATGAAAATTTGAAATACAATAAACGTCCAAATAATTTTAGCAAGATAACATGATCTCAAAACAAAGAAAGGTAACAGCTGATGTGAATTCTGAAGCGCCTGCGTGAAATTATTCCGCAAACTTCGTGGCGCAAGAATGTTCCGTAGTAACGACATACGAGCAGTTTCGATGAATACCAAAATGAAAATACCGAAAGCGGGCTTGCAATTATATTTCCCTTGCATTTGAATTATACGCAGACACTAAGTAAAATTTCATGTAGATACTTTAAAAACAAAACACAATTACTCTTAAAATAAAATATATTAAACAAAATATCACAACCAAATTACGATATTAAAGACTAGATTAGATACAATTATTGCTTTGGATATCCTATTAATAAAAGAAATAAAATATTTAAGTACTTATAAAAATAAATAATAATTATGTGATAGTTCCATTAAATACAGGCCCTATTGGTAAATTAAAACCACTTTTCATTTAAATGTTATTGATCATGCCATTGAGTGTAGAGAGATGCATTTGGTTCTTGAGAAGTCTCTCTTCGATTCAACAATGTAGAGTAATAAAGTAGAGGCATGGTTGCACAAATAAACACAGTCATACCAAATAATGGTTTGTGTGTAAACCTGTAAAGAATTACATCATTAAAACTCAATTAAAACGTTAGTTTTGTTATTCTAACCTGGAGTGGAGTCCATGAGTCCGCACACAAGGACCGCGTTCACTATACTAGTTTGATCAGACAAGCTAGTCTAATCTAGACCGAAAGCTCCCATTTTTTTCTGGGTTGCTACCCCTTTATGAAATAATTACTTTTAGCACCCTTTGTATCATGAATTCTATGCCAAAGAAAAACGTAACATATTTTTGCCTATTTTATGTATCACACACACGTTTTATTTTAACTTTGGATACACCACGGCCGCCCCTCTAGAAGATTATAGCACTCCCATTGGGAAATTATGTAAAATAAAAATAAATTATATATTTAAAAATGTTAATTTTTTATCAGAGTAGAATATTGTAATATCACACTATACTAATCTAAATGCTGTCATTGACATATAACTACTATTTGGTCAAAATAATATAATACTTGCCAAGGTATTGATATAATAAATACACTATAAGATATTGATAATATAAAATTTGCCCATAATCTTGTAGCTCTTCTTAAATTATTGGATATCCAATTGAATCCAAGAACTGAAACAAATCATAATTGCATATTGATAAACATCGTTATTTATGTCTCTACCCTATTCCATCCACAGAAAAGTATGAATGAATTTTTAAAAAAACCAAATGTTTTTCAATAGATACAACTTACACAAAGTCAACCAATCAGGATGAAGTGTCATAACAGAAGCAAAGACCTGTATGAGACCCAATAATCTATACTTCCAAGTGTGAATATTGGCGTCTCTTTTCTCCAAATCGTGCAGCTGTTTGATATTGTATGAACCTTTGCGCAGAATACAAACTGGATCTGCTGAGGGGAAGCTTGGTGGACTGTATGCTATTAACGTTCCACGCTCTACCAAGCCTACTCCTGTGTACTAAAGTTAAAAAAAAAAGATATTTCATCATTTTCATTGAGTTGATGTATAGATGAGATTTGAATAAAGTACTTTCTAGCGAACATGCACAAGATTTTATCCAGTTTGATAACACATTAGATTAAATTAAAATAATATAAGAATGTAAGAATTCGGTTTGACGATTTTAAATATTTACATTACTTGTGACACCTGTGTTTATTTTGACGAAAATTAAAGTAAATTTTATCTTAATCGTAATACATACAATGTCATCTTCTCGGCCAGCATATGAGAAATGTACTCGAATATCACCTATTTTATGCTCCAAAGGACTTTCTCCATGATAATAGAAACCTGAATGTAACTTTATATCACTTCTTTCTGGCCTTGAATCAGACCAAATCTCATAGTAATCATTCACTTTACGTTTTACATCTGTACCTGCAATAACTTAATTAGAATATTTGTTTCTTCCTACACTTGTCTTAGCTGATTTTGTAAACATGGATTGCATTTAGAATTGTAGTAGTAAAAAGGAATATACATATAAATTATTAAAAAACATTTACTTAATCCATATAATTAAGGGTGTGACATTGATTAATAGAGGTCCATTACCTAAATATAACCATCCAATTTTAACAATATTAGCAATGTGTGTCTCACTCAATTGACCCATAGATTGTGGATTTGCATGACCACTCCTCAAATGAAATAGTGATGAATCAACAACAAAATCTCTCCAATCTTTATGATACCAATATGTTTTCCTATCTTCTGATGCTGGTTCACTTAAAAATCCTTCTTGTTCACTGAAAAACAAAAGAAATATGATATGACTCAAATCAAACTTTACAAAAAATACTGTCTACATTTTATACATATTAATAAAGATATAATAAATTGTATTATCACCAATTGAGGTATTATCACCAATTATAAGTGCAACATTCATGAGGCCAGAATAGCAGATTTCTTTAAGGTACATAGCTTAATATCAGATGGAATGTGGTTACTTGAATAATTAATGAATCTCACCTAGACTCCTCAATCCACTGATACATTTGTACTCTTTTTCTAAGCTTTACGGATTGTACTTGTATATTATAATCAGGTTCTGCAATTGGTTCTAATATTTTTAATGGTCCCACTATATGAACTACACGATTATCTAGTTTATGCGCTATATCCTCATTGTGAACATCCACACTTTCCGCCGCCGACATAAGTTCTTCCAAAATTATATTACTTTTAATGGTTTGATACTGAAATATAATTAATCATGTTCTAACATTTTTATATGGGAACGATATCGAAACATAAATATTGATTAAGTATCTAAGTAGAAAACTCACCTCTGCCCATATTAAAAAGTATGTGACTCCAACGAAAAGAATGATACTCATTAACGTGGTGAGCCATGTCTGCCTAAATTGATTCTTCACTGTGGCCCAATCTGTCATGTTGTGTTTAGCAATTTATAGCCTCAAAATTCAAATTTTATTAATACGGAACTAATACTTAGATTTTAAGCCGGTTTGGCTTTAGTTGAGGACCCCAAGACTGTACGAACAACGTTAACTCTTCTTCTTCTTTATTAATGGCCTCAGATATCTAATGAAGACAATTCTGCCAATGTTGAATATTTGGGAAAATCCTCATGTCAAAAATCTTTCAAATTCCCCAAAATCTTGATATATTTTTTTTATTTTTATGAATAAATCAAAACAAACAACGAGTAACGTTCCATTTGTCGTCAATGAAAAGCCAACGATTGACCTGCATTTGTGTGTGTGAAAATTAAAAATAGGCGTTTTAATATTTAGATGTTATCAAACAAATGGATTTTTATGTGATTGTAATAAGAACGTACACTCTGAGCCTTTAAACAAATCTTCAAAAATACCATAGATAAATTCTGAATAAAAGTGTACTATTTAGTCTGTGCCGCAGAAAAGAATTATGGAGTATGGTATAACCTAAAAGGTGTTTGTTTTTGTAAATAATTTTGTAAATAAATATGTTAAGAAAAATCTCGAAAATAGGGTTCGGAAAGACCATTCGACTCTATCACAACATTCCTTTCTTGGACTTTTACGAGAAAACTACAGGTATAAATCTGCTGCTAATTAGAATAATAAATTTAATTCTTAAATCAATTTAAAATGCAAAGCTTTCGATACGATGGATTAAATTAATCAAAATATACATGATAGCCACCATACTTGCCTTATAAATTGTTTAATTCATGTTTACCTATAATTATATTCTTTTGTTAATGACCTCAGATATCTATTTAAGATAATTCTGCCAATATCGAGTATTCGGGCAGCAACCCAATAAGAAATTATAAAATTTTAATTCACACATAAACCCTCATGTCAAAAAGCAACCCCAATTATAATATTATAATTATAATATTTGTTACATTACCTAGGAAACACTATAGATGCCAAAGTAATGAAGAAAAAACATCCCAATTTAGAGTCACTGACCTATGATGACATAAAATGTACATTATTAATTTTAAAGAAATATAACATTGAACAGTTTGAAGCTTGTAAGCACCCTCATATATTTAATATGAATCCAATAAATATGGAAAACTATGCAGAAATACTAAGAGAATGTGGTTTCATACAATTAGCTCCGAATTATATAATAAGGTAATATTTTGTATTAAGTTATAGTGGTTGTTGTAAAAGTGACAAAATATTTATTATATTTTATATTATTTGCTGCTTTAAGTTCAAAATAGTAATTAAACATACATTATTCCAGATATCATACTTTAGTGCGATCAAATACTATTTCTCAACTAAAGAAAAGAGGTCTCATAGCCAAAGATGATGTTCTTGAAAAGAGATTGCTACAGTTGTTCCCTGAGTGGCCTAAAACACATAACATTGAAGTTGATTGTATTGAAACAAAACTTTCTTTATGTAAGTATGTATTGTTAAAATATGTAAGGTAACTGGGGAACTACTAGAGCAAATTGTCTACTTTGAGACATAAAAATGTTTAAATAACAGCACTAAAGTAGATTTTTAAAATAGATACTTAATTAATGCCTATTACTCTGAAACAGCTCACTGGAGTAATAACAACCATCAGTCCACTTCTTTTGATTAATAATAAATTGATTTAATACTAATTTATATAATTTTTGCAGTAAATATCCGAATGAAGATACTTCAGCTTTATCTCAATTGGAGACTTGGTATATCTGAAGAAATATTCCAGAAATACTGTAGACAATATCTACCAATGAAACATAGACCAATGACAGACATACAAACTGCTATAGATTTGGCTGAAAATAATATAAAACTTGACATAAACATCATAAGAAGAAATGGTTTTATCATCTCAGCAGATCCTGTTAATACGAAGTTAATAATTGAAAATGTGCCATCATTAGCTGGCCTTGATATTAGGGAAGTAATTCAAATAGAACCTGCCATTTTGAAAAGTAATTATAACTCTTTATTGCAAGTTAGAGTTATTTTAGAGGTATGTGAAGAATATAATTGGGATTTGTTTAAACTTTAATATGAATTACATATATAGAACAACATAACCACCTTAACGCAAAAAAAATATATACTTACTACATATTACAAATGATAATTATTTTCAATTGGAAAATGAGGATGTGGATGTTATGGTTAATGGAGTCTACATGTTACAGACTAGTGGTCCCCAAGTCATTGAATCAATAATACCTAGGCCTTTCTTATACTTGGCTTATCTCTCTTAAGTAATTACCATTGTTTATATTTCAGAAGTACAATATAACAAATGAAGCTCAAAGGAAATGCTTAAAAATTTATTGTTTAACACCAAAGGCAGTTCAGGAACGTTTAGATGAATTGGGGCAAATTAAAGCGTTTAATATTTTAGCTACTAATCCCAGAGTTAGTATACTGATTTTTTTAAATCTTTTCTTTTTGTCAATTGCCAATAGTACTTTGACTTAAATTCATTTATTTTGATTAATTTAACTCCTAGTCATGAAAACCCGTCTTTTATGAATTTTATATTACACACATATTAGAACTAAACTAGAACAAAGAAGTGAGTTATTAATTAATGTACAAGTAAAGTATACTATAAAGGGAAGATATTCCTCATTTACTTTAAAAATAGAATTTTTAGAGATACTTAAGTGTAATAATATTGCTGATTAAAAATATAATTATCACAATGCATTGTGGCAATCAAAACATCAGAAGAAACAAGAATGACAGAGTAAACATCAAAACCTCAAATCTTCTTAAATAAGTATTTTCGGCTTGTAGAATCGACCGCCACAAATTCATCCTTTATCTGTTATGCTATGATATGCTGTTTACACAAATATTAATTGCAGGTTGTCAGTATGATAGTGCATAAAAGAAAAATGTTATCACGACTTGATAAAATTCACACTGTCAGCAAACAATGTTATAGCTTAAACCATCTTGTTTCCGCAACAAAAGTTTTTAATAGGTTTGTATTATTATAAAATATAAGTTTAAGTATTGTTAGAAAGTGATATATGAATTATTTTCGCCAAAGTTAAAAATTCTGTGTAGACTGTTTAAGCTGATCTGAACTACTAATAAAAATTATACAATATCTTTATTGCCACATAAGCATTGGAAATTGTATTCGAGTTATTAGTTTATATAAATAGGTAAATAAAAGTATTTCGAATAGAGCATGAACTATTTATTCAAACTAATTCTCATAAAGTATACAAAAATGCTTTGTCTGTTTATATTATAATTTCAAAGGTATTTTTCAGTTACATAACAAACTTCGGCGACAGAGCTTGCAGCCGCGATTTGGCTACGTTGATTTACACAAACTTGGATCTCTGTACTAATTCTAACCGATCTGTGCCAAATACTCCTGACGATAATAAAGCCGTTTATGCTTATGTTGTTAAACAATTAAAACGACATAAGTATTGTTTACATGTAGCCTTAAATGTTGTACATGAAAATTTAACAATATTTAAAAAACATTTTAGTAATGATGTTATTGTGAGGAATTGCCATTTGCTTATGTATCCTGCGTGAGTATTATTCTATAAATAATAGTTACAGTCTCGGTTTATGTTAGAGAACAAGAGAACAAAGGCATCATAGTAAGAATTCCTCTGTATTTGACAACTATTTGCATTGTGTTTTTCAAATTGAAGTGATTCCCGGATTAGATATAGTAGCTGTCTCTGCTCAAGGAGCGCACTTTAGCTTAACATTAGACAAAGTGTGTGCATGTGCCAGTTTAATATAGAAAGATGTAAAATATAATAAAAACATTAAGTATCAGAGGTACTGAAAAGTACTAATTCATTAATGAAGCTTATTTATTTATTTCAGATATGACATCCAAACTTACTTAGATGCAATGCTAGAAATGAGAACTAAAAAACATAATATTCATACAATTTTACCGCTCGATAGTAATTATTTATCTCTTAATTATTCAAACTTAACTGACAATCAAATTATGAGCTTAATTTTGTATGAACTTGAAAAGAAACATCATTTTAGTGGTGATGGGATATGGAATAAAAGTGATCTCCAAAAAGTTGGTTATGTGCAGAGCTGACATAGTATGAATGAGTTGAAATGTGAGGCACTAACTCTGATATCGACCATGACGTAATGCAGCAACTTGTCCAGACTGAGACAAATTATTTCTGAAAAAAGAAGTATTTGAGATATGTCTTAGTGTTATATATACCGGGTGCTATATTTATAATTAAAAGTTTATTACTATATTAATTTTAAATTGTTTAAAATTACTAAACTACAATTTAATATAAATAAAAAACATTAATAAGCACAAATTTATTTTATTTCATAAATACCATAAAAAAGTAGATCGCCAAAGCTAATGAAAATATTGCTTTCTTATGAAAACACTTATTCTATAAGAATATACAAATTGTAAAACTTATATGCAATTTTATTTCAGTATATATGTATAATATTTGTTTTTGGAACAGAATATAATTCAATGAAAGTGTGTGAAGATAAACTATTCATGTCGTTTTGGAACAGAATACGTATTAAAGAAGATAAACTACTTATATATTTGTTAACTTTTTGTTCAAACACAATCGCGGTAAGATTCATGATTCTAGTCGGTGTTGCATTGAACTATCAAATTGACAGTTGTATGGACAAATTATCAAACGGTTCAATGTAAAATGACGTTTATAAATCTTTATCATTAATGCCCGTGTAATTAAACGGTTCAAACCAAAATCAATCCGTTAAGTAAAATGCTCATGAATAATTTGCTGTAGTGATAAATTTAATGACAAAAATAATTATAATATAATAGATTCCGATTGTGATATTATCAACAATCTTAAGTAACACTTAAGTTCATAATCTTATAACTAAAAATTTGAGTACAATATTCGATAAAAAGTTTGGGTAAATAGTTTTATGAGTATTCATTTTGTATTCTTTTTGTGTGTAATAATAAAAACATGCAAAACGCGTATATCAAGTTAACACAAATATAAACCCATATTAATGAATATTTAAAAATAATTATTTGATTTGACCGGGATTAGAAGTAGGGACCTCTGCATAAGTAAACACCGCGCCACAAAGGCCGTCAAGCTGTAATGTGGACGTAAGAATTATGAAAATTTCTTTAAAAAATTAGTGATCATCAGTCACAAAGCTATTTTTAAAAGCATAATTTTTCCTTTAAAAAAAGTGCGTTCGTCGAAATTAATTCCTTTTTCTCGAATACTACACACTACTTAAACCTACTATATCTATAATTAAAATATACAATAAATAACATATACGTCAAACTAAAGAAACACCATAAAATAAAAGACTTACAAATAATGGCAAAAATAATTACTATTAATTTACATTCAGAGTTATATTCCGTGAAGATTAAATAAAGTTTGAAATTACTTCGATGGAATAAAGTTTAATTTATAATAATATTAAAGTAGTAATTAAGTTATATAACAAAGTATAGGTACTTGTATTTCGATTATTTAAATCGGATTTAAAAGTTATAAAAGCTTTGAGACTGAAATGAACGCGATACTAAGCCTCGTAAGTCTTTTAAATAATCTAAATAATATTCGCAAATAACCTCAAACACTAGTGATCAATTTATAAATAAATGAAAACGTACGTAGGAACGTTCGTTTCAGCAACTTGCAAATTTATTAGAAATTCTTATAGAAGTAGCCGGTTGGTTTTATCAAAGATATGATTTACAGATTTGTCAGACTGACCTTAGTTATGTTTTAAAAAGATTTTAAAACCTATTACTATTTATAATTAAATTATTCCTATTATATGTACAATCGAAGACTTCTGTGAATTTGTTGTTTTGTTACTATGGATGTGCTATACCTACTAAAATATATTTTGAGCTTTATTTATGTATTATATATATTATTCTGCCAGCTAATTGTTTCTCCATATAACCTAACTTAACTAATATAATATATACTTTTTTAACTTTGGTCACTATTTGGCACATAATTCACGTAATGCAATTAGTCTTAACTAAAAGGCTAGTCTGAGACGAACTCATTGATTCTAAAACAAAATGTTTAATTTATTACTTCTTATAAAAATAACCCTTTAAATGCAATACCTACAAACTTTTATTAATTACTAATTACAATCCAAACATTTGTATAGTTCGAATTATTTTTAGTAATCACTCAGTTTTACTACTTACTTAATAAGGCACGAGGAATGCTCGGGAAGTACGAGATTTATAAAAAAACATTTGTACAGTAATTATACAATTTTATAATAATATTTAAAAAATTCTTACTCTACTTCATATTGTTATTTTCTTTTTATATACAAGCGCGATTTCGTATGTTTCTTAATTTATATATTAATTAATAACTCTGGTGTTATGATATGAAAAATTTCTAGACGCCATTAATAAGATATGAAATGAAATAGTGCTATTTCGGTAAGTACCAAACAATAGTTTTGAATTTATAAAAAAAATAATGAACCAACCCACAAATACTCCTTTTCGAAATTCTGCTTGCGTTCAGGAGAATTTCGAAAAGGAGTATTTCAATTCAAAAAAGGAGGCAGAGTCGTATAAGCTTGACTGGGACTCGGATTCGGTTCCATTTTCACAACAACAGGTTGTGTGAGATCATTGTGGCGCTCCGGATCATAATGTTTCTCTTGCATCATGCCTGTCACTTTTTCATATTCGTCACCTACTGCAGCATATCGCGGAGGTTCCTCTTGTAAAGCGCATGCTACGTATTTCTCTTCGTGCTCGTGTGGGGGCCGATATTCTAATTTGTCTTCATGCCCTTCCAATTGAGGCGAGTGCGCCGCCATCATTGGATAGTCCCTTACACCCAGAGGAGGGCTGCCTTCACCATATTCATAAGCGTGCCGAGGAGCGAACATTTGCCCATCATGGCCGTTTAATACTGTCGTATAAGAATACGGAGCCGATTGTGCGTTGAATGGTGGATAACCACCTCCTGAGCTAAGTAAGTGGTGTGAAGACAGCTCATATGAATGTTGGTATGACCAGGAATCGGCGGGTGCACTCATACCGTTTTGTGGAAACGCTGGAAGAGTGGTACCGATACCTGAAAAGCTACCTCCTAGTGTTGTCGAGCTGGGCGAACTGGAACCTATGTATCCAGTTTTTCGCGGAGGTTCTCGCTTGCGCCATTTCGCTCTTCTATTTTGGAACCAAACCTATTAAATAAAACCAGTATAAGAATAATAATACTTTAGAAAAAAACATAATCGATTTATTTATCGAATAATATAAAAGCAAAATTGAATAATACCTGAACTCTTGACTCTGATAAATTAAGCTTAAGCGCAAGTTCCTCTCTTGCAAAGACGTCGGGATAAGGTGCCCTTTCAAAGGCTCGTTCCAATTCTTCTAACTGATAAGCCGTAAAAGTTGTTCTGAAAGTAAATACGTCACGTTTTTCATTGTGATTTTTTATTTGTTTAAAATATTGTTCGTATTAGTTTTGTTGCTATTAATGTTAGATGAATTTAGATTATTCATTGCAATGCATCACGCTTATCAAATGTAGTAAATATGCATACGAGGGGTAGCCACATGACGCTCGGGCGCAATATGGTTACTGTACGGGTGCACGCGCAGAAATTGATTGAGCGTGAAACTAAATTCACCCCTGTTGCGCGTGAGCATCTTTAATTGCCTGTCAATTGTTTTCACCTACGTCACAACCCAAGTGATGAAATTTTATTGGCTCTATTGCTCTGATAGAACATTGATTGCGATACAAGTTTTAAACTGATTTAGCGTACATATTAATAATCATTTTAAATGCTTCCACTAAATTTAACGTAATCCAGTTCTTTATTTACCATTAGTTACTAGAATCATTAATAATCAATATATTTTTTAAATCTATTGATGTAAAGACATTTGCCCGCATTAAATAAAAAAATAATAACGGACATTTTCGCTATGGGTGTTATTTCTACCTATTTAACAAAAAAAAAATTGCAATCAAGATAAATTTTAAGTAGCGACGTTGTATCCAGAAACAGGAAAAGTTTGATCCACGCCTCGCACTGAGATGGTCGGCGATAAGTCAATTGACGTCCCGTCGCTATACGGGTAATTAATTCCGAACGCCTAAAGTGATGCCGTTTCTTTATTACTCTTTCAAATATGATATTATATAATAATTTGAAATAACATAAAGTAGCTACGTCGAAAAAAAAAACCAAAAGATGACCAGAATTTTCCAGTTTTTGTCTTAGATTACAAAATTATCTATATTACAAAGAATCATAATTGTAAAGTGTAACTTAATTTCGCAAATACACCGCATACCACAATAATTAACAATCCATCAAATTTATCATATAAGCAATTCCACGTGTCAGTGAATGAATGCCGATACACAAAAACTCGAGGGGCGAGTGTCCCCTTAGTCGCGTGCCACCCCTACAATAATCATCTCGCTGATATCACAATACGGGTATTTATAATCACTCAAATTACCATACACGATTTTAATTGTAATTTTGATAATAAATATCGTACTACTTCCATTATTATAGATATGCACCGATTTCGGAATACCTTTGTTAGAATGTTATTATTACCTGTTATTATTACGGACTCTCGAGTTATTCATATTTTTGCTACGATTTGAAAGGCGCGCTATTACCGTAGCTACTACGAAATATAAGTATTAACTGTATACTCTTTTGATTATTAACGAAAATAAACAAATGTAACTTAATCTTTGCTATTATTTAATAAATTTAAAAAAACCAACCTAGTTTTCTTCTTCTTAATGCCGTTGTTATCTGTCTTTTTCTTCTCACTTTTCTTAGTGGTTTGAACAGGGGGCGGTGCCGCCGGCGCAGTCTCTGTGGATTGCAATAGCAGCGACTCGTCCTTACGTTTGGTTGTTGTCTCTGAATGAAACGGAGGCAACTCGTCCCGATATTGCAGTTCCACTTGAACATGCCGTTCTTTTCCGAACTCCTGAAACATGTGATCCTCGAAGGTAGCCTGCTCCATACTGGGTTCGTAGCCGCAGTCGTAGCGCACGGCTGGCTCTCCGCACACGAACATGTACCCGGCCGCGGGCTGGCCCGCTGTCTCGGCCTCGTTGCTGGCCTCCGTCGCGCCGGCTATATGCAGGCCACCAAGCGCACCGGCCGCGTCAATGCGACTTTATTAAATCCGATATTAAATAATTTACTTTCATTTAGGCCCAAGAATTTAGGATCGACGATCGGTCGCGCCGTACGTATCGTCGTGTTAGTCCCGGTTAAATGGCCTTAATCAACTTTAACGAACTAAACGAATTTGATCTACCGTTGGTCAATTTATATTATCATAATACGAGTCAGGACAGATTCTGCGAGCCAATGGTGAAGCGCTACGAGTTTCGATGTCGCACACGACGGCTTGCTATTTTGAACTGTGTCACTGAATTAGAAGGCATAGTATGTAATGTGTATGACGGTCGATGTGAATAACCAGAGGGCGGGCAGAGAGACCAATGAACAATATTACGGCCACTCCCCCTTTGCGCTGGCTTTGCGGTCCCCTCATACTATCCGCCGCGTGTCATGATCGGCACCAGAACCGCTAAGCATGCGGGATTCCCATCGTCACCACATCAACCGTTTGTTTCAGTCTCATCGAAGGGCTGGACGCCCACATCATTATGTCGAAAGTTCTCACTTTCTATTGTAAATCTCTGTTGACCCGCTCGATATGTCTGCGCTATGATTTATAGCCGTGGGAATCCTTATGTACATCAACATTGCTACGCTAACGTTAAATATATGTAAAACTAATATAGGTAAATTCACATTTAAATCCGAATGACACGTAAACGTCATATGAAGTTCCCTAAATCTTGTAGATGTTCAGAATAAAAGTAGTGAACGAGCTCCCGTCAGCTCCGACGTTGCAGGACTGATACGGCGATTGAATCCTCGATCGCTTAATTATTAATTAACTGTTATTGCCCGGGATTATTAATAAAAACATTTGCCCTGACTATTGGCACTTAGATTAACGTCGAGGGAGTAATGGCGCATTTCAACAATTTCGGTTGTTATTTAATTGAAGTCAATTTAGATGATCAGAGTCTATTTAGGTTGGTGCTGGAGCTCGCAGTGGGATCTCGGCTTCATTGGGCTTATTGGTGACTTTCAGACAGCACGAATTGCACTCGCACTTGCATTTTTTATTGCATAAATCGTTAACAGTTATGAGTAGGATGAAAAGTGATCGTTATTGCTTCTATTGTAATAAATATGCATTCGTATTAAAAGTGTCTTTCATTAAAATAATTTGACAGACAGAAATATGGTGAATGTGCATTTAAATATGTGGTGAAGTTTGTGACGTAATTGTTCTACGAGAAGACACTTGGAGCACATCAATTTTAATGTAAGCTATGAAGTAGGTCTCCCAATTATAGCGTTCATTATAAAGAGTGTTACATGTGTTTGTTTCCGTCAGGAATGGTGTTGTTTTTCATACAATGCCCAGTGTATTTTCATTGCAATTACAATTGCTTAAAATTATCTAATAAATATCCTTTTTAAATTTCAATACTTAGGTTTGGTTAGTGCTTTTTTCAACTATAATCATTTTTTAAATCCAAATATGATATAAACAGAAATGCGTTAAAAACTCCTTATTTAATGTTACATTTGCAAATTGATCGCTTACAAATCTTCAATCTCCCAAAAATCGCTCAGTGGTAATAAATACAAACTGAACTATGAACGAGTATAATAGACAATACAAAAAACGCTAAGTTATATTTTAAGACGATGCTCCTAATTCACAGTTCAAGTCTTATGATTAAATTATATGCAGATCTACAGATAATAAATAATATTTGTATGCCACCTGCAATAATATTAAAGCAATAAAGGATATGTAGAGTACAAAAGAAAAGATCGTTATACATACAAGTAGGTATATACGTATAGGATTAGTTAATCATACAATCTACAGGCGTAGGCGCAATGTGCTGCACATAAAATCTCTCCCGCGTAGATCGACGCAACACGCAGATTCTGCCGGCGGCTCAATTGGACTCAATTGACTTTAATTGGATTCAATTGAAATGACCTCGTATGCTCTGTGCCTAAGAACCCGCCTTTACAACTCGAGATGTTTTTACAGCAATTTTTCGTTAGATACTTAATAAAGAACGGAATCTAAAGTGTCAACGGTCAACTTTGCACGTAATTTGTTAGAACTGCCTACGCATTACTGGCAAAAAATTCTGCCCAATTTTTATTTCTAAACAAACAAACTTATACCTATAAAATCTTTCTAGACAGATAAATAAATTGTATTACCCAATCGATTCTACTAAGTATATGTACTCTGACATGACTATCAGATATTTTCAACTCTTACAAGCAGAATAATGCGCAGTTCCCACCCAGTAAACAACCTCACGTATATCACCGCACATTTCAGGAGCCAAATATTGTAGATCGTATCAGTATTTTCACATTGCAGCGCTTACGAAAAAATAGTATGAATATCTATTCTTCTATTAACATATAAATTAATAAGTCCATGACGAATGCATAATTATAGCGATACTAAATATATTATTTAAGTGGCACGTATTTGTCTCAAAACGTTTTTTGGCACGTGTTCGTGTCCGGTGTTCAATTGAGCTTAATTAGGAAATGACGGCTAACACAGAGGGAGATGTAATCGAGTACTTACATACGCCTGTAATAATCCATCAGAGTGTTTATTTAAAGATTTTTGTGCTTTTATCTTCCCATCATTCTCTTAGATATAAAATATATTCGTAACACCATTGTAATTTGAGATTTATAGTATGACAGTGCGTTGCAGAACTAAAAACGTTTACATAAATTGTGTTTCTTTGAGAGTCTTGTTACAATAATTAAGCGTGCTTATTGACGTATCAATCGAAAACATCTATTCCCATTTATTATTAGTAAAGATCAGGCTACATAGAGAATCCTTTGGTTTTTAATGAAACAATGAACATATTAAATTATTTCTGATTTCAAATAAATTTTTTAAAAAATATTTTACATTCTGATTTTAAAATTATTAATATTAAATTGTTTATCCCGTATTATTATTTTATAAAATATAATTTAACATTAATTTGTGTAATTCTTTTTTCATCTAAGTCCTTGTTAAGTTTCAGTTATGTCGTAAACTATATAAGTATTTACTGAGTAGTGTATATAAAATACAAGGTAAACATCCAAGGTGAATCCTGAATCCATGAACTAGCGTTAACGGAGTCATTGCCTTTTGTATTCAGACATACAATGAAACGTCAACGAGGACTTGTCTCAATGTAGTTTATTGTGCAAATATTTAATAGATCATTAACAAATAGATAATAATGAACATAAAATACTTATAAAATTACTATCGTAATGGCAAACTGCTCGTAGTTTGTTTCTTCTGTTGCCGTTTTTTGTTTTTGTTTTGATCTCTGTTCCAAAACCATCGTTGATCTTTAGATGTGGTTGCTTGTTGAATATCTATGTCATTATTCGCATCTTCTAGTGAAGGTCGGGCATTTTCATCGTCATTTGCATTAGCATTAGCAACACCTTGAAAGCGTAATTTCTTCACCCTTAGCTCAGAAGAGTCGCGTATTCGTAACCCTTTCATGTCATTAATAAACATTTCTGGTTCAGTTCCAATACTTTGGTTATTCAAATGCATATTCGCCATTTCTTTTTCTATATTAAGCTCTTTATTTTCATTTATCGTTCTGAGTTGACTTAATAATGACTCTGAGGATGTTGATGTTTTCATTAACTTTAAGGTCTTTAATGTTTTCACATTGTCTTCGGTAATACGACGCGCTAAAGGTTCTTTGCCTATAATTTGTTCAGTATGTTCTAGACTATCCCCAGTTTGTATTGTTGCATCAACAAATTCTTTAGTAGCCATTTTCTCAAGTTCAAATTGTGTAAATGAGTATACTGATCTTTTGTTTTCGCTATTTTCAATTGAGTAATGTTGCAACTTTGGCCTCCTGCACGTTATAAACCTCCACCAACGAGAACATAAGTTACCATTATAGTGGTCATAACTGTTCAATCTTGCAGCTTCGTCAAAATAATTTGGATGATATTGTTTTGAAACGTCCTCGTCCTTTGGAGATTTCATTATGCTGTCCAGATAGAGCCTACAAACAAACACATTCAATAGTTATTCTTGTTCTATAGTCAATAACATTTTTAAGACTTTTGAATTTTAAGAATGGTAGGATGACTGATGGTCTTAACATAAAAAATATACTTACACATTCTCAGTCCCAGCAATGTATACAAAAAATGCTTCTGAAACATTTGGTACACATCGTTGTAACCAAAAATATATAGAGTACAATATAGTCAAAATTATAGCGACTAATGCAATGACTGGTACTATTTTAACGCCATCATCTGTTGACTTGCAGCGTAATCTATCTTCATCATAAATGTTTAAAGATCCGCAGTTAGGTACACCGTCGCATGCGCAGTTAGAGTCTATGCAAACTCGATGCCCTGATATTTGACATTCTAACTGGGTGTCAACGCATTTATCTTCCGCATTGTTTAGTATTTTTGCACTAGTAAATACTAAAGTCATACTATCTAACTGAAAGGGAATTTGTTTAAGTTTATTAAGAATTTTCATTTTATAAAAATATATATGTATATTATAGCATACAAACGGTAAAGTTTGAAATAGAAAGAATGACACGTGATTCGTTCAACAAGATGACAAGTCTTCGTTTGGGTTGTTGCAGCTCGCACATGTTAAATATAGGTGAATGATTATTTGATAATTGACCGCGCAGTTGACTAAAGGATATTTTTGACGGAATAGAAATCTGTGAATTTGCATTGAATTTATAGAATACTCATAATAATATACAATAAGGACCACGGTACTTCACGTATATTTATGCTTCATGTTGGAAGTAGTGGGTATTCTCTTATTATAAACCAGTCATAAATTAAATATAATGTAGATATTTAAATGTTTTTATTGGAAATGTACCTCTTCGTCTACTCTTGGTTCCAATATCTCAGCAAGATCAATATTGACATCGTGATTTTTGTGTAATAATTCGTGTTCACTTGCATCGCACTCTGGTTCTATTGTATGCGGTTTATCATATAACGTAATTGGATAAATAAAACGTTTTCTTCTTAAATTTATTTGTCTAAAAATAAGTTTTATTTAGACATTAGTCTCGATTCTGTTCTACAAACAACTAGACTACTACTGAACTAGAAATTAAAACAATTTAGTTTAAAAATTCGTAAAAGAGCTCTTGCCACATCGTACTAAATTTAAAAAGCTCCTCTGACGATGCTAAAATCATAGACAATTGAATAAAATACAATCACAAACAAAAATAATGAATTGGTTTTGTATCTTATGAACAACAATACTACATTTCATAACATATTTAGTATTAGATATATGAGTATGTATGTCATTGTTAAAAATTCAAAAAAACAAAAATATAAATTCATTATTGATTTTACTATATTTAAATATTGTTATCATTTACTCAACTGACGTTCATTTCCTCACCAGGATGAATAGAGAATACTTCTCTCTATGTATATCACTTTTACCAGAACCTCATTATTCTTTTTTCGTGCACGTAAACTTCGTAATTCATAAACTCAACATGCCTCTTTCTACTCTGGTCACTTACCGACTATTATTAAATATTCTCTTATGTTTTTCTTTATTGACAACTCGTTTGTGAGTGTCTACTTTTTCAGTCAACCGTTCTATCATATCTGGTGCACCTTGTACTACGTTATCCCAAGACTCATGGTTCACGAAGAAGCCTCTGGGTTTCCTTTAATTTAATTTATAATAATATAATTTTTAAATATATCATTAGAATAAACTAAGGCGAATTATACTCAATCATATCATTTAAACTTACTGTGAATATTCTTGAAATATATTTGACTTCGATAATTTATTATAGATTTCATTTAATTTATTTAAATAATTATCTGTCGTTCTTATTTTTGAATTAACTTTAAAAATTTTTTCGTTCGATAATAAGGGATCCGTGCTTGTTTCAGAATTTAATTTATTCTTAATAAAATTTGTTTTTATTCCAACTTTTTCCAGTAAATCTCTATTAGCACCTTTAAGGCTAAAATTTTTAACACAAAAGCCAATTGAAGAAGTTAACTAAGCCTGATAATAATTGAATAATTTATAATAAGATTGTACTCGCTGATAAATACCTTTGTTTTCTCTGTGTGTGTTTAGAAAACGATGTAAAATCTTTAAGTCTTGATATTCTAGCGCTATTTAATATATTGTGCACATTCCATGATTTTAATAATTTCTTATCTGTAACTTTAATAATAATAATAAATTAAAGCAATAAAATATATAGGTATGCACATATATAATATAAAACATTTATATGAAGGTACATGTATACATGTATTTAAAAATAATTTAAAATTTTTACCGAAATATCCCGTGGGATTATCCCGCATCTTTGTTTGTTTTCGTCTTTGATTTCTTCTCAAGTTCTTACTTGAAGTCATGTGTTCTATATAATAATTAGTAAGATTTAAACTCTTCATTAGATCTCTTATGTCACTTAAACCTTTGTCTCCTTCAACTTCTTTTTTTTCTACTTTTGCTAATGGTACAGTTACCGATGAACTATAATTTAATAATAGTTGTATTTTTCTTGTGTGTTTGATCGAAAAATGCATATTTTCTATTTAATTTATAACATTGTGAAAATATGATAATGACTTCAGCCCAGTTAAGCGATTGGAGCGTAACTCCTTAAGTATAAGTAAAATTTAGAACTCACTCTTTTCTTGTAGAAATAGGTATTACTGTTGCTTTTATCGAAAATAATTTTGTAGTAAAATTGTTTAAAAATTTTTTTTTTATAGTCGTTTGCTGTAACGGAGTTGTTGAACTAAAAATATAAAACAATTAGATGGCAAATTTTATATATTATACT
Organism: Tineola bisselliella; assembly: GCA_028551675.1. NCBI lineage: Eukaryota > Metazoa > Arthropoda > Insecta > Lepidoptera > Tineidae > Tineola > Tineola bisselliella. The sequence goes on from JAPWLS010001151.1 coordinate 346,934, forward strand.
TTTATATATATATATATATATATATATTACAGTGGCGTAGCGTAGGGGGGGGCCGAGGGGGCGGCCCGACCCGGGCGGCACTTTTAGGGGCGGTTAAATTTTACAGTAAATAATAAAATATATTTTGTAAATATTTGAACCATTTCATATTTTTAACGCAACTATAAATTCGGACCGATTGAAAGGAGCACGGATTTTTTTTTATTTTGTTTTGTTGATTTGTTCTTGCCCAAAAGTTCTCTAGAATTAATGTATATAATGTATAGTATATATTAAATTGAAATACCTAATTAAGAGGGCGGCAAAATTGTCTTCCGCCCCGGGCGGCCGATACTCACGCTACGCCACTGATATATTATATAAATAATACAATCACCTAATTCCAAATATTTCGTTATTATAATCAATTTGATAGCGAAACTGTTCTTCCGACCTTACTGATTTTGCAGTAGATATCTCGACTAATGGTACAATTTTTGTTTCGTAGGAGACATTAGCCCTATAGAATTAATAAAATAGATTTAACTATTAACATATTTACAAATTTCATTCATTCAAATTTCATTTTCATTCATTCATTTAAAATATTCAAACGAAACTTTAGCATTTTTGTTGACATAGCCTATGTTTTGGAATAGTAAGAACAATAGTTATTACAATTAATATGAATTCATGTGTTACCTTGGTGTAACATCAACATATTTATCAAAGTTTATATGAAAATCAGATAATATTTGTAACGGCTTTTGTGCTGGAATAACTTCCGCCGATATATTCACCAAAGGTACTTCAACAACCACCGTTGCTTCTTGTTCACTAATTTCCACCTTATTTGTTGCACTACAAACATGATAATATATTTTAATTCACAGGAACGTTTTATAATAATAAGATCTAAGAACTAAGCTAGCATTAAATTACTTATCACATTCTTCTTTCTCGATAGATTGCGTGGTAGACATGGTATAAAACACAGGACCTGTAGTTAGTGGTTTTTGAGGAACAGTACCAGGTTTTATCTTCCAATATCCCTCAACTGGTTTAGGTGTTGAGAACACAACAAGCTGATCTCCTTCTTTACACGAATTCATCAGTTCTTGCTCTTTTTCTAACTGAGTAACTAAAATTATGATATATCCGGGTTCCGTTCTGAAGAATTGTAATTAACTTAATGTACAAACGTAAAACTTCTTAGAGATATATTTCTTAAGATGAAATAGGTGTAGGTTCGGATTCATTTTTAGTTCATAATAATTATCTATTTTGTTTTATACTTAGCTTAAAGAAATACTAACTTCACAGAAATAAAACAGTTGTACGGAAGATCGAGTTTAGAGAAATGTATCATTTTAAAATCAGCTTCAAGAACATGTGCACCTAAGAAAATAGAAGGCATTACTTGCCTTCGGCAATATTCCGAGACATCATGTTGATATCGGAACGTAACTTTATCAATAATGCTCATTACATTTGGAAATAATAATAACATCTTTACGTAAATAAAAATATACATTATTGTTATAGCCGACAATTTTTATCACAAGCATGGCTTTATAGATTAAAAACAATTTTATTTATTAAAATAAAATTGTTGCGCGTTATTATTAAATAATATGCAAGGTAGTACGCACTCATAATATTGTTATTTAAATAAAAATTAATAATATCAAATAACTAATATCTGCTTGCTACATCATGAAGTACGTAATAAGTGGCGAGACGATAGGGGTCGCGTGACCCGCAGGATCATAGACCTATGTTTTATGTTACGAAGGGTCCCACAGGAAAGTCAGTAATTGCCTCACAGTCAACAAATAGCTGACTATTGTTAAGATATGGTGAACTATCGGCAGGGATTACTTTTTCATACTATTACATATAAATTTTAGATTGTTTTATTTCCTAATTCTTCACAAAAATATGCCGTAAAAATTTGAAATATAATTGTAATATGGGTAATATAAGTAAGAAAATTGGACTATATATAAATTTAATTTAGAACGTTGTTGTTTTCTGATCTAAAAAATACAGTACAAAATAATATTTTATTAGATTATATTTTCGGCGTACGATAAATAATAGAACAAAAATAGTCATTTTTGATCAGATCGTCCGTTCATTTGCTCAACAAGGATTCGATGAGAAATACGAGAATAATAAAGAGTCTGCTCGCTCCGGTAGAGTAATGAAAGATCAATGTTATCTTTTTATATTTCGTTGATAACTATGATAGTATAAGATCCAATTAGCCTAAAAATCGATTTTAATTATCTTTCCTTTTTTATTATAGGTTTAGTTTAAATCGCGCATAGAAAAAGTATTCTCAGTCTACGACATGAACCAAACGTGTTTGTCATTTTGTTACGTTTAGTTCCTTCTGTCAACTTGACATTTGGCGGATTGAATAACATAACCTCCAAGCGGGGGATTATTATATGAATATAATATATAGAATATTCTTTATATGCTGAAATTGTTTTATACGTACAAAAACTGAACAAAGTAAAATGACTATCGTAGAATATGTTTCATCATTGTCTGATAACCCTTATTTTGGTGCTGGTTTCGGGTTATTTGGCATCGGTGCTAGCGCAGCGATATTGAGAAAAGGTTTACAGGCATCATTGGTGTTATTTAGACGTCATTATATGATAACTTTAGAAGTACCATGTAGAGATAAATCTTATCAATGGTTGCTGCAATGGATAACTGAGAAAGGAGCTCGACACACACAACATCTTAGCGTAGAGACTTCATTCTTACAAAAAGATACTGGACAAATTAAAACTAAATATGATTTCATTCCGAGTATCGGACAACACTATTTCAGGTAACACATCATAAGAAAACTTGTAGTCTATGTTTTACTTATTAAATAGTAATATGAAACTTAATGTTTTTAGATATGGTGGAGCATGGATCAAAGTGGATCGTACTAGAGAACAGCATACATTGGACCTTCATATGGGTGTACCATGGGAAACAGTCACACTCACTGCTTTTGGTAGAGATAAAGGATTATATTATAATATCCTTGAAGAAGGTATAATAATAACTATCATTCAAAAGCGTTCTAAATATTTATTGCTGTTTAAATATGATTATTATGTGTATTTCAGCTAGAACTATGGCGCTAAAACAGCATGAAGGTATGACAGTTATGTATACAGCTATGGGAGCAGAATGGAGACCATTTGGGCATCCTCGGAAAAGAAGGCCTATATCTAGTGTTATCCTAAGTGCAGGGTTGTCAGATAAAATCTTAGCTGATTGTCTAGACTTCATTGATCATCCTCAATGGTATACTGAAAGGGGGATACCTTATAGGAGAGGTATTTTGCATTTATTTGAGTAGACAAAGAAACAAAAATTAAAATAAAAATTATAAATTCTTTGAAGAAATTCCTCAATTTATAATAGTTAAATATTTGCCCTTACTAATCCATGAGTAAAAATCACCTAGCACTAGTCTAGATTTGTAAAAAATAAGTTATTAAATGTGTTCTATTTTTAGAAGGAAATTAATACATTTTATTATTGCAGGTTATCTTCTATATGGGCCGCCAGGTTGTGGCAAATCATCCTTCATAATGGCATTAGCAGGAGAACTGGAATATAATATATGTGTATTAAATTTATCAGAAAGAGGGTTGACTGATGATAGACTTAACCACTTACTAAGGTATGTATATTTTTTATTTCTTATGGTCTAGCAACAGACACAATGCGAACCTAATTAAAGTCAAATATATAACTATGCACTCATCCACATTATATCATAAAATTCAATTCTAACATCTAATTATATAGGCAAAGGCTAGGTAAGGTTCAAACACATTTTTATCAAATAATGTACATATTTGTACAAATTATAATTTATAGCGGAATAGTCTGATAAGTATAACTATCAGTCAGCTGAATAGTTAGTTGAAAACGGTTACCGCATGGCGATACACGCCACCACCCTCGAAGAAATCAAAACCTCGTAATCTGTCGTGTGGGAAGGATTTGAAGATAGTGTAAACCAGTGCAATATACAGTCCACTTCAAAATCCGAGGAGATCAGCGAGCTACATCACCATCAGGTTTGACTGATTTTCCTCACACCTCCTTACCGCATAAACCGCCGCAACATTGGTCCATCGACCCATATACCGCTTCAATCCTACGCTACATAAAATCCATCCCTCACAAAACACTACTCAAACACTCATACAAACGCAGTTGACATTGATCACCCTTATAAAATTCATATTTCGCAAAAATACTATAATACGCTTATTATATTCTACGCATCGCATTATCTATATTTAGAAATCAGTTAAATTTAATTTATATTGATATTTATAAGTACCTACATTTATCATTTTACACGTTCCCACGCCAAACGTTCAAAATGGCTTCTAACGATTTAAAAATAACGATCGCCATTCTTGACGCTAAAAAGAGTGCTTTGTTTGAATCATTGCAACGTGTATATGATATGAGTTTAGGTCTCAACTCAGAGAAAGACAGAAGATCGTTTCTAATCCGCATGAACTCATTAGACAAAACGCGACAAGAATTTTCTGAAATACTAGAACAATTAAATTTAGCTATACTAAGTGACAACCCTAAAGCAAAACCGGATTTCGCCGCTTTGCTATCATTTGATGAATTATATTGTCATGTTAAAAGTATTGAAAGTGACATAACAAAGGCCAAGTCGAGTGAATTACCACAACGCAACGACTCCTCTCATAACACTCGCCAAAATATGGAATTTTTAAATAAAAGATTACCAGCGTTAGAACTCATGTCATTCGATGGTTTCAGCCTCAAAACGCCCTCACTCAACTCTTTAGAACACTTTTTAGAAACATTTTGTTCCGCTCATGCCGCTCTCAAACAACTAAACATAGACAACCTAGAAGATTTCATAATAACACATATAGGGTTAACTAAATTGGATAAAGACACAGTAACATTATATGAACAAATGAATCGCGACTCGTCCCTGCCTACCTTTGATTCATTGAAAAAATTTGTCCGAGAACAAACTAAGATATATTCGCTACGCAACTCTCACTCTAATACCGCTAAACCCGCTCCCTCAAATATTCATAAAAATAAATATATAGCGCAATCGTTAGTAGTAAATAACTCGAAAAATAATCCTCCTAACGAACACAATAATAACACAAATAATTGCCCAATTTGCAATGGACCTCGTCACCCACTATTTAAATGTAATGCTTTTATGCAAAAGAATAATATTGATAGGTTTAATACCGCTAGAAAGTTACGATATTGCACAAATTGCTTAGGTTATCACAAAACAAGCAATTGTCAATCTGAAAGTAGTTGTTTCACATGCAACAGAAAACATCACACTGCTATTCATTTAGACAACAAAATTCAAAACGCTGTAACTCGTTTAAAACCGGTTTCAGAACCTGAAAACGTAAGACGCCCCGCGGAGGATAACGACACAAGTTCAAACTTGGTCTCTTCAAATATCGACCTTAGTGACGCTACGCATAAGGACTGTTATCCCTCAATCGCTGTGTTACCAACTGCAATGGTTGTAGTAAAATACAAAAATAAACAACATAATATCCGCGTCTTACTAGATAGTGGTTCTATGAGTAACTTTATTACAAAAAAATGTGCACAAAGATTAGGGCTGCGCATTACGCAAATAGACTCGTCAGTAACCGGTATAGGAGGTACCTCGCAGGCTATTCAAGGTCAAACTGAATTTCAGTTTAGTTCGAATTTGAATAGTGATTACAGTTACAATGTTAAGGCGCTCGTTTTGGATCGCATTACGAATAATATACCCGGAGCCAACCTGTCTACTCAAATTGTTAATAAATGCCGCGAATTACAATTAGAAGATGTTGACTTTCACGTTCCGAATGATATCGAGTGCTTGATGGGAGTTGACATATTTAATCAAGTTATGGGTACAAATAAAATATGCATTGTTCCCGGCAAAACTTCCGCTCTTGAAACTACCCTCGGTTATGTAATTTTGGGAAGCAGTTATGTTGACCGTTCACAAGGTCAAATCAACAACGCGTTATGTTCTTTCTCGAACTACCCTCCCTTGGAATTAACATTAAAAAAGTTTTGGGAACTCGAGAGTGTTCCGAACGCAAATGAAGTCTCAACTGAAGATAAAAAGTGCGAAGATATCTTCTGTCGCACTCACACTCGCGATCACAGCGGTCGTTATACCGTTTCATTACCTTTTTCAGTTAACCCGGAGGTAGCATTGGGGGACTCATTGATTACAGCTCGTCGTAGGTTTATTAAATTAGAAAATAAATTAAAAAATAATCCTAGTTTACAAGAAAGCTACAATGCTACGATACGCGATTATTTAAATAAAGGTTACCTCGAACTTTCTGAGGAAAATGTATCGAATTATTATCTCCCGCACAACGCAGTCGTACGCGATGATAAAACGACCTCGAAGATTAGAATAACAATCGATGGAGGGAGTAAATCAGCCTCGGGTAAATCAATTAATGACATATTATATACGGGGCCGAACCTGCAAACGAATATATTTAATTTATTATTGGAATTACGCTTATTTCCCATCGCAATGACCGCAGATATTGAGAAAATGTTCTTTCAAGTTAAAGTCACAGAAGAACATCGAAAGTATCAATCTATATTATTCAGATTTGATCCTAAAGACCCTCTTCTAACTTATCGATTTAACCGTGTATCCTTTGGTCTCACTTGTTCTCCATACTTGGCGATGAGAACGATACACAAACTCGTTGAAGATGAAAACTTAAACTATCCACTCGCGTCTCAATACGTACCTCGAAACTTATATATGGATGACTACTTAGGCTCAGTCGAAAATATCGAAAAAGCTAAATTACTCATTAGCGAATTGATTAATTTATTCCGCGCAGGTGGATTTGTTTTAACAAAATGGTTGACGAATATCCCCGAATTAAATAATTATATTCCGGAACCTCTTCGTGCTCATAAAGTTATTAGTTTCGATGATGAACCGAACACAAAAATAGTCGGTTTAATGTGGAAACCAATTGAAGACTACTTTTAGTGTTATGGCGCAGCGATATATGTCGCTGTGAGCGCCGACCCCGATGTAAAGGGACTCACCTCGTTGTTTGCTCGAAAAGTAAATTATCTCCGCTCTCAAATAAATCGTTACCTCGTTTAGAACTATGCGCATGTTTATTATTAGCCAAATTAATGAAAGCAGTTGTCAATAGCATATCTCCGCGGTGCAACATTATTGAAATAAACATGTTTGCGGACTCGACGATCGCTCTATCATGGATACACTCGCCTAGTCATCGCTGGCAGATTTTGTCGCAAATCGTGTCGCAGCGATACAAGAACTCTTTCCCGCGAGTTATTGGCGATATGTCATTAGAGCTGAAAATCCTAGTGATGTTATATCTAGACCGCTCACAAAGAAACTACTGGAAAACCGGTTGTGGTTTACGGGTCCCACATGGGCACCACTACCAAAGGCACAATGGCCTTTTAAAGCATTTGATGCTAAAAATTGTGAAGAGCCACCAGAAGTTAAGAAAATCGTCGCATTACACTGGAGAGACATAATGTCCACTGCCTACGCAGTAACTCCTAGTTCAAACATCTACCGCTTAGTTTTAGCAAATTGGTATAATAATGTTAAATAGTACCACTTAAACGCATTTTACTCATAAACATTGAATCTCTTATGAGATATCAACGGGGGGGAGGATGGTCGCGCCGTTTGTGGGTTTGAATTCAAATAACATACACATACCCACCTGCACCACTCACAAACTCGCACATACGCATAAACTACCCTCTATCACCCCCACTTTCCGCACCCTTTCCTGAAGCCTATCAGTCAGCTGAAGGGTCAGTTGAAAACGGTTACCGCATGGCGATACACGCCACCACCCTCGAAGAAATCAAAACCTCGTAATCTGTCGTGTGGGAAGGATTTGAAGATAGTGTAAACCAGTGCAATATACAGTCCACTTCAAAATCCGAGGAGATCAGCGAGCTACATCACCATCAGGTTTGACTGATTTTTCACACCTCCTTACCGCATAAACCGCCGCAAATGGTCCACAATCGTCCATTAGTTCCCGGGGTTGCGTGCCTCTCCTACTGGGCAACCAATCTGAAGGGGATAATTAAACCAATCTCGTAATTTATTGCAATTTTAATTAAAACAGTAACTGGTAAAGGCCCGATACCGCTTAGTCATTAAGTAAGGAAAATACGCAAAACTAAATGTTACTTTTTAGTTTTATTTAATTTTTTTTCTCGGAACGTTTCTTGCATTGTATTTAACTATTTTCAGCTTTGTAATTATTTTTAAAATTAATCACAATATGACTATTTTTATACCAATTATTATTTAAATTTTACTAGTAACAATGAGTTAATTAAATTAATATACAAAGAAAGAGAAATACTTAAAAGACATAATATTAACAAAAATTAAAATAATATACATCTATATATATAAAACTCAAAGGTGACTGACTGACTGACTGACTTAGTGATCTATCAACGCACAGCCCAAACCAGTGGACGGATCGGGCTGAAATTTGGCATGCAGGTAGATGTTATGACGTAGGCATCCGCTAAGAAAGGATTTTGGTCAATTCCACCCCCAAGGGGATAAAATAGGGGATGAAAGTTTGTATAAATTTTATTAGATTTATTTCATTCATTATTACACAGACGTAGTTGCGGGCAACAGCTAGTTGTTCATAAAAAAGTAATATTTAATTTGATAAAAAAACCGCACGGACTTTTAGACCGATATATTATATATCTATATATCCAACCGACCATTGGTCCATTGTGTTATAATCAATACATATAAATAAATATAAATTTGCAATATTTTATAATGTTACCTTTAAAGGACTCATGTGGTGTGTCACTTTTAGATTTGATTATTTTTATTCGGCGTTTCGGAACATCATTTAATGTCATTAAAATAATCAAACAATAAACGTGTCAAATCACAAAATAGTCATTTAAATCAGTATTTTTACATTTATTTATTTATTTTTTATTTATTTACTTAACAATAATATTACATACTGTAGTTTTCAATGGTCCCACACTAGGCATTGCCTGTCACGTGGGACCCATCACTTACAAAACCTTTAATAATTGTGACTAAAACTATTTATTTAATTTATATTTATGAAATTATTTATTTATTTTATTATTAATATAACCACTTTGCTCAAAATGTCTTCTTTAAAAACACTTTAAAGTAATTTTAATTAAAATTAGAAAATTGCGTAAAAAACTAAATATTTCTCGCTTGTCACATAGTAAGTACTTT